>VZTH01003247.1:380025-439544 GCA_013397815.1 Aleadryas rufinucha | reverse complement strand
ATAAAATAAAATAAAATAAATATCCAGAGGTGAACCTCAGAGTCCCTGGGCAGAGATGGAGAGAGGAGGAGGCAGAGTCATGCTTCAGGGATGAATAGTCAGAGGGCAAGGCAGGAGCTTGTCCCTGCTCTGGGTGGATTGCTCTAGCACAATCACCACAGAGCACTGCCCCCTTTCATACCAACTGCTGCTTTTCCCATATGGCTTCAGCACAGATTTACTCCCCAGCAAGAATGCCTTGCAAGTGCCTTGCTCCCATTCATTCCCAACACAGCAGCTGATTTTTAAGACAAAGCATTTAAAATGACTGCCCTTTACTCCTGCAACTCTGGATGGGAGCAGGGCCAGGAAAAGCCTCAGCATCTCTGTGCCCAGTGGCTCATGGCTCAGGGCTGTGGCATAGGAGTGGAGCTGTGAGAGGCACAACCCAGTGATACTTCAGCAAAAAGAAAGCTCTCAGCTTTGAATGATGATGGAGATTTGGGGGTCACTGCATCAGGCTTTGGCAGGCTGCCCAATTGTGACAGGAAAAGCCAGAGCATGCAGGAATGTGGCTGAGCTGTATTTCTTCGGAAGTGTTTTATGTCTTGTACCTGCCCATTAAATATCCTCAAAGGATGAATTCCGTGTGAACAGTAGGGAGTAACAATACCTCATAAGCACTCTTCTCTTGAGTGATTCAGATGAAGACATGGGAGAGGCAAAAACAGGTTACGGTAACTTTGAAATTAGCAAGTCAAAAGCATAATGGTTGAAGAGATTAATTCACCAAATGTCTTGACAGATTTGCATGGTACCAGGCAACCACGTTAATCTGAGTATCAACAAGAGATATTCCTAACACTGAAGAGGCTGAAATCTGCTGGTAGCTGCTGTGGCGTGAGAGATGCCACATGTAGGGCTGGTCCCAAGGCAGGCTGAAATCAGTGGCATGCTTCCCACTGAGACTTGTGCTGGGCAGCGACTGCAGCCTTGAGTAAACTGAACTGACCACCCATGAATCCCCACCAGACTACTACCTCTGAGTATTTCTTCTAAGTAAATATATAAACCATATCTATCTTAATTACATAACAGATATAAGCGGCACAACAAATAGACTTAAAATTGACCAGCACCTTTTGTTAACCACTTTAATCTTCGAGTGCTTTTTGTTTGCTTGCTGCATGCCAGTCGCCAACCTTGGGCTGATGTTTTGCGCAATGGGGTGTGTGTGCGTTTATGTCAAAAAATTTCAGCTAGAACTAGCTGCTTAACCCTCTTGAGGACAAAGAGGAAGTGCATCTTCCTCAGCATTAAGAAATCTCCAAACACTAAAGCTGCTCAACCTTGTTCTTTATGGACAACTCTGGTGCTGGGCTGAGAAGATAGCAGAAAAGAGCCCTGGTCCTGGGAGAGGGCTGTAAAGGGATGTGGGAGTTGAACGCATAGGATGGCTGTGGGAAAGGGCCCTAGGAAATCCATCCTTCCAGCATTTCTTAACTTAGGGACTGCACAGCTATCCCATTTCTGGACACCACCAGTGTTGTCAACCTCTGTTGAGGATGCACAGGGAAAATTCACTGACAACAGCTGCCCTGGATTATGGCCTGACCGTGCTGAGCACAGTGTGAAAGACCTGTCTCCACTCAGCGCTGCCCGTCAATCGTGCTGCATTTATTCATGTGCAAGCACGATTGATGCCCTGTGATCTGACTGGCATGGTGTCCTGTGCCAAGAAATGCCTCAGAGCAAGCCACCACCACATCTGAGGGGGCTTGGCTGCAGCCTGCCTACCCTCACCTGCAGCTTTTGTCTTCCTGCTCTGCTTCCTGCTCCAGGCACAGAGCTGGGCCCCCACACACCCTGTGTCCAGATGCCTGCAGGCACCTCGGTTTGCCAACACGAAAATTAATGATTTATAGAAGAGCTGAGTATACCAAGAACGCATCTGCTCACAGGACGGAGGCTCAGGCTGTGAGAAGCAGTCCTGTTTGTGCTTGCTCCTGGGGCAGGCCAGAAGCAAACCCAAACCTCAAATGCTGTCAGATTTCTTTTCCTTTTTCAATAGAAAACAATTCAAGGCAGTATTTTATCTCCTAGTTCCATGATTTATCACTTATAGAACTCCTTCCTATGCTAACCCACAAGCCCCATTGCATTGCTACCTGCCTGGAGTGATGTTCAGGGCTTCAAGAGAATAGTGACCATCCAGATCAAAAATGGGGACATGGGGGCTTGGCACTGGTAAGTATCTGGGGCCTTTTTTCTCTGATGATGAGGAGGTGATGGGGTTTAAAAAGCCTGTTAATATGGAGTAGAGTCTGGCTGATAGTATGTCTGGCTTCACTGGGAACAAGGGCTGCTCAGAAGGACAGAAGGGAAGTGGGATGAGAACTGTAGTTTTTCAAGAGAGAACACAATTTGGATACCTGCATTTACTCCTGATTTTTGCCCAGCCTCCAGGCAAACACTCATGCACATCCCAAAGATATGAGATCACATCCCAAAGATGCTGCTGCCCAAGACTTCCTGGAAAATTTCAGCTCGTCCACACTCAAAGTACAGAGGTTTGAAACTGGGGGACTTGGAGCGGTGTCAAAACACCCCTCCCCTCCTGAGGGCTGTGGAGTCCTGCTCCCAACTCTGCTGCAGGCATCACCCAGCCCACATGTGCACCTGCTCAGCTACATCCCAAACCCCAGAGGTTTTGGGCATCCTGGGGCTGGGCTGGCCAGTGGTGGTGGTTCAGCAGCTGCTGCAGGAGTGACCCAGGCACCTTTCTAGGTAGGTGCAGGATCTCCTGACAACAGGGCAGACAGGACAGCCACGGGACAGAGCTCAAGCCCAAATAAATCCTCCTTTCAGTTATTTTGAAACTTCCATCAGATGCTATCAGACATCACTAAAGAGCAATAATCTACATGATTAAGTGGCCTGAAAGAAAGAAATTCTTTTAACATTGATGTGGAACAAGTTTAAAAGAGCTGCATTTCATTCCCATTATCACTCACAGAACCAGATGTCTACAGGTTAAAGAACAGTGATGAAAAATGAGTTGTCCTGCAGTTAGTTTACCAATCTGTCAAAAGCAGAATTTGCACAGCCAAAGCAAACTGATCCCCTGTGAGCAGCGCTGGCACCAAAACTTCTTTCCCCAAGGTGTCACCCATGGCAATCAGAGGGGTGAGAACCTCTGGAGCTGCCATCCTCCCTGCAGGAGAGTTGCCAAACTTCACACCTAACATATCATATCAAGCATTAAAACTCACCAGTGTGGCTGGACATGGTTCTTGTCAGAGTTTCTACCTGAGATGCCTGTGATGCCAGCAGCTTCCAAGCTTCTGAGTAGTCTCTGCCACTTGCTTCTGAGTGTGGAGAAGGAAGACAGACTGCCCTTTTTATCTGTGTCTTGCTCTGAGGTGTCAGTAGGTCCACTGCCAAGGGGTGGTGTTTCGAGAAAGGAAGTTCCCATGGAAAAAAAAAAAAACTACAACTCCCTCTGCACATAGTCAGCCCCTGAAAAACAGCGAAACTTAAATCCCGACTCACATGGAAGGTGAATTTGCACAATCGGATGACAAGTGGACAGACCCTTCACTGACAAACAGTAAAATCACGGGCTAGGTGAGTAACAAGAATTCACCTATGCCCTAATATTCAGGTCACCAGGACTGCAACTCCAGGGCTAACTTTACAAGGAAGCCCACAAACATTTAATCCTTAGGAGAACAGACTTCCCCATTAGAATCAGTCTACTTTCTTTTAAGTTAATGAGATTTCTGTCATCATATTTGGGACAGAAATACTTGGAGCTGTGGGCTAAAATCCAGCATTTACACATGTGGGTTGGAAAGCTGAAGGATCATAGCACTGGCCCCCTTCCCATGGGGTGAGGTGGATGTCAAGGGAGATAGCCCAGTGGGAGCACTAAGTGGGAAAGAAGAGAACCAGGCTATGTCCAGAAGGAGAAAGAAACAGGGTGGAACAGGAGCTGTTTGCTGGCTGCTCTTTGCTGACAGCTCTGCCAAAGGTCTCTGCCAGGACGTGGTTGGACCCCACGTGCCCCACTGGCACCCTGCTCCTCAGGGCGACCAAAGACAGAGAGATGAGTCTACCCTACAGAGGGGAGAGCTGGTGGTATACAGGCCACCAGTGACATGGGCACAGTGTCCAGAAAGAGATACAAACATTCCCAGGCACCCAGAAATGTAGAGGTGGCTCAGCTGTGGGAGCAGCCCTAGCTTCCTGATGCCTCTCTCAATGGCAGCAGCCCAGGGTTCAGCAAGGTAGAATTCTGTTTGCAAGGCTGCCATGTCTAAATATAGGTTCTCCCTAGAGAGGATCTCCCTGTGGAAGCCTTCAAAGGCATCAACTTTTCTCCACTGATTTAGGTAACTAGGTATTTAGTTTAGGAGGACTGTTTCCCTTGGTGCAAATGAGGAGCTGAGTTAGCAGATGCCACCCTCCGAGCATGTCACTGCTTGCTGGCAGGTGGATGTTGGGTGTCCTTACTTGAGAGCATGACTAGGGCATCACAGGGCACTGAGGGTTCAGCACACATCCATAATCTCACAGGACATCTGCAAGGATATCTGAACCACCAACGTTCTTAGCAGACAGAGCATCACTCACCACTCAGCACCAGACAATGTGCTGGCAACTACGTATTTCACTATTGACAAAACCACTGCAACCCCGATTTACCTTTCAGTGTTGGTTTTTTTCTGCATTTCCTTCCTCCTAGAGGGTGAAAGACATTTTTGTTTAGAAGCAGTATGGAATGAAGACGAAATGTCAGTACAACAACATAATCAGTAGTGCATGTAATCTGAACATTTATGATGTATTTTACTGGTTTCCACTCAACTGCAGCAACAGAGTAATCCACATCATCTGAAGTCACTGACAGCAGCTTCCTAATCCAGTCTCAACCTGTTTTATACACCATTCTACGCTTGGTTGGAAGCATCTCAAATTGTGTTGACAAAATAGTCCTGCAGCAAAATTACAGATTTTTGCAAACAGGAACAGATTGATGTTGATAACACTTTGCTTCTGAAAAACAATTTTCTAGATGTGTGCTGGAGGGCAAACAAGGGAAGCAGGGCATATATTCACCAGGGACAGTCATAATTCCAGTCCTGTGGAGTTTTGCAAAACCTTGATTTCAACAGTATGCATGTTCCGACCCTCACTTTAAATCTCAGAGTTCGAGGAAAGATCGTAAAAATTACATGGGTGCGGGTTCTGCCCCGCCATGAACCTACTCCATCTTGGAAGGTGGCTGACCTTTTCTGGGGGCGTTTTTGGCCATTGGGGCATGGTTTCAGTTCTCCTTTTGCTTTGTGCAGCTGCTGGTCCAGCCTGTTCCCATTATCTTTCTCTACACACTGGCAGTATCTCAATTCAACAAAACTAAACTTGGCACATGGTACCATGCTCCCAACACAACCTTCCGCCCCTGGCTCGTACGAGCTTGCCCTGCCAGGAAAGGCCATTGAACTCTAATACTCTCCAAGAGTTGTTGGCAAGGTCCGAGAAGAGCAATTTCGGCTTAAACTACAGGAATGTTTTTAAAAGATGTGGTTTCAAATTCTTTAATGTTGTCAGCAGGTGATCTCTGTCTTTTTACAGGCAAACCTCCTTCTGTCTTTGCTGGTCAGAGCGGCTGGCTATGGTTCAGCACCATAGCTTTTTTCTTCTTGGTGAAGCAATGAAAAATATCAGCCCATTTTAATTTCTTCCCCCCCTCCCCGCCCCAAAGTTATAACAGTAAATCACTTAAATCTGTCTCATAGAATTATACTCTTTTAATTAAGAGTAGCAGTAGATTATTTTTTTTTTCACAGGCAATCTCCCTATTCCCAATAATTTCAGCAACTTACTTCCCAGCTTGCAAAATAAGACAATAGATGTGGTCAGCCTTATCTGCATCTGTCTGTTGCAAGGTCACCTTATTAGCTGGCATAAGAAGGTAATAAAACGCAAACAAATAAAATAAAATTCCCCAGTGGCTGCTCCCCTATTTACAAGCTTGCCCTTTGTCTCAGGTTTTGTTTATTTTGTGTATCAGAAATGACAAAACAAGTCAAACTTCAGAGCATGACCACAGGTATTGATGCCAAGTAGGAAAGACAAATCCTTAGCTTTACATTTTCATTCATTTGCAACCCCATGAGAAATTACCTTTTATAACAGCAATTTACTCAGCTACATTTTTTATAAACACCTGAGGCTTCAAGTTGCTTTTGTTTTGTCGGGGTTTTTTTGTATGTCCAGTCAGAGTAACACTCAAAATAAATAACAGATCAAAAGCAGCACAGGTTTCCTTTTCAGCACTCTGGAAAGGTGAACGCATGCTCTCAGCCTTCCCATGCAGTTGCTCTGAGGTGTCAGAGCAGTGCATCCGGCATAGTACACACGGACACAGCCCCTGTCTGGGTCCTGAGGGGCACCACAGAGAGGAGATGTCCTCCACTGACCACAGCAGGACTGCTCCCACATGTATCACCTAATACGTGTTGAGTCTTTCCTGAATTGCAGCCTAGGGAAGGATAAGCAGTAAGAAATCTTGGGGGCGTCAAAGACAAAAAAAGCACAGATGGAGAACAGCAGAGGATACAGTCCATCTCTTTTGAGCTGGATTTGAGGAGCTAAATTGGTCCTGTTCTCACAATTTCAGTAAGCTGTACCTCAATCTTTAGGAATGTCCTAGTATCGAGACACATCACATCCACACAATGATCCTGACGTGCCAGTGCTGCTGTTACTCTGAAAGGAGCATTGATTTGATCACTTCTCACTCATGTACACCAACCATGGACCATGACAGTGGACTGTGCCCACAGGGCATCCCATGTATCCAGCAGGCAGATTCTCTTCTAATCCAACGTGAGCCAACTTGTGGCAGGCATTCGGACGTCAGGGCTTGATGCAAGATGGCCAAGCCCAGATCTTAACTGATTCCAAGTCATCTGGCCCAAGACAGCTGGTAATGAGTTTCTTGCAGGCAAATACCAGAGAAGTGATTGATGCCAGTATAATTATTACGGAAATTCCACTATTTCATAAAATCGTGAAATCACAGAATATCCTGAGTTGTAAGGGACCCACTAGGGTCTTCAAAGCCCAACTCCTTCCTTCTCACCAAACATTGAAAGAGGATTTTTGGACCTGTTAGGGATATAGGTGACTGGCTTTGGGCATTTACCTACAGAAGGAATGAAAACTGTATCACCCTGTGCCCAACCCAGCACCACACAAGGGCTCTGCTCCTGAAGAAGACAAAAGACAGAGATCAAACAGCGACCATACCTACACATACATCAAACCTAGACTTATGGCTATTCAGGCAAGTTCTGTGGGCATCACAGAAAACTGAGGTTTTAGGCCACTAACAAAACAGAGAGCTGCTTTAAGAGCAAGCCAAAATGCTACGATGTTAAAATATTTTTTAATATCCCTTTCCTGGCTGGAGTGCAACAGGCAAAATTGCAATTTCAGTCTAGATATATGGAGCAACAATGTGTGAAGGTTGAACTTGGAATTTCAGTACTATGACCTTTTGACCCTCAGTTCTACTATAACTGCTGCAATGGAAATACTGAAATACGCAGGCTCCAGTGCCAAGACATTATGTATTAATCTAAAATAACTCAGCATGAGATACTTCTGCTTCTCTGCAAAACAGTTTATCATTTTGTGCAATAAATTACAAAGAAAGATCTCCATCATGTCTTTTCCAGACAGTAGATTTTAAAAATAACTGCCCACTTTTTGAACCTGATGAGCCAGCTAGCCTCTTCTGCTTCCTGCAGGCAGGAGTTCCTCAGCCAAATGACACACTACAAGAAGAGGAAGTTCCTCTGGCTTTGACGTTTGCTGGCTTCCCTTGTGGCCTCCATCCTCGTGGCAGAGGAGACAATCGACAGTTTACTTTCTCCATTATTCCAGCTTACTTTCTCCATGCAACTCAGGGTCTTCTCAGCCCCTACTACAGACCACCACGGTCTCTTTTCCACTCCGAATGGCACTAGCCTGCTAACTCCTTCCTCACACCTTTGTCCCACTCCCATCAAGAGACTTGAAATGGGGAGAAGGACCCCCATCACCATGCCATCCCATAACCTACAGTGTGTGTTTGGAAAGGGTCCAACGGGGTGGGTGTAGTTATTCCAGGGTTGTATCCACCCTACTGCCACTGACCCATGAACTTGCTTGCATGTATGACCACACTGACTGATTGCAGTGTGAACACATACCCACAGCCTACACCTAAAGCAAACAATATGAAAAGGTACGAGGAAAAATAAAGCAAAAGAGGGCTGCAAAAAATAAATGGTAAGGGCAAGGAAATCAACAGTGCAAATATTGAATCAGGGATAAAATAGTTTATCCATGCATTAAAAACAGCTCCAGCGAACAAGGAAAATACTGAAAGAATACCTTCCCACCTAAAGGATATGTGTTTGGTTGTAAATGTCTAAGTGAGAAAACAGAAACTTGCATGCCAGTGTCTTCGAGTAACATTTCTTTCTGCAGGGGAGGTGTAACAGCTTCTCCCACCTGTGTGTGTCTCTATACATCGAGATGTACACAGTCTATGGACTACAGGTCACATTGTGCCGTGCTGCATTCCCGCCAGCCAGCACTGCCACTGAAATTGTCACGTGGTGGGAAGGGAGAAACTTCCTAGAACAAGGTTTGCAGGGAGGAGATGGTCCCGCACAGTGCTGGGCATCTGGCTCATGTGCTGCACCAGAGCAGACCAAAAGCACAGCAGATACAAAGGTTTTGTCCCACACCTGAATGCATCCATCAAGGGGCAGTCTCCAGGTATGGTGGGATCGACTGAGCCCACGGATCTGTGGCTATCTGCCTGAAAAGCAACCAAGCCAGTACACTCCCACCCACCCCTCGTCACAGCATCCAGGCTGTTGTCCTTCACAGCAGCTCATGATGCCCTCACTCCGTACCCACCAGGGTTTTCTAGGAAGCATTTTCATGCAACACTGGTTCCTGGCAGAACCATGCTTGTGATTGCCTAACTCTGGAGTGTCCTGAAGGGAACAAGTCGCTTAAAATATCTCCTATCTGGGTGAGGAAACAGTCGACTGGCAGTGGAAAATGTGGTATTTGTAATGCCTCATCCATCCCTGGGGCACTGCTCATTTCTCCCTAAGTGTTGCCTTCACTTACTGAAAGCAATTAGGATCGAAGCCACAGCTGCTGTTCAGACATTGCATACTGCAGGTCACAGTGCCAAGCAGAGCTGTCCAACTCTCACCTCTCACTGCAAAACCAGAGATGCTCTGCTTGTGCCAAGAGAGGACCTGAGCTGCTCACGTGGCCAAGCCCTAACCTCTGAGCCAAGCAAGACTGAGCAACAGGTTCAAAATGTACGAAAAGTGGTAGCACCATCTACTGTGCCTCACCTACTACCACCCTTTGCAGCCCTTCCCTCTCACTTATTTCCATTGTAATGGATTCACGCCCAAAGGGTGCAGTGGAGCCTCTGTGTCATGCAAAACCTGTGCAGGGCTAAGCAGGGTGTGCATCATCTCCCCCCAGCAAAACGGGAGTGGGAGGCCCCACCCAGGAGCTCCCCACACTTTAACCCAGCACCAGCAATCCCTCAGGACTTCAAGGGCATGAAGGGAGCTGCTTAGGAAGTCTTGGCAATTAGCACAGCCACTCACAGACACCCTTCCTTAAACCTCAAGGAAAAATCGAAATAACTAATAACGTTATTAAACAGTCAGAAACCAAAAGATTTCCTTGGAGAGTGAATAGCATGGCTGGTTGGCTGCTCTCAGGCAAACACCCTCCTATGTATGCCAAGTGCTGCTACTGGCCATGGGTCACTGTGGTGCTGCACATAGCCACAGGATGGAGTACCACAAGGTCCAGGCTTATCCCTCTGGGCACCCCATGTTGGGGTGCTGCAGCTGGTCAGCACTGCCCAGCCCTGGGAGCCATCACTAACATTGCACCCTCCTGGCTGTCCCCTCAACCAGTAAAGGCTCAAATGCACAAAGCACTTCACTACTGTGGAGTCCTTCTCCTTTGACAAATTTTTTTCAGGCTATGAATGCACATGCAAGTGTCCATTATGGTTTCCGTGGTTAGAGTACAAGCCTCTGGCAGCCTAGGTCTGCATGGTGCCTCAAGGAGGAACCTTCTTTCTGTGGCACAGCAGGATTTAATGGGAGCTGCTAAACTTGGAGGCAGAAGGTCAAACCAGTTTCCAGTTATAGATGGCAGATGATAGGTGATTTGGATGATCATGAAATTGGCCCCTAGATCACAGGAAATCCAACTGTCTGCTCAGATGGGATGGTCACCAACACTAGATTGAGTCACTTGACGCTTTGTCTAGCTGAGTCTTGAAAACCTCCATGGGCAGAGACTCTGCTGCCTGTACTGGCAACTAACCTCCTAATGACATTTTTTCCCCTGATGGCCAGCTTGAAAGCCCTAAGACAGAACCTGTGCCTGTTGCCTCGTTTAGTACCGGCCATTTCCATATTGCCTCTGTAACTCTTTTCCAAGGCTGACTGGGACAGCCTGAGCCTTCCTTGTCTCTAACCAGCCCACATCCCTCAGCCTCTCCTCCTAGGTCCCTGCCACCTTGGAATCCTTGAGCCAGGCCAGTTTTCTACACTCCTCTTGAATTTGGGGGTCCAGCACTGGAAAAAACACTCCAGGTAGAACCATTGACTATGTCAGGACTCTGAGAGCACCAGAGACTGGCTGCCCCTGCCCAACCCACAGGGCTTCCCCCCCCTCTCTGCCCGTGGCCCAGGACCCCATTTCAGATTTTACAAGCAAGTTGCTGACCTTTGTTTTTGGTGTTAAAGTGTCTAGAAAGAGACTGGCCTTAGAAAGGGCACTGAAACTCTCAGCCCAACAACCATCTGCCTAAAGCTAGAAGGTGTTGTTTTACAGTCTAAAGCACTTTGTTCCTTCCAGGGACATTTAAAAGTTTTTATGTAAATTTCCTTATCTAATCAGTCAAATTATGGTTTAAGGTTCAACTGAAACTATAATTTCATTTGGCTTTGTTCCTTGTAAAGGTATACGAGACATTGTTTACCTTAGAATACAATACTCCTGGACCTTGTTTATACAACAGATTTTCTAATGCTTCCCACCATTAATACAAGTATACTTATTTGAATGTTCCTGAGTGTCACTGTGAGCCTTTCTGTTAACCATGCACCTGCTTCTTCTACTCTTTAAAAGTATGACATGGTATGGCCATGCTCTATAATGAAGAAGATGCTGAAAAACTAAGTGTTGTGTTTGAGAATGAGAGGTAGGTGCAGGAAAGACTCGTTATAGCCAGCACTTGGGAGGTGAGAGAAACATGGAATGCTTTGTGTTGCAAAGGGCCTTAAATATCATCTAGTTCCAAACTCCCTGCCAGGAGCAGGGACACCTTCCACTAGACCAGGTTGCTCAGAGCTCCATCCAGCCTGGCCTTGAACACTGCCAGGGATGGGGCACCCACAGCTTCTCTGGGCAACCTGTTCCAGTAAAGATTTCTTTCAGTCTACCGAACCTAAATTTTCCTTCTTACAGTTTGTACCCATTATTCCTTGTCCTATCACTGCAGTTCCTGATGAAGAGTCCTTCTCTGGCTTCCCTGTAGGCCCCCTTCAGATACTAGAAGGTTTCTATGAGGTCTCCACACAACCTTCTCTTCTCCAGGCTGAATAGCCCCAACTTTCTCAGCCTGTCTTCAATGAGGAGGTGCTGAAGTCCCCTTATCAATTCTGTGACCTCCTGGACTTGCTCCAACAGTTGCATGTTCTTCCTGTGTCGGGGCACCAGAGCTGGATGCAGCACCACAGGTGGGGTCTTGTGAGAGCAGAGTAGAGGGGCAGAATCCCCTCCCTCCACCTGCTGGCCACGTTCCTTCTGATGCAGCCCAGGATTTGTTTGGCTTTCTGGGCTGCCAGTCCACACCGCTGGCTCATGTTGAGTTTCTGGTCAGCCACCACCCATAAGTCCTTCTCCACAGGGCTGCTGTCAATCACATCTCTGCCCAACTTGTAGGTGTGCCTAGGATCAAATCCATGTCTCTCCAATTTACAGACAAGGATGTTGTGCAGGACAGTGCCTAATACTTTGCACAAGCCCAGGTAGACAATGTCCATGGCTTTGCCCCTATCCACCAGTGCTGTGGATACAGCACTGTGTTTTTGTGAGATGTGCACACAGAAGTGTATTTTGCTGGAATTTGAGTGGAAACATGCGCCCAAGACTCTTCTCTAATAATACCTTGCCTCAACTGAGCAAAAACTCCACGCAAGCACACTGCTGTAGTTTCCACATAATGGTAACCCACCTTCCGCCCTGGTAAACCAAGGTCTTGGAGTTGGCCATGAACTTCAGCAACCTCATAAGGTCCACCACATCTGAACCACTGACTTGTCAAACAGCTCATTTGTTAGTCTAACATTGCTTTTTGTGTGTGTGCATGGTGTCTAAAACACCAGTAAATAAAGAATTTCAGCCATTGAGCTTTGGACACTGTTTTGTTTTGGAAATGCTAGCTTCCTTTTTTTTTTTCATTACCTTCAGCAACATTTTGGATGATCACACAGAAACTGTTCACCAGAGGTGCACTGCTTTGCCACACAGTGATTGCAGCCTTTCTTGCAGCCCTGACCCCGCTGGCAGACACGGGCCAAACCCTGTGTACACAAGAGGAGTGGAATTCTGCTGAAAAATGAGTCCGGCTTGGCACTCTTTTCTTCCCATGGGAATTGAAGGAAAACTTGCTTCTGTTCCCACCTTCAAGTATTTATGACAGAATTTACAGCCCTGGTTTGTATTCATCCGCTCCAAAGTGAGCATCACCAAGTAAAGTGCTGCTTACACCTTCTGCACATGAACTAATTCCTTAACTTTGACCTCTAACAACGATGATAATAAAGAAATGTCAGTTTTGAGATAGTCCAGGTTAAAAAGCTTTCCAAATGGTTTATTAGGAAATGGGGCAACAGCCAAATTAACCAGAGAGCCTGGTCCTTCTACTGCTATTTGCACGAAGGAGCCATGGCTTACAGCTGGCTGAGGATTAATAACAAGGGCAATTAAATCAGGCTTCATTACTTTTCCATCATGTATGAAGATCTAAGGAGACCTGATGTACTTAGAAATGCATAGTTCCTGGCCGTCACTTCTGCAGACTTATGAGGGATGCTAGGTCCCTGTGTCAGGTCCCAGCTTCCCAGGCAACTGGATGTGTCCCACTCTACCACTGCTGCCACCCAGAGAGCTCCCCAGGTGCAAGGACCCATGGTGGCAGGGAGGAAAGACACTCAGAGCACTCTGCCCTCTCCCCCACCACATATGCAGCTCTCTTCTTCGAGGGGAAGACTTGAGAGCACACTGAGGGGAGAGGCAAAGGCTTTGCCCCTCTTGGGACATGGCTGCCAGATGTGAGCTAGAATGGCAGAGAATGGAGCAAACAGCTCTCGGCCTCTTCTGGGGGACAATGATGACTCTTCTTTCTGATTCAAAGAAGAAAAAGGCACAAACCCAACTCCAGTGGCATTTCCATCCACAAGTCTATTTTACACTTGACACAGCGCAGATCTGCCAGTCATGACAGACCTGGCAGGTTCCGATACAGACGCTCACAGAAATATGTCCTTAGGTTTTCTGCACATGCCACAACCATGACTCACCTTCTGTCATTACAAGATGACAGAGACAACCTGGCAAGCCCTGAGCAAACAAGTGGTATCACCAGCATGATGCATACATTTATAGGCATCATTGTATTTCTTGATTAGGATTCCAGCTGAAGAATTTCCAAGACATAAAAAAAATGTGGGCAGCGGAATGAAGCCGATACCTTAAAAATGGTGATTCATGACACATTCACCAAAATGACACCTGAACACAAAGTAATCACTGATGCAAAATTTACCAGATACTGGATACCAGTGATCTGGTTGATCACATCACATGAATTGGAATAAGCATCATCCAGAGGTGTAGAAAAAACATGGTTTGAGAAACTCCATTTTACCAAACATTAAAGCAATTGTCAACTTGAGTGGGCATGGGGGATGTGTTGTACATGGACACTCTTAGTGAACAGCTGACTGTTCACATGCTGCCTGTTGTATTGTCCCGAAATCACAGTTTGACCTACACAAAGCAGGAATGGTGATAAAATCCTGTTCTGGGTAAGGGTTTAAAGGAAAGAGCAGCAACCTTACAGTGAGTAACATGTCAGGAATGGGTAAGTGAAAATTAAAGATGTCAGATACAAATGGCAAGTTAAAAGGTGTATGTGACTGATAGAGGAAGCTGAAGGAATTAATGAAAGGCTCCACAGCCTTACAGGTAGCAGCACGCACAGAGCCATTTCAAGAGACAGAAAGTCAGAAACAGCAGAGCAGAAATATCAGCTGCCCTCAGCATCCAATTCTGACTGCTTTTCTATTTTGGGATAGGCCCTTTTATGGAAAAATACTGATGCACAAGCACCTTCCACAGCCACCATGTTTACTTTCAGCATTCCCCAAACTGGGAAAGCTCCACAGCCACAGGGTGTGAGGAGGAGGAGCGGCTGATAAGCCTCTGCCCCTGATTTTCACAATACTGACTCAGAGTTGACCAGCTCCCTCCGAGGCTGTCACTGCCACCACACCACCACTAGGAAAGATGTGACCAACGTGATTTTGCAAGTCAGCAGATCAGCAGTGAGCAGGGCAGCTCCGTGGACGACACGTTCAGAGGCCAGTGGGGACTGGAGATGCTGTCATGAGACAGGCTGGAGAAGGGCAGCATGGCACTGTGACCCCTCCAGCAGTTATCATTCCTTCTTCTCTGCTGGGACCTGCACCAGCTGTGGTGCAGCTGTGTGCAGCAGCATGAGACCGCAGACTGTCATGGTGAGGCCGATCCACCATAGAGACGTCCACATCTCCCCGAAGAGCAATTTTCCCAGGATAGCCTGAAGGAAAAGAGAGACACAAAGCTTTGCTGGGCTGAGCTGTCCCAAGGCCTCTTGTGTTTCCAGAGCTGTGAGGACTCCTGGGAGGGACAGCCCCGGAAAAAACCTGGTTGAGGAAACTCCTACGGGGTGACCAGCAGGAATGGCTGCTGAAGGTGATGCTGGAGATGACCAACTCCACCACCAGCCTGGAAGCACAGCCATATTGTGGTCCCAAAGCAGGATGTGGCAGATGTGCATGTGCTTTGCTGCCTTCCCAGCACTTCTCAGGAGCCAAATCTCCCACTGACTGGGCAACTACAGTTGATTATTGGACACCATCATGAACCGTCTGCCAGCTGGAGCACAGAAACAAGGTGGACTGCTGCCAAGAGTGAAAAGCAAGTGGGAAAAAACTGCAGGTCAAAGATGCTCTTGCTGTCACTAGAGGTGATGCATCTTCATACCCAGCTAGGGTGACTCTGACTTGTTACAAGTGAGGTGCTGCAAAGGAAAAGCAAAATGAAGCAAAGCTCCTGGCTCCAGCTCCCACTGGCATTAGGAAAGTTCAGTAAACTGTGCTGCTGCTGCAAGACATCGTGCTGGGCAGCAGAACCCTTCCTCCCCCGCCACCCGGGGAAGTTCCACCACCTGTGCTGTGAACAGCTAACAAAGCAGCTGAGGCCTGACACAATCATTTCACCCCTGTCTGTAACTCTCCCTTTGTGGCCATCGATGCTGCTACAACCAGCGTGGGCACTCCCACCCTGCTGTGCTCCTCAGGCTTCAGTGCCTGGGGAAGTGGTCTGCTCACCGAAGAGATGAAGTTGGAGGCTGTTGTTGTCACAGAGGCAGCAGCCGAGGAGGAGGAGAGTCGTAAGGCTTTTGTGAAGACTGTCCACATCACTGCATTGCACACAAATACCAGGCCAACACAGCTGAGGCGAAGCAGCACTGGCAGCTGCAGAACAAAATGGAAAACTCTGTATTTTCACCCTCCACTCATTCAACGTCAATAATTCATAGGCATTTTGGAGCCCAAACCTAATGGCGTGGACTTTTAAAACTGAATTACATCTGGTATTACATGAAGATGAATATATTAAATCACAGAAGGAAATGGAAATGAGGAAACAGCCCTTGACAGACTGTAAGCCTGCCATGTCCTGCTGCAAGACCAGTCTCATACTACAAGCTGAGAAGTGTTGGGATAATGTGCAGCAGCTGCCATGCCAGAAGCCAATCTGCAGAAAGCTCTCCAGCTCACAATGTGGTGCCACATGCAAGGCCCATAAATGCCCTTCACTTATCACTTGATGTTTGGAAAAGGGTCAAATTCAGTCTGACAAACACCAGAGATGTACATGCTGGCACTGAGTATGCTCCAGAATCCAACTGTTGTGAATTTGAGCCAAGACCTGGTGGTCCCAAAACATTGGTCCTTACAAGCTCCCTGGACCTGGCCTGCCTTACTGCTGCAGGGAGGGCAGAGCAGGATTTCTGGGAGGAAAGGAAGAGCTGAGTGGCTTCATGCCTTGTTTTGCACACTCACTGGAGAGCAGATTTACTGAGAAGTCTCTGCTCTAGCATTTAGCAGCAACAAAACAACCTCTGAATTCAAGGGCCTCAGGAAAGATCTCCCTCCTTAGAGAACCTGACCAGATGTGTAAAAGCCTGTCTGAAAAAAAGGCACGGTTGCACTTACAAAGACTTCACCATTCACAGTGTCCCCCACTCCTTCCCAGTTTAAGCAGCTGAGGCCATGTCCCCAGCCCTTGGGTACCATGCAGTTGATGTGAAGACAACATGGGAGATCACAGGCAGGCAGATCACAACTCTCACAAACAGTGACAAGTGAGAGCAAAGCTTTGTCTAAGCCCATAGCAATCACAGCTTCATAGCCTGTCACCTTTCAGTCTGTGGTGGGATCCATCTTGAAGCAGGCAGAAATGCAGGTGTGAAGCCACCAACAAGCACAGCTCAGAGGTGGCACCTGCCCTGTGGGAATGGCTGCACTGTGTCCTCCTGCCAGCTGCCCAAATCAACAGGGGCCACCAACTGTGTCCTGTTCCCACTTAGAAGAAGAAATTACTAATTGCAAGCAGTGGGGGAGCCCACAGTTTTCTGAAGCAAGTGATAAAGCAAGTACAAAGTTAAAAGGAAAATAACGCAAAGCAAATCCATGCTTGATGACTGGTGCAAGCTCTCCGAGGCTAATCCCACTCCAGTAATGGATGGTGCAGGTGTGTGGCCTCATTTTGCCCCACATGTGGCAAAGGTCTCCAACTTTTGCAACTGATCAGGGCAGCATTAAAGATTCAGAATGATTTCCACCAGTGAAGCACTTTGTTTTCCCACTGACGCCCTGGCAAACCCTGTGTGGATGGGTAAGAGGGACAACCACATCCAGCTACTACCACTCCTATGAGGAAGAAAACTTCTGCTGTGTTAGGGCTCACCACAGGATGGGTTTTGCCTCCCAGTTTCACCCTCTGCCTGTATGACCAGGCAGTTTTACTTTCCTCAGACAGTTATGTACATCCACACACCTCTAGTGAGTAAGCAGACTTGGGAGTAGAGGTGAGAGGGAAAACAATTCTGTGTTTCACCTAAATTCAGTGTATTTCTGGATCAGAAAGAGAGCACACTGCTGAGGTACAAAAAAAAGCCTTAAGAAAAAGAGATCTTGTTACTGCCTTCAACCATTAGCCCGAGGGTGTAGCAGGATGGAGCCCAGGCTCTTCTCCAAGGTCCATTTGGCTATGACAAGAGGCAACAAGTAGAGTCTGGAACAAGTGAAATTTTTGATCTATTATGAGAAAAAGCAAAGATGATCAAGCACTGGAACAGAGGTCATGGGTTCTCCAACCTTTTAAGTATTTAAAACTTAACTGGAGAAGGTCATGTGTAAGCAGAGGCTGGAGTAGAGACCTGCAGAGGTCTTGCCTGACTTGAATTAGTCTGAGACTACCAGTGGTGAAGCAAAGCTGGCTCCCATCATCACAGCAACTACGCCACCTTCAAAAGTGACCCTGAATCCACGGCTTCTTCTGATCTCCTAATGCAGAGCCTGGAAAATCTGCTGCAGGTGGCACATGCCCATGAGTAAGGTTTATCAGAGAAAGGTCAAGTTCCTCTGTGCCCAGGGCAGCAGAGTGGTCATCGCAATGGTACGCACACAGAGAGATAGGAACATCCCCACGTGTTCCCCACAAGGAAGGAGGGAGACAAATTCCTCCCCTGCTAAGGGCTCAGCTGAGCCACCCCAATGAGTCAAGGATTACTGTTCTGATTGCTTTTCTAAGCAAAGATTAATTTCAGTGTACATTTCAGATAATCCAGAATCACTCCTGAAGTGGCAGAAGTAATTTTAGATGAAGATTGGCAGGGGAGCGGAGAAAGCAAAGAAAACTTTTGTTCAAGTGCAATGACCCTTCCTGGTCAGCTTGCTCTCAGGCTGGGCCATCGCAACACATCCTTCTAGCCAGGAAATCCATCCTTGTGCTGCCGTGGAAGATCCTGCTACCCTGCATCATCAGATATTAATAGTGTCAATACGCTTTTTGCTGCCATGTTCCACGATGCACAAGTAATGGCTGCTATTATACTTATTTTGGGATTTCTGTAGCTCTTCCTCCAACACAAAACCCCTTGAATCTCCGCCCCCTCGTGGTTGCTCTGCAGAAAAGCCTTCGCCACATGTGTGCACTGAAACACTTACGCATGTACAATCCCATGCAATTTAAGCTACTAGGAAGATTATGGCATTTACGTAGAACTTGGCTCATTTTACAGCTAAGATGACTAATTAATAATTGTCACCTAGCATGGACCTGAAAACTGAAAGAAACCATTCTGCCCAGAAAAAAGAAACAGTCACAGAATCATAGCATGGTTGAGGTTGAAAGGGACCTCTGGGGTTCATCTGGTCCAACCTCATCGCTCCAGCAGATTGCCCAGGTCCATCTCCAGACAGTATTTGACTATCTCCAAGGATGGAGACTCCACCACATCCCTGGGCAACCTGGGCCAGTGCCTGGTCACCCTCACAGTGACAAAGTGTTTCTGGATGATCAGAGGGAACCGCCCGTGTTTCAGTGTGTGCCCATCGCCTCTGGTCCTGTTACTGAGCATCACTGGAATGAACCTGGCTCCATCCTTTGTGCGCCCTCCCTGCAGGTATTTCTACACATTGAAAAGATCTCCCCGAACCTTCTCTTTTCCAGGAGGAACAGTCCCAGCTCTCTCAGCCTCTCCTCACAAAAGAGATGCTCTGGTACCTTCATCATGTTTATGAGCCTTTGCTGGACTCTCCAGTAGCTTCACCTCTTTTTTGCAGTGGCGAGCTCAGAACTGGACCCAAACCTCCAGGTATAGCTCATTAGGGCTGAGTAGAGGGGAAGGATCATCATCCTTGACCTGCTGGCAACACTCCACATCCAATGACATGATACTTTGTCATAGCGCTTTAAAAAAAAAAAAGGCACAAAAAAGGCCCCCTGAACAAATGAGCAATATTTTTATAAATTTCAACACAAAAATACTCAGAAAAGACGCTGTCAACATTTTGAGTAATTCCATACTCTGCCATTTGGTCAGTGCAGAACACAATTTGGGTTTTTTTGGGGCAAATTGAAGAGTATCAGGATTTAATTTTTTATAAAATTCTCCTGTCACCCTTTCTGAGATATCAGAAAGGATTAACAGGATCAGCAGGTATCTAGTTTTTGCCTTTTTAATCCTCTCTAACAATCACACATCAATTTTCTTTTTTTTCCTGGTGCAAGGCTGGATTTGTTTCAGATCTAGTTTCCCTTGTGGGTTCTCTTTTGGATTTCAAATCCAAATGTACATTTGCCATGTGAGTGATGTCTGTGTAACTCAAGTCACACCAACAAAGTGCTTATATAGCTTGGGTTATAAGGTATCTATGTAACCTTAATATCAATATAACCCAAATCATGACTTTTTATCAATGTGACTTAAAAAATATCAATATAACCTTAAATATAGCCTTCTATACTTATGTAGTCTGAATCATAGTTTTTACTTATATAGCCTAAATCATAGCTTCTACACCTATAACCAGATGCTTATAACCTAAATGATAACTTTTGATACCCATATAATCTAATATGAATAACTTTTTATACAATGTAATAGTTAGTATATAGCTAACTAGTTGCTTATGAGCAGAATAAAGAAAGGGAAAAAAAAAAAGAAAAAAAAAACAAAAAAGAAAGAGATAACTTAGCAGGTGTATAGCTTTAGAGATAAGTAAGTGTAGTACTAATGAGAAATTGGCAAACCAAAGCCAATTATCCACAAAACAAAGAATTTAGACCGGTTAAGACCAGACGGACCGAAGAGCATCATAACTGCGCATGCCTCGAAGACAAAGTTGAAAAGTTCAAGTGTGAAGAAGACTTTAGAAGCCTTCATCAAAGACCCCTGAAGATCCCCGAATTGGGGAGGTGCATGCGCAGTGCAAAGAATTATCTAATAACCATGAGATCATGCTATGTAAATTAGTTCCGGCACATATGCGATGATGCTGTAATGCCATAGCAGCCTTTAGCGAAATTTTACTGTATAAATATGGCACCGCACTTGACAAGGGTGGGTGAGTTAGGAGGAGAAATCCCCCTCACCACCAGCGCTGCAATAAACAAATACCTGCTCTATAGACATCGGTCTATGGGGATTTATTTCCAGCCTATCTTTCGGGCATCATGAGTAACAACCTATACCTAAATGGATCTCCCCAAAGCGCTTTTAGGATATATGTATGCTGCCTTCCTCCTCTCCCCACTCACACACAACCTCGTGCCCATCTCCACCTCTGCCGCGGCTGTGCCAGAGGTCACTCCGGGAGGTAAGGACACTATCTCTGAGGTGAAGGGCTAGCAGCCCCATGTAACCTCAAGCACACGGAGGTTTGTGAAACACGACCGAGATAAGGATCATCACCAACGAATACCCAAGGATCAGCTGAGCAGCACACTGGAACTCAAGGGCTCCACCTCTCTGCTCTGGCCAGGGCCGAGCAGAGATAGAATAAAAGGGACAAGTGCGCTGGTATCAGCTAAACAGTGGGCTAAGTTTGATGCTCAGTCATACTAACATCCTGCTTTTAAAGTAACACTGACGTAGAAGCACTGCAAATGGGCTCCCAACGTTGGCCTTGGTTCGGGACATTCCCGTACCACGCTCACTCTCTTCACACTCGGCGGCCTCGCTGCGCTCTCCCCGCTGTTTACGTCGGCACCGTGCATTACTCAGCTCTGCAAGGCTGGGCTCCCCCAGGGGTGAGTCACGGCTCCGCTCTCCGAGACTGTCCCCCTGTCCCTGCAAATCCAGGGCAGCCCCTGGGAGCGCCGGAGGAAGAACCAGCGCGCTCCTTCCCCCCGCTCCACCGCCGTGATAAGCAGCGCAAGCCCTGGCNCGCACGGCCCTCGCCGCCCCTCACGGCCCCCGCGCAGCGCCAGCGCCGCCCCGCGCACGGGCGGGCCCAGAGCCGGAGTGCGGGCGGCAGGGAGGGAAGGGCATGTGGGCCGTGTTCGCTTATGTACAAAAAGGCTTTATTGAAACAAACAGGAAAGGATGGAGTAGAACAACGCAGCTCCCGCTGTAGCCACATTCAACACAGAGAAAGGGCAGAAACCTTTGCCAACATGGAAATAGTCCAGAAACAGACAAGAGTGGGACACTTGTAAACCTAGAACATGGCAGTCACAAATAAAATCACCCTTCACGAATCCCTCTTGGTCTGAGTGCTCCTTATCCGTGGTAGTTCTGACCTCAACACGCACCCTAACACCTCTCTCCTTTTAAGGTCAGCTTTTTATTTCTCTGTGTCACATCTCTGCAGGCTTAGGCAACTTGAAAATTTGTAGATAAAGTGGTGGAAATTATTCTTCCCCTCAACCAAGCAATGTAGAAAGTAATGAGGTATACCCTGCCCTTTACCAGACATGCATCTTTCCTCTTTGTTCCCTTTTGCCCCAGCGCTTGCGGTCAAAACTAGAATTGTATGAAGTACCCAGAAAACAGAATGATAGGATTAGTGGCAGTAAAAAAAAATCTAGTTTGATATTGCTATAGAAATCAACATTTTGTGTTCCACTAATAAGCATTTCAGTTATTTGCAATAAATCTTAAGTGCAATTAAATGAACTTATGCTGTACTCCTAAAATGTTCTGCACATTTTCACATCTTCTTTCCTAATATTTTTCAATTCTTTGATATGAAAATGCTTGCAAAATACTTAGAATTTCCTACAGTGCTAATATAGAACTCTAAGTCTATACTAACAGAAAAAAGGTTTGAAAAGCATTTTATTTTCAAATAAAGAAAGAACAGAACCCAAAAATATATTTATAGTACTATTTACAAGCCTGTTACTAAATTCACATTTATGCTTTATGGAAGAAAGTCCAATATGAAACTTACTTTTAAGCAACCCAGGAAAATCATCCTATGTTTAAGTTTAATTTAAAAAATAATCACAAAAAATTGTGCTTTTTCAATTTTGGCTCTGGTGGAAAATGTAGCATTTCAGAAGAGGTAGGAACCTGAATAAAAGCACAAAAGGAAAAAAAAATCCAGGTGTGTTCCCAGTGAGAAAGTTTTTCTTGGCAAGGTACAAAAGTTTCAACGAAGTATCTGCCAGCACCTACACAGAATCAGTTTTTGAAACTGAAAAATTACAAAAAGGTGTTAAAATGTCATTGAAAGCTGCCCACAGAGCTGGAATAACAATCTTCACTTAGAGTTATTACCAGCAAAAAATCTACAAACTGAAATACTTGATTGTTCCAGAACCACAGCAAAAGTCAAGTATGACAACTGGCTTTTGCTTATTCTGTACATTTTAAAAATATGGCTCTGCAGTTTTATTTGGGTCATTACAGCTGATCATAATGTCTACAAATGTCACATTTTCTTGATTCTTTCAAAAAAGCATTTTCAACTCGTAGTTTTTCAGTCTCCTGTAAAACAGAAAAAAAGCCATGGGTATATTAAGGAAATTATCCTCACTTTTTTTTGTATTTTTACACAAGTGGTACTTAGAGTTGTTCAAGTGTTTTATACACTATATACTTGAGGAAATAAAATGAAGATCCTTGTCTGGGGCCTGTGAGGAGACAGACCAGCCATGACATACTCAGCTGCATAAAATCAGAGGTATCTCTGTTCCTCTCCAACAGAAGAGCAGGAATTTTAATTTTCATTCTCAAAGCTTAGCTCTTTTCTATGTCAGGCCATTACTTCATCTGTAATCAACTCTGCAACTTACCTCGGTAAGTTTAGCATTATCTTTCTTCAGTTTCACAAGATACTGAATCTTCTGGTTTAGGTTTTGATGACCAAGTAATTTCCCATTCTCTTCAGCAAGCGAGTCAACTTGCTTCCTCAGCAATTCTATTTCCTGTAATAGTAAATACATTGTGTACCTCTTAGCAGTAGCCTCTCCTTCTCTTTTTAGAAGCAATAGCTTCTTATAACTATTAACATGCCAACATTTAATTTTGTAACATGATTCAAGAGTTGGTTCATTCAGGAAATACATATTTGTCTTATGTCTCCTTAGATACTATGTTAGATCCCTCTAAAGGGCAAAAAAAAGACCACCATTTGATTTGTACTACAAATTGCAACACTGACTTCTGTACCCAGACTTTCACTAGTGCAGAGAACAACATCACAAATACAACTAAACTGCAAAACAAAACAGCTGCACTTCTGCTAAATAAGATTCTACTGTGAAGATGACAAAAAATTATACATCTGTAACCTTTTCAATTCTGTCTCTTTCTTCCAATGCTTCCTCCAGCTTTGATCTAATTTCTTCTTTCTCATTAAATGCTTTGAGCTCCAAAGTTCTTGTTCGTTCCATCTCCAGAGTAATTTCATGACGGGTCTTCTCTTGTATTCTGAGGATATTTTTGGTCTCTTCTAATCTGCCAATATAAAAGAATCAAAACATTAAAAACGAACATAAATGTCATACAAATGAATTACTAAGTCAGTCTTGGACGTGGAGGGAGGCTCCTTTAAAAGCATTCTTTTGAGATATTATATTTTCCTTGGAATTTAGTGCTAAGGGAAGGAAAAATTTCATTCTGCTTCACACTTCTTGTGTTTGATACTATCAACTAGGCAGTGTTTTGGAGCTGCTCTTCTCTTTGGGAACTGTGCTATTTGCAATCCAGGATATACAACCCCACTCATGATTGAAAACAGAAGCTTCACCTACAAGAACACTTTGAATTAACTAAGGAATTACTGAGGAATGTAAATTTTCCAGCTAAACTCAGCTGGCTCTTCAAGTTTCCCCTAAAATGCTTGTTTGCCTGTGGCTTTTCCTCCAAAAGCCTTGGTGCTCAGAAACATCTCTGAGCAGGTCAGATGGTCTGAGTTTGTTTGGCCTGGTAACAGAAGGACTACCACTTTGGGTAGAATTAAAACATTTTCAGCAGATGAGGTCGAAGGATATTAAACTATGCCATCAAACTGAGCAGCCTGTCTACTGTTTTTAGGAACTTGAGCAATTTTGCAGATCAATTAAAATATTGCACACATTGCAAAACAAATGACATTTTTGCCATCAGTTTTGTTTTACTGAAGCCTGGTGTTTCAGACCTGCTCCGTGAAAACAGTATTCATTTGCTGCCTTTATCAAGACACTTACTTGATGAGAAAAGAATCTTTTCCCTCTTCATGCATTATTTGCTTGTATGAGACATTGCAGCACTGTTATAAAGCATGTCTCAGAGACAGAGAGGAATGAAAAATCAGTGCATCAAATAGCAAAATAATCCCTAATTTCCAGATGAGGATTTCTGGAAAATTTAATGTAAATTAATTTTGAATTGACTCTGTGTGCATAAAAACTATCTTCCTCCTTAAAAGAAGTTACTTACATAGAAAGCATTTCATCAAATGTAAAAAACTCACGTTAGGAGATTCAGCCACTATGAATCCTGAAACAATACAGATTAGGAAAAGAACAGCAGGACCAACATTTTCAAACGAATTTTTATCTACTAATTCAGTATTTTCTTTCTTTGCTATTATCCATCCAAGGTACAAAACACTTGGATTTTGAGGACTGCTTGCCCAATAGTGCAAATACAATTTAGAAATCCTCTAATAATAAAAATTTTTCATTTTTCAAGCTGAACTGCAAAAATTTAAACAAATAGGATAAAAAGCAAATAATTACATTATGTTTAAAATTATAAAACATTTACAATATTAATGAAGAAATGAAAAGTATTTCAATTTAATTTGAAAAGGAATGTGATTAGAATTCACTGCACATAAATAACTTTAAACAATTAAAAACATACCTTCCAATTTAAGTTTCTATGGTTCTACCCATTAAAGTATTGTCCTGATATAATGGTATGTAGTAATAAGTGTTACTACCACCTACTGATGAGAAAGAGTAAGAACTCAAGGTATCTTGCAGAAGTGTAAACACTTCCAAGTTATGTCTTTTATCATTTCAGATCTTGGACTTCTATTGCTTAAATTTTTTGTCAATAATTAGTTTAATACAAGTTTCCAGTTCAAGGAGCAATAGTTTGACTTACTCTGCTTTGATTTTCAGCATTTCTTCCACTGCTTTATTCTGTAAAAGTTCAAAAGCATTAGATATAGTCTTAATGTTTAACATACATATATATTTATAATTATTTGTCACTTAATCAATGCTACATATCTCACTCCGTATCATCTTACTGCCCAGTTGTTCACATCTCTAATATTCACTATAAGTTCATCTCTTTGCTGTAGGCATTTATTTCCTGTTTCATGCTAGCACAGCTGACCCATAGCAGTGTCTCTCTGCCCACTCACACACAGTAGAGCTCTAACAGGGGGCTCTGCTGTCTGGGACATCCATGGCAACCTCTGCTGTGACATTAACTTCCCTTTGACAGAGCCCTGACATTAGCAAGTGACACAATCTTCACTTTCCAACTCTGAGGATGAGTCAGATTTAGCAACCTGAATCTGTTTTTGCTAATTGTGCAATCTGACACCCAGTTCACTAGTGTTAGGCCAAGATAGAAACCTTAAGAGCTAAGTGTCAGGCTGTGCCTGTTAGAATTCACCAGAATTTGGTGTTTGTTTTGCTGCTATGAAAACAAAAAAATAAAACCAAACCAAACCAACAACAACAAAAAAAAATCACATTAATACTTCACAGCAGGTCAACAGCAACTGACACAAGAAGGATAACATACCTTGGCAAGTCGCTCTTCAGCAATCTCCTCCTCTTTCTCTTTGAGGTACTGAACATCAGGATGTTTCTGATCACTAGGAAATTCAAGAATGAGAAAAAAGTTTCTCACAAACAGAGGAAACCAGTTGTAAAGACGTGTTATGCAGATTAAACCATTAAAAGTGTGCAGTTGTTTTCACACGTGTTCATACTCAAAATACTGAACATCATGAAACAACTCTGGAAGGATTTAAACTTCTGTGCACATTTTCTTTCATCTGAGTATAGAGAAATTAATGCTTTAATGGAAACAATTAGAAATGCAATAAATATGCAACCATTTGTTAGACAGCTGTGCTGGTTTTGGCTGGGGTAGAATTAATCATCTTCATAGCAGCCATTATGAGGCTGTGTTTTGGATTTATGCTGAACACAGGGTTGATTATGTAGAGGTGTTTTTGTTGTTGCTGAGCAGGGCTTACACAGAGCCAAGGCAAGGCCTTTTCTGCTTTCCGTAATGCCACACTGGCTGGGAAGTTGGGGGTGCATGGGAGGTTGGGAGGAGACACAGCCAGGACAGGTGACCTAAACTGACCAAAGGGACATTCCAGACCATATGGCATCATGCTCAGTGTATAATAAAGTGGGGGGAAGCAAGAGGAATGGGGAGATGTTTGGAGTGATGGTGTTTGTCTCCCCAAGTAGCCAGTGTGTGTGATGGGGCCCTGCTCTGCAGATGGCTGAACACCTGCCTGCCCATGGGAAGCACTGAATTCATCCCTTGTTTGGCTTTGCGCGTGTGTGCGTGACTTTTGTTTCCCCTGTTAAACTGCCTTTATCTCCACTCACAAGTTTTCTGGGTTTTACTCTCCTGATGCTCTCCCTGATCCCACTGGGGTAGGGGAGTGAGTGAGTGGCTGCATGGGGCTTGGCTGCTGGCTGGGGTTAAACCACAGGAGCAGCTTTGGGATGGAAGTACATGATTTATTAGTTCATGATGTTCATGTATATGGAGACTGCAGAAAGACTTCCTACAAGATCACTGCTCAGTGGTTTTGCCAAGTTAAGAACATAAAAGATTATTCTATTCAAAAGACTTCACTAATTTTTATTTTGTTAGTTTTTAATCAACATGACATTGGATGGAAGTAAGCAATCACAATTAAAATAACTCACAAAGCGACACATCAGTGGGACCATTTCATCATTGTAGTGTGCCATAGGGGAAACACTTAATTGGTTAAGAGTTTTATAATTGCATCAAATTACAATAAAGCCACTATTTTCAGTAACTTAAAATCTTGTGAACAGTTCAGGTAGGTTACTGAACAATGATGCTGCTTCTAAGGCTTTCTGTTTAGTTTGCAACAGACATTTGAAAGTGTGTTGTGAATTGAAATGGAAATCACAGGAAAACAACAATGGTTATGTTGCCATGGAACACTGGTTCTGTGGCTTTGTTTTTCACAGTTTGTGTAGGTTTTCTAGACCAAAATTTTCCAAAAAAACCCATTGCTTTTATGTTCCTCACTTGTTGGATTCCTGACTTGGGACTTTGGGATATAATTTGAATATGCACTAAGAATTCCCTGCTCCTTTTAGTTGATAGGAGTTGTGGTTTGAATAGACCAAAGGCTAATTGTATATTGGAGGCTTTAAAAGTTCATTTATGCCTATATTAAAACTTATATTGCATTCATTTGGACATTCCTTATCTACTGGACCCATAACTACACAAGTGACATGGGAATATATAATACCCAGGAATGACTATGAATATAATGATTTTACAATCTGTTTCCATTCCCTTTACTTTGTTGCATTTAAGAACTTGTGATTTAAAGGCCATAAAGTTTACAAGGCAGTGAAAAATTTTCACAGGAAAGTTTGAGCCAATCTCTAAGTATACAAACAATGTAAGACTGTATTTCAAATAAAACTTGTAAATTTTATCTTAATTATTTCAAGTTAAGAGAGATTTTTTGTGGTTTATTTTACTTTACCTGTTCTTGCTTGGTCTCTGAGCTTCTACAAGGCTCTGTAAACTCCTGTTGTTCTCCACCAATATCTGCATTTCCAGACGCAAGTTCTCCAACTCATTTAATTGTTCCTAAGCAAGTGAAATTTGAAACATTTTATTTGAAGACCAAATTGCAATTCTTGGTTTCATTTCCAGCTGAACACATTTTTGAGTAAAATAGAAGACAAAAATTATTTATCAGAAAACAAGCATGGTTCTGTGGCAAATATCTGCATCACCCTTCCATCTACAGTTGCATTAGAAACTTTATTGAGAATAGATTAGAACTGTTTCAGCAGCAAAAATGATGTTACCATTTGATATTCATGAACACAAAACAGCACAGTCCTTGAGAAAATGAGATTTATAGACATCTCAAGAAAGTTGTCACCACTTGTTCCCAGCCTAGGTAAAGGGAAAACCAAAAATTGCCTTCCTGCTTTAATGGACATACTGCTAAGCAGAGCTCATTAAAAAAAGTGAACTCTGCAGTCTGTCTCATTTTAACCTTACAAATTGCCAGCAGAGATTAACTCACAGTACCTTCAGCCTTAGAATTTCATCATTTTTTGCTCTTCGTTCTTCATTCAGTTCATGCACAAGGTGCTCCAGATTTATTGCAGAGGCCCTTCGATCAGCTATTTCTTGCTCATGAGTTTCCAAAAGCTTGGCCAAATTCACATCAAAATTAGGAGGAGTTTTTGGACACTGGCAAGTCAAAAAAACCAAACCACACAAACTATTAATAAAGGACTCTTTCACCTATGTATTGGTTACATGTTTTAATGCTTCACTGGAGACATATATTAAATTCCTGGCAGATAAATCATCAGTAATTATAAACTATGTGAAAGTGTTTCTCTCACAAATGCCATACCTGAGGAAATGTTACTGCAGATGAGTCCACAAAGCAATCTATTTGCTTCATTTTCAGTTCATATTCATTCTTCCTGTTCTCCAGTTCCTCTGTCATTTTGTCCAACTATTAGAAACAGAGAATTAAAGTAGCTCATAATACACGCAAAATAGGAAACAAAACAGCACTCAGATCTCTATTTTGAGCAAGCTTAAGTACATCACAAGTTATTTTAGATTATCAAAGACTTCACTTTCATAACTCTTTAATATTTAGCCACTGTTAAACTTTCAATAGTTGTATGTAACAAGCATTTTTGAAAGCATCTATACTTCTAACTACTGTGTAGTTCATCTGAATTTTGTTCTTGTTAGTATTTGATTTTCTTGCCTTGCTAACACAATCTACCTTTCAAAGGGCTTGCTAACAGAAAAAAAACCTGTTATGAACTTGGTTGGCAAATATCACTGGTCAAAATATGATTTGATACAAAGATTTTAGTGGTATAGATTTGATCAGTTTCCCCAAGAGAATATGCTAACTTGACAAAAACCCTCCTCTTTCAAAAAATAACTTAAGAGTCTTTGCCAACACAAATATATTACTTAGCACTATGATAGTTGTGACAACTAGAGCTAAAATTTGGACAAAGATTTAACATAGCTGTTTAGTCTGTAGAAGCTCCAAACCACTGCATAATTTACAGAGCTCAACACTTATCTCGATTGCATAATTATACCATTTGTGGGTAAGTGTTAAACAGAGGAAAAAATAATCCCCTAGGTTACACTGCTGATAACCTGAGGTTGCTCTGTTCTTATGGGTACTGATAATTTTACTCTGCTATCAGAGTAAATATTTTTGTGATCTCTAGACAACATTTCCAAAACATTAAAAGTTACCTAATCTTTGTTCAGAGTTTCTGAACTACTACTCTTACTACTTTGCTTCTACAAGAAGGAGCAATGCTCTTCACCAAGAGTACTATGTACAAAATGCTCTAAAGTGACAAGTGAAACCTTTTTCAGAAGCTACAATTAACCACAGCTCCCTCTCAATGAGGTAACTGAAAATGTCTTTGTTTTACCTGTTCTCTGAGTTCCTGGATTACAGTTTCTTTCTTTGCTATGTCTTCCTGTGCACACTGGAGCAATGCATCATGTTTCTTAGAGGCCTCTGTCAGACTTATCAGCTGATCAGTGGTATGATGCAATTCTTCACACAGAAGGTCCCTCTATTTTAAGCCATTGAATGAGTAAAAAAAAAAAAGTTAAAGTTATTGCTCTGAGTCGGTTGTTTCAAGATGTTTTGTCACTGGTGCCAAGATTGCTAACAGCTACAAGCATCTCCCTTTTCCTTCTACTTTTTCATCACGAATTGTAGCAAGCATTCATCTATAAAGTTCTTATTTTTGCATGTTTTCATATTTTTGGTCTTTGTTGCAGAACAAAATTGAGAACTTTCCCACAGTACAGTGACAGTTAAGATTCTTGTGGAAGATCTTTGGAATTAATCACTCTTTTAAAATATAATATACACTTGAAAAGATAAACAGTTCTCTAAATAAGAAACCAGAAAAGAATGTACAGATTTTAATCCATGCTGAAATGATTACAGCTTTTTCACTGCACTGATATTCCATAGATACCTCTGGATTTATTCTAGGATCTATATTCCCACCCTATCTGATAGGGCATCATACCTACACAAGGTATGTTAACCCATAAGGAGAAACTGTATTTAGTACTTTAAATGCCACCTCAGATTAGTTCTTCTTGTCCAGTTAAGAAGCATGAAGGAATTAGTAACTGAAGTGTAAAGTAAAGGAGAAATACTATAATTTTATCAGAAGCCACATAGATAACACCCAAAGATAACATTGAAACGGAAACTGGCGCTTCAGTTAAAAAACCAAAAACCAAAAAACCCCAAAGTGATCTATTTGCCAGACAGCTCAGCTTTAGGTTTCAGAATGTCACTTTTAGATACGATTATTAATGAACATTGTCTGTTTATTTTTAAACAGATTTCCACTATGTTTAATGTGCTTTGAGAAGCACACGCCTCCCTGGAAGACTTTATTGGAGCTGTATGATTGGACTAGCAAATCTAATCACAGATGATCTTGTAGAAATTACATGTAAGGATGTGCTAGTGTTTTTGACTGATGGACATGTTCAACAAAATAATGGTGACAGAAGTAATAGAAAAGACAGAGTTAAAGAAAGATACAATATTAAAAAGCAAAACCACAGTTGAATCAAAACTGTGCTCTAGATCTGTTTCCAGCAGGTGGAGCTTTTAGTTAAAATTATGAGTAAAGAAAAGATATTACTGAATATAGTGCAGTGGGGGAAGTGATAATGTAAAACATAATATATTCTTCTACCTATTTTAATTTCTCATCTGCATTATCTAAATCTGCCATTAAATTCAGATGATGATTCCTTAGTGGCCTTAACAAAATTAAACCAGGCTCTTAGCATAGGCTTTTATGAAGTAGCTTATAAAATATTTATGTCAAGTAACGTGATAATTTAACAGAATTTGTCAGGTATCTCATGAAAAATTCTTTTAAGAGCAGCTTAACTGGCTGTAGTTTGAACTAAAATGAGGTTAAGTTTTACACAAGGATTTTAAACAAACCACATCCAATTGGTCTGGCTGAACAAACAGTCATAATACACCAACATTAATGTTTTTACCTCAATGTTATCAGCTATTTCTCTTCCTTCTAAGGCTTCCTTCAGTTCTTCAATTTTCTTCTCCTGATCCTCTATGATTCCCTTGCTTTCTTCTTTTGCAGCCAGAACAATATTATACTTGTACTACAAAAGGCATTAAATTAAATTTTAAAATATTTTAAAAAATCATGTTATCAGGTAAAGTTAGCAGCAGAAGACAAATAAATTTACATCACAAATCTTGTGATGACAACTACATTTAGAAATCAGTGTCAGTGACTAAAACCAGAATGATATCTTGTACTTGCTGAATTATACAAACTGTTTTTAGAGATTAGTTGTCAGAATGATACGAAAAGATTACTAACGTAAATTAGCCACCATACATATTACCCACTAAAACCATTATTAAAGAGATAGCCATATTTAGAAATCTGTCTCATCAACGTTTTTCTCTAGAACCTTTTGAATTCATAGTTCACACATAATATATTATTATGTAAAGCATTCTGTTGGTTGTTCTATCAGTTTGCAAACCAGACCTATTTTAATAAACCAGAGGCATCATATTTATTCGTAGTTATTCAAATACACAGTTTTAGTTCTTTATACTTGTTTTCAGATGTAGAACATAGCAATACCAGCAACATAAAAATTCACTCCATCAAAAATGAATTTACAATTCAGCTTCAATTGTTGAGGTCTTAAATTGCCAATTTCTGAGAAAATCTAAATGTGACTGTCAGCTGAGTGGAGTTTACAGGATGTGAATAGGTCCCTTTAGAGACACGGCTTTTTACCCACCACGTGGAGAAGGTTCAGTTTTTGCGACAGCCTTAGGCATAAAATGTTCAGAAGATTTCAACATGTCAAAACAAGGAAGTTTCCTTCTAAAACACTACAGCAAGTTATACTGTTTGAGACCCATGATAAGACATGTCATTGCCTCCCATTCCTACAGAACGATACCATGTCCTTCAAAATGACAGAACATACATTTATATCCTCGAGCTCTCTTGTCAGCCCATCTATGGACTCAGTTTTATGATTAATTGAAGACCTCAGCTCCTGGATCTGTCTCATCAAGTCAGTTACAACTTCCTGCAACATAAAAAAAATTAATCCTGACAAAATACATACAAAATCTATATAATGTATTACTGGACTTTTTTTGGTATATTATTTGTCAATCCCAAATTTCAATCAATCATGTGAAAATGAGTCCTCAAAATGCATATTAGAAGAATAAACAGAATATTTGATACTAAATCACTGGCTTTTGTTCTAAGCACTTAAAGAACTAAATAACCTTCAGTGTTCGTTAGAAGAGAAGACTGGCCTGCTGATTATAGTCTTAGGCTGTAATGAGTTACTAATGAGAGAACAGATCTACTATAATTTAAGAGTACATCTGTTTGTAAAGAAAAAAGGCACATTCAAGAAACACCACTGCACTGACAATACCAGGTGATTCTGACCTTATGCATGTCAGATTTTTGGGTTTATGATTGTAAAAGCAATACTTACCACTGCATCATGCTGTGAGTAAATGCACCATGTGATTTCTTATTGCCTGTTTTACAGACAGCACATATACTTGCTCTATAGGGGAACTCTGGCTGTTTAAGCTTTCATACTTTACATAAAGAAGTGCTTTGATTATTAATAAAGATACAGTCACATTCTTGCAACACTTTTCTTACCTTTTCCATCTGCCCATTACAACATAGCCCTGACCGGAAGGCTCTGTTAATCATCTGGGGAATTATGCATTGTTTAGGCATTGAGTGTTTTGTCCAGTAGACAGCTTTACCTTCATTTTTTTTTGTTTAACCTTCAGTTAACTTGTGTTTTCTCTAAATGCATACCAGTATCCTACCTCTCTGCAAATTCATGCTAGGAAAAGGTAGGATTTATTTTACCTAGCTATATAGCCAGGATTGCCTAAAAGCACAAAATTACTAAGCAGCACAGGAAGGCTCTGGTCTTTCATCTCTACTACAGAACACAGTTACCCACAAGACTGTGTATCAGTAACAGAAATAAGCCCAAACCTTATCTGTATCATTTGTCTTCTTCAAAGAAGCAATAGTCTCTTCAGCAGCAGCCAGCTCCTGTTCCAATGTCCTCAGTTTTGCTTCCTAGAGGAAATAATATTTGTGAAGGAGCGTCTTCACTACCTTTGAAGTATGTTTTATAAAACACCAAGTCAAGAAAAAAAAAAAGGAAGTAAGTTGTTACCTTTACCCCAAAAAATTAACCAGTAACAAAACAATATGCAGCCCAAGCACTCTAGATTTATTTTGCTGGTAATCAACCGACAGTCAGTACACCAATAAAATTGTTATTAATGCCCAAGCAAAGCCATGAACACCCAATTTAGATATTCAAATCTGCTGTTGTACCTGCCGCTCACACTGTGTCACCGTTTCTGAAAATGGTTTCTCCACCTGTGCTTTTTCAAGTACTTTCAAGAGCTCCCTGGTGAACAAAACCCACATTTCTAGTGAGAAATATAATCAAAACATAAGAGAACTTTAACAAGAAAAAAGTGATAGGAGTTTATTCTATTTGCACTTAATTTTTTAGGAGTTCTTCATTTATGACATTCTCAGTGCTATACAAAAGACTAATAGTTTAGTTACTAGCCTTACACCGCTATCAGTGGCAGAACTTTATCTTTGACATGAAAAACTATACAATGAAATTACTTTACATTAAAATGAAGTGCTGTTCTGATCTGGATAAAATAAAAAACTCATCTGGGGAAAAACACCTGTACAAATGGGATCCCCATCTGAATACAACATATAGCACCAATGAGGTCAGATGAAAATAAACCCCACTGCTAATTAAAACTTACTTTGAACTGTTTTCTTTGTCTTCTTGTAGTTGTAATGTTAGTTTTTCATTATGTTCTTTTTCTGTTTTCAGAAGTTGCAGAAGGTTCTAGAATATCAAAATATATCCTGTTTGCTATAAGAAGTTACAATATAATGTCTCTAGAGCCATCTAAAGCAAAATAAAAATTGAAACAAATCCTTAAGATGACTGAAAAAACCCAACCACCCCACAGAACCTAAATGGGAAACTGCAAGATCTTTAGTTTGTCCTGAAGACATTCAAAAGTAAACTCTTATTTGTATTAAGTAATCAGATCTTTTCACCTGCCATTAATAATGATTTCATATAGCTATGATGTTCCTCAATATCCAAGGCTGTGAAGGGAAAAATTAGAATTTTCAATTGTAGATTAATTTGGGGGCATTTTAAAATTCTGTATTTGTTCAAAGTATTAAAATATACAAAATTTAAACCAATAATATTCAATCTGTCAGCATCCTTTTAAACATGAATAAGGAAAATTTATATCAAACTTCTTGAGCAGGTACTATGCACCCTGCAGAAGTGTAGGCAAAATCATTTGCAAAAGCCCTTGAGCAACCTTACTGCTGTTTTGCAGTCACTGCAGTCTGACAGGCTTTCAAGGACAGCATCAACTAAATTGCAGGATGGTGATCTACCACCATCCTGCCATAGATCATTTTAACAAGATCACATCCACTATGAAAATTTTTAAGTAGCTACTTTGTAAAGATAGAATAATTAGGTTAGTCTTGGCTAGCCCTGAGATAAAAGGTCATCTCAGCATTTTAATGTCAGGATTGTTTTCCAAAGAAGTTTCTTATTCCTTTACTAATTAACCCATCTCCCTCAACATTTCCAGAGCAATTTCTTCAGCCTAAAAACTTACTATTCATGATGCTATTGGATATTTCTGATAGCCTGTGGTTGCAAAAATCTTGCACTAAGTTTGGAAAAAGAATTTGGGTACATCTTCCAAATGAAATCACCAAGAAACCTATTACTACTGTGGAATGTTATCAGTGATATAATAATAGGAATTAAGAAATCTGGGTTCTGTATAATCAAGTCCTTTAAAATCCTTGACTGTCTTACACAAAGCTCAATTTTCATTGCTTCTGCTTCTTGCTTCCTGTCCTCAAGTTGTTGCTTCAGCTGGTCCGTCTCAAACTTCGCTACCTCCTGCAAATTATCGTAGTCATCCTGCAGGCTTGCCTTTTCTTCAAGAATCTTTTCATGTTCTAGCCTTTATAAAAAAACCCCAAACAAATACTCTAGTAAGGGTTTGTGTCCTTATAAAAATACTCCAATCAACTGTATTTTAAAATATTCAAATAATATACAGAGTACAGTTATTACAGAAAGAAGTGACTGACATAAATGTTGACTCCTTTTTTTAAAAAATGGAGACACCAAATTTATGAAGTGCATGGGAAATCGAAGTGGCATTGGCAGAGAAGGCAGAGAATACTTTTTCTGATCTCTAGAAAGAATTTACTTCTTACAAAATGCTACTGAAATTTCAGTCCCTGTGTCCTGATAATGGAGTTCATAATTTAAAAAATTAGGTTTTTAGCCAGCTGTTGGACAAAAGACTCTGCTAGAAGGATCCTCAGTATCTACATCTGCTTAGTTGATATTTAGGTTATTTATCCCATATAATATCTTTTTATATTCTGGACAAGTCTGGTTAAATGCTGTTGTTTCACTGGTGCATTCTGTGTTAGCAGAAATACTGTTTGGAGAGTATTCCTCCTTTAGTAACATGATTCATAACACTTGTGTAGCAGCTCTTTTACCCCTCTTTGCTTTTCACTTTTGTAAAAAATTAAATTAAATGAATTTTCTGTGCCGCAATTTAGAGAGCAGCAAGTTTATAGATATATCCTATTTAATGAGAAAGTGATACAGCAAAGCAAAATTAAGGCAGCCACATTTTGTTTTCTTTCTAATAATTCCACCATCTTGCCTGAAATAGGCATGGAAGAAGTGAGGAAAAAAAACACCCCACAAAAAACCCAAACAAACAAACAATCCCCCCAACAAACAAATCCCAGCAAAGGACAAACACAGAACAACAACTTTAAAGAAAACATGTAAGGTGTAAGTTCACATACAGGAGAGGATGACTGAATCACCAGATGCATCCAGAAGGGATGACAAAGCATTATGCCAAACTGCCAACATACCTGACACTGTCCAGCTGGAACTGTACATCCATATGTCTACCAGAAAGCTGACTTATTTCCTTCTCTTGCTTTTCCCTAAAGGCATTATATTCCAATTTTACAGAAGACAGCTCCTTGTCTGCAGACTGCAGGACAATGCGCAAGTCATGGACTTCACTTTTCAATACTGTCAAAAAACCCCAAAATAATTTACATGTTATTTGGAAAACTGTGCTAGATATAGGACACACAATGCTACAGAATCTGCTGGGAAAGTCTCACAACCTCTGCACATTCTCAGTGGAATTACTCTCAAAAGTCACATACAAAAAGGCTTTGTGAATGGAAAAGGTCAACGAAACACTGACTTTAAGTAAAGGTGAATCAAAAATATTCCAGAAAATATCACTGTAATTTCCATAGACAATAGAGGTTTTATCCTTTATTTTTATTTAATATTTTCTTTTTAAATACTATATCTTGTACCTCCTTCACATTCAGAGTAAAGACAGAACCATTTTGAATATTGCATATTGTATGAGACTAGGCAAAGATAATCAGCAAGTATTAAAGATTGCTTTCTTTATTAAAAAAAAAAAAAATTCAAACCAGTATGTCTAACAACCCAAATAGTTACTCAGCACGTGCTATTGTTGATTTAAAACAGTAGGACACCTCAAAACTTTTTATGAAATTTCAGTATTACAAAGACTTACTATCAGCCTTGCTTTGACTGTCTTGAAGCTGCTTTTCAAGTGATTTTATCTGCTCAAGGAGCTCCTGGTGCTCTTTACTCCAATTATTCCTTTCAGATGAAAGAAGCTTGAAAAGAAAAGTAAAAGTTTTTAAATAGAAGGAAGTGTAGGAGTGGCTAAGTCACAGACTGTAACAATAACGTAATGATGTATTAAAGCATTTCATCAACTGATTATAAACACATTTTTCTTTAAATTCAGTATTTTGGTGACTCTGAAATCCCTAAAAGTACCAAGAGAAAAATAATTTATATAACTGAAGACATTACCTTATCTAAAAAGTTCATTTACAAGGAACCTAGAGCTTAGGAGCTGATATCACAGATACCAGAAGTGAGACTGATCTGGGAAGAAACCAGGCCTTACTTCCTTTTCTATGATAAATCAACCTTAGCAATTAAGCAAGACTTGCAAATACTTGATAGGTAGTTCCAACTGCAATGAGTATTTTCAGCATTCCAAAGTTTAAAATTGCCTTGTTACTATTGCTGTTTTTCAGAAATCATGAAGTTGGCCAAACCCAACCACACCAGTATTTATTTGCTTATATTTAAGATTAAGCAGGCTCAGATTCACAAGATTCAAAACAACAAAACCAAACTCAAAACTGCAGTGTTTTGTTAAATGAACCTTCTCTGCTCACTCTAACTCCAGGGGGGTTGGATTAAATGACCTGTAAACCAAACATAACTATTCCATGATTTTAAGTCCTTGTCTTCCTACACAGCCCTGAGTTATGATGCTATGTAAATTTGTCAAAATGCAAGGAACATTGCAAGACCTCACCAGACAACACAGCAGTAGGACTGTATTATAGTTACATGAGCCCTATATTACACTGTTCTCTCACCTCCTGTATTTGTGCAGAGTGATGCTCCAGTTTATTAATATGCTGCTGGAGTTTTATATTCTTGCTTTCCTCTTCATCCAGCTTTGTCTGCATTGTGCTCAGTTGCTCCTGTGACAAAACAGACACTCAAAATTAGAGCACCCATCTTGCACTTATTTTCACATGCCATATGGCAGTCTGTGCATATTAAACATAAAAACGTCAACAAGTTTCTATTTTTATGACCTGAACCAACAGAAAACAGAACAGTCAAAAATAAACTGGTATCTTAAGTAGCTGATTTCTCTTATTTCTAACTAAACTGCCAAAACACAGAAAAATCCATCAGTGAATACAAGGACTGAATCCAATAAACACTTAGGTTTCAGACACGTTTATCTTGGAAAAATAAGGCTTTAAAAAGAAATTATTTAAAACATACACTAGTTAAATTCCTTATAGGATATCTGCACTATGGTAAGCATCCAAGAGGAGTTTTGGCTGTTGTGCCAGGGTTTTACATGCAGTGAAGTTAGTTCCAGCTTCTAGATAGTAGTTCAGATAAATTTGTAGCACTCTTCTATGTGACAAAAGACCTTCCCTGCCCACTAGAAAAGACACAAGACAATGTATAATGGTGGACAAGCATTATTTGGCAGGTTTCTTCAAATAATGCAGTATTATATATTAAGCTTGTGTATTGTTCCAAATGTAGCTGTCAAGTTATGAAGAGGACTCCTCAGAGACATTATCAGGTTTAAATAGAAAAAAAGTACAAACGCCCTGCATTAAATTACTTATGATATCCAACTCTCAAGTCAGTTTCAGTATTTTTGTTGTAAATACTCTTTCAAGTACAATGTATAGGGAACTGTTTAGTGTTAGGTATTCATGAGGGGCCTCAGTTTCCCATGCAAATTAGAATGCACTTGATGAGGGGAAAGTACTTCATGGCAAAGCCTACTTTTTAATAAAGTTGCACATACACTTCAGTTTTTATTCAAAACATTCACCTGTGCCACTTTGAGCTCCTCAGCAATGGCTTCGCATGCTTGTTCACTCATCTCTGGAGGAACTGGCTCTTTCAGAATGTCATCCATCATCTCTTCAGAATGCTGAAAATCCTCAAAATTATAGGCTGGGCTTATTCGTGGCACAAGGCGAGACCTTAGCTGGTACGCTTTAGTTGGAGTGGTTATGTTCTGTTACAAAGATTACAAAGCAGTCTTTATTCTAACTATAAAATGAAATTAAGACTTTGCCTGGTATTGTATTTCTTAATTCTATAAACAGAATAATGAAATAAAATGCTCAAAGTGGCTAGCTCTGAACCACTACCACTTTTTCAGATTTGTCAGCTGATGACAGTAACAGTAATTCAAATTAATACTCCAGAACAATTTGGTTTATTACATATGGAAAACATTCCAGAAAACTAGTTAGGCTAAGGGAACACACAAATGACACTGTACACTTGTATAACTCAGGACTAAGTATGTGTGGCCTTAAATAAACTTATTCTCATACCTTAAGACTTTCTCTATGTAATTTATGTAGCTGAGATACTTCTCGGCGCTTGTGTGCTTTGGTTGCCTCCAGAATGTTTTCAAGGTGCTGGTTTGCTTTCTGAAGGGATTGAAGCTCTGATTCCAGTTCCATCTGTTTTTTCCTGTTTAGGAAATATTTTACTACTGTCAGAACTACTCATGAGTATGCCTTCCTATCAGTAAGAATATGCTGCAGTATTGCCAATGAGCAAACTGCAGCTGAACTTTTACCCAAACACCAAAATGCATTATTTTGAGAAGAAAGCCACCACCGCTATATTAAAAAGTAAAAATAACATATAAAAAATTAAAAAGCTAAGCAGCTTATTTGTGCCTGCATAATGAAGCAAGCAGATGGATAACTAAACATGACAGAAAAAAAATCCATTACATGGTAAGAAATAAGCTGAGAGCGCTGCAGTTCCTCTTATGAGAAAGTGATATCACCCATACCAATATGGTTTTAAGCTTCAAAAATGTTATCCAGTTATATGAGAAGTCTGAACTGGAGCTTGCCAGGATTAAAGAAAATCCTTTAAAGACTTTTTTTTTTTTTTTGAAAGTGCTTCTCTGTTAAGATTATTTTGCCATCTAAGAGTACTTTAACTGAAATCCAACAGTTGAGCAGAAATTTAGGAATAATTTTCACTAGGTATTTTGCAGAGCTACACGCTGTTACTGTGATAGTTGCCATTACTGTCATAATGGTAGGGTCAAAGTCTATAGACAAATGGAAACATACTATTTCATCTCTTGGCAGTTTAATACAATCATTTTCCCTCATGCTCTTGGCATCTGGAACAAAACTTAGGGAACATAGTAAACTTTAGTTCTGACTACAATTGCACAGCAGAAAAATTAGCATATCTTGTTTTGGTGAAATTGCTATTTTACTCTACTTTTGTTCAGTTACAGCATGTAGTTACACCTGCATATAAAATTAAGTATCCAGTTACTCTGAAACTGGAAACAAGTTTAAAATTTAGTGAAATTTAGTGACTCCAGAGGCTGAAAAGCACATTTCTGTTTGACTGCACTCCACTAAGAAAATGTTGGTAATTGATAATAAAATGCATACATACTACCAAGAAAGCAAGACATTCACAAAACATGGAATACGTAAAATAGAAATACATTTAAGCAGCAGAAAAATAAAGTAATCAATATATACAAATATAAATAAGCTATTGCAATTAATGATATGGGACAATTGATGGATTGCTGAATTGATAACCTCAGTAGATCATAATACTATTATTTATAAAGTTCATAGGATTTGCTACACAGAAATCTAACAATAAAAATACAGATTTGTACAATTGCCTGAATGAGCAAAAAGGATATTAAAAGCTACTTGGAAAAAATAGAAGTGGGGAGGCAAAATTGTGCCTGATGCTTTTAGAATTACACTCTCATTTCACTGAAATCAATAGAAAGCAACAATGTTAGGTACAATTAAAATAAATTTTAAAAATCAGGTCCCTTTTGCCTTCTAGGTTTGCATTACATTTGCTGGAAATGCTATTTTTCTTGTATCTGCAGTAACGAGATCTGAATTTTTCAGAAATGGGGTTAATCAAGTGAAGTCATATATTATTCACAAGCATATGAACACTGAAGGTATTAGTGAGGCCATTCCCATTATCTTGTGCTGCCCACCAGGAGAACAATGACAGTAAATTCTTTACTACTTTAATAAAGGCATAGTAGACCTTTATCTCATGTTTAGATGCCAAAGCAAATAGACATAAATGTACTACTGACACCCCATCTTTGCTCTGATTTGAATTAAACCTTTGTTCCCATAACAAGTCTCAAGATAATAGTATTACTGCACTCTTAAAAATCTTTGAAATTGAGATAAAAAATTAACCAATAGGTCAGCCAGAATTTTCTGGGGTGCTTGGATTCTACATTTATGGTGACTCAAACTTGCAGACTTTAAGTAATTATATCAAAAACTGTTGTTGCACAAAAACAAACCCCCAAATACCCCTCTCATTCTCTCCCACCCCCATTAACTCCTACTTCCTGTCAGTGCTTCCAACTGTAATATTTCAGTTACTGAAAAACATTTGCTCTACAAGGAAACTAAGCCAAACTCTCCCAGTGCTGTTAAGCAGATGACTATCAGAATTAAAGGGTATGTCCATCTCCTGCATGTTGTGAAGCACTTTTTAGCATCTTACTATCAAGAGTGGCTTTGGAAAAGACAAAGAAACCCGCGACAGTGCAGACATACCTTCAGATTTAATGATGGTTGTTCCCTAGTCTGGGAATAACTGAGTTCAACAGGAATATACTCTGTGTGCATGCCATTATTCTTAACCTGGCCCTCTCTTATATGCAAAGAACAAACCTAGTCGGTATAATCAGGATCTGAGTCTTTCAAAAATCAATATGAATAATGACTTAAAACCATTTAATTACAGATATTTCAATACTGTTTTGTCTCACTTGGTTAGTTCTTTAAATTCTTCATATTCTTGCTTTGAAGTTGCCAGTTCAGCTTGGGTCTGTAGCAGACGAGCTTTCAGCCTTTCAACGGATGCCAGCGAGTTGCCTTCCACTGACATGGTGGTGGAATATAAGCGGTGACCTAAAGAACAAACACAGACCCTCTGAAATCACACAGCTGCCCAGTTTTACTAAAATGAAAGCGTTTGTGGGCTTTTGAACAGCAGAGTAGCAATTGAGATTGACAAAAATAGTTATTAGCAACAGTCCACATGAAAATCAGTAAAATAATTAATATTACTACAGTCTTCATGATAACTAAGGACCACAAAATGAGATTATAGATGGGTTTCACAAGATACAAATCGAAATTCCCTATTGCTTGAAGGCCAACATGAATACAATTAAGTAAAATTGTTTTTTCAGTCTTCAGGTACCACTTAGAGGAAGGCAAAAATACACCAAGACACATTTTCAACACTATGCTGCACACAACAAAAATACAATATGCATATTTAGCTGGAAAACATTAGCGTATTTTTACCTCCAGTACTTTTCTCTGTGGCTGAAGCTTCCAAAAAAGCTTTTTCTAGCTCTGCAATGGTCTGAGCATCAATTTCTTGGGCCTTTTTAACTGACTGTAAAGAACGAAGTTTTTTGTTCTCCTCTCTGAGATTATGGTTCTCCATGGCATACTTTGCAATTCGTGGGTGTTGTTCCATCTGTGGTAATCAATATTTTATTCAACAGCTTTTATTTTCCAGACAATGCTATACCTATCTAGCTGTTACTCTACTACCTCTAATAAGGATTAAACTGTAATGTTAAAGGTAAAGAGGTGTTCCCTACAGTGGTTAAAACGACTTATTTTTTGATTAATTTTCTTACTGCCTTGGAATCTACTCTCAAGACAGCAAGTTGACATCTTACGTGTTTACTCTTTTACTTGCATTAAAGCAGCAGGATGCTTTTCTTGCTGCTCTTGATACCCTGTTTTCAGTTTCAACTTTGGACTTTGGCTTTCTTAACACTATCCTTGCATGCCATAGTAATGTTTATGTAGTCAATAAAGGACTGTCCTGAACTTCATTTCCTCTCCTCCTCCCTTTCCTTTGAAGCTCAATTATGAGCTACAGATTTATGCTACTCTGCCAAGACATTTACTCCTTTTTCCCTACTCATGCTTGGAGGAAATTGTTTTTCAAGAATTTGCCTTCTCTCTTGAATTTCTTTGTTCTTCAAAACTGCCTCACAAATGATACCACACCTACCAGACACCTGATGAATAACCCAATGCTATTCTTCAAACAGCTCCAGGACCACATCATCCCTTAGATGTCCATCTGGCATGTGTGCTATTCTTCAGAAACCCGCTGCATTATTTGTATCCTGCTGTCTTTCCCTTTCCCTCTGATGTCAGAGGTTGGAGTCTGCCATATGAATGAGGATTTGTGATTTGGAGACTTCCTTGGGTTGCTGAAAGGAGACTTGGTCCTCTGCCTAATCCAGATCAGGTGGCCTTTGGCAAGCTCCCACCATGACATCACCCTCACTAAACTCTCCTCTTAGGCAAACTCAAGCTCTAAACCCAGTCATTGTCTCTTTCGTGGGGAAACCCCATGCATTTGAGATGCTTCTATAAGGGAACCCACCACCTATCCTCTTTTCTGCCTGTCTTTCCTAAAAAGCCTGTATTCACCCACCACAGGACTACAACACATGAGCTATTCTCACAAAACAAAATTGTTCCAGAAAAGAAAAACCAAAGACTTTACCTGTTCTCTGAGTATCTGCACTTCCTCCCTCAAGTCACTGAGGAGATCATCTTGCTCTTTTGGCAATAAAATTCCACCAGCCTCTTTATGTAATCTCTCCAAGCGAACAATATGGTCTTCCCGGAATTTAACTATCATTTTATTGGACTGAACAAATTTTTCCTTCTTGGCACACAGTTCTTCTAGCTGAGCAACTTTTTCTAATAAATTCTTAGAAAGTACATATAGAGATTAATGAATTTTTAAGGTGCACATCTAACACACATATGCACAGGCAGACAAATCATTCAAAATCTCAGTTAACAGTAATTTTGTGAATACAAAGACTACCATTTGCAGCGGATTTGTAGAGAGCAACAGCTCATACCAAGAACCCAAATTACACAACATGTTGCAAAAATTGTACTTAGAAACTCCAATATGATCTGGTAGAGCAAGTATTCAGCTAAGCACCTCAGATGCACATCACCGGAGTGAGTGCCTCTTTCAGTTAATTTTCTTTACGAAAAAACCAGTAACAACAACAACAACAAAAAAACCCAAATCCATTTTGGCTGTTTCAGTACTACACCATGACCAAAGAACAATAAAATGAGAATGACTGGGACATTTGCTTCAAAACACACATTGTTGATCCAAACACTCAAAACCACACTCAAGTAAAACAGAAGCTTGTTGTTCTGTTCAATTTTTTTAATTAGAAAACCCCAATAAAACCCTCCATTCCCTAAAATTAAACATACCGTGAAAGCTATCCCGTGGCTTGTTGGAATTTGAAAGACAGAATAGAAACATAGAATTATTTTGGTTGGAAAAGACTTTCATGATCATTAAGTCCAACCATTAATCCAGCACTGCCAAATCCACCACTAAACCATGTCCTTAAGTGCCACGTATACATGTCTTTAAAATACCTTCAGGGATGGCAACTCAACCACTTTTCCCTCAGCAGCCTGTTCCAATGCGTGACAACCTTTTCAGTGAAGAGTTTTTCCCTAATATCCAGACTTTTGTGTCTAAGTGGTGTGGCAGAACACTATTTCCCCTTGGATTATGGGGGTTTCATTCTGCTCCCCATCCCAATCTTACAGCTCAAGGGGCTNTAGTCAATAAAGGACTGTCCTGAACTTCATTTCCTCTCCTCCTCCCTTTCCTTTGAAGCTCAATTATGAGCTACAGATTTATGCTACTCTGCCAAGACATTTACTCCTTTTTCCCTACTCATGCTTGGAGGAAATTGTTTTTCAAGAATTTGCCTTCTCTCTTGAATTTCTTTGTTCTTCAAAACTGCCTCACAAATGATACCACACCTACCAGACACCTGATGAATAACCCAATGCTATTCTTCAAACAGCTCCAGGACCACATCATCCCTTAGATGTCCATCTGGCATGTGTGCTATTCTTCAGAAACCCGCTGCATTATTTGTATCCTGCTGTCTTTCCCTTTCCCTCTGATGTCAGAGGTTGGAGTCTGCCATATGAATGAGGATTTGTGATTTGGAGACTTCCTTGGGTTGCTGAAAGGAGACTTGGTCCTCTGCCTAATCCAGATCAGGTGGCCTTTGGCAAGCTCCCACCATGACATCACCCTCACTAAACTCTCCTCTTAGGCAAACTCAAGCTCTAAACCCAGTCATTGTCTCTTTCGTGGGGAAACCCCATGCATTTGAGATGCTTCTATAAGGGAACCCACCACCTATCCTCTTTTCTGCCTGTCTTTCCTAAAAAGCCTGTATTCACCCACCACAGGACTACAACACATGAGCTATTCTCACAAAACAAAATTGTTCCAGAAAAGAAAAACCAAAGACTTTACCTGTTCTCTGAGTATCTGCACTTCCTCCCTCAAGTCACTGAGGAGATCATCTTGCTCTTTTGGCAATAAAATTCCACCAGCCTCTTTATGTAATCTCTCCAAGCGAACAATATGGTCTTCCCGGAATTTAACTATCATTTTATTGGACTGAACAAATTTTTCCTTCTTGGCACACAGTTCTTCTAGCTGAGCAACTTTTTCTAATAAATTCTTAGAAAGTACATATAGAGATTAATGAATTTTTAAGGTGCACATCTAACACACATATGCACAGGCAGACAAATCATTCAAAATCTCAGTTAACAGTAATTTTGTGAATACAAAGACTACCATTTGCAGCGGATTTGTAGAGAGCAACAGCTCATACCAAGAACCCAAATTACACAACATGTTGCAAAAATTGTACTTAGAAACTCCAATATGATCTGGTAGAGCAAGTATTCAGCTAAGCACCTCAGATGCACATCACCGGAGTGAGTGCCTCTTTCAGTTAATTTTCTTTACGAAAAAACCAGTAACAACAACAACAAAAAAACCCAAATCCATTTTGGCTGTTTCAGTACTACACCATGACCAAAGAACAATAAAATGAGAATGACTGGGACATTTGCTTCAAAAAACACATTGTTGATCCAAACACTCAAAACCACACTCAAGTAAAACAGAAGCTTGTTGTTCTGTTCAATTTTTTTAATTAGAAAACCCCAATAAAACCCTCCATTCCCTAAAATTAAACATACCGTGAAAGCTATCCCGTGGCTTGTTGGAATTTGAAAGACAGAATAGAAACATAGAATTATTTTGGTTGGAAAAGACTTTCATGATCATTAAGTCCAACCATTAATCCAGCACTGCCAAATCCACCACTAAACCATGTCCTTAAGTGCCACGTATACATGTCTTTAAAATACCTTCAGGGATGGCAACTCAACCACTTTTCCCTCAGCAGCCTGTTCCAATGCGTGACAACCTTTTCAGTGAAGAGTTTTTCCCTAATATCCAGACTTTTGTGTCTAAGTGGTGTGGCAGAACACTATTTCCCCTTGGATTATGGGGGTTTCATTCTGCTCCCCATCCCAATCTTACAGCTCAAGGGGCTAGATACTCCAAGAATCACTGCCCTCATTCTATTAAAGACGAAGGCAAAGGCAGCATAAAGTATGTCAGCTTTTTTCTCATCCTTTGTCACTATCTTTCCCCCGGATCCAATTAAGGATGGAGTTTCTCTTTAGCCCTCCTTTTGTTGCNTTTTTTAATTAGAAAACCCCAATAAAACCCTCCATTCCCTAAAATTAAACATACCGTGAAAGCTATCCCGTGGCTTGTTGGAATTTGAAAGACAGAATAGAAACATAGAATTATTTTGGTTGGAAAAGACTTTCATGATCATTAAGTCCAACCATTAATCCAGCACTGCCAAATCCACCACTAAACCATGTCCTTAAGTGCCACGTATACATGTCTTTAAAATACCTTCAGGGATGGCAACTCAACCACTTTTCCCTCAGCAGCCTGTTCCAATGCGTGACAACCTTTTCAGTGAAGAGTTTTTCCCTAATATCCAGACTTTTGTGTCTAAGTGGTGTGGCAGAACACTATTTCCCCTTGGATTATGGGGGTTTCATTCTGCTCCCCATCCCAATCTTACAGCTCAAGGGGCTAGATACTCCAAGAATCACTGCCCTCATTCTATTAAAGACGAAGGCAAAGGCAGCATAAAGTATGTCAGCTTTTTTCTCATCCTTTGTCACTATCTTTCCCCCGGATCCAATTAAGGATGGAGTTTCTCTTTAGCCCTCCTTTTGTTGCTGATGTATTTATAGAAACATTTTATGGCAGCGGCCAGATTAAGTTTGATTTAGGCTTTGGCCCTGCTAGTTTTCTTGTAGTCCTCCTGAGCACTAGAGATTTTATCTTAAATGTCATTTGACTAAGTTCCCTTGTTAGCAAACCTTGTTATCTTCGGGCAGAGTATTTTTATTCAAAACCACGGAAAATCATTAAGAGAGTCAGTTTCAATATGCTCACTGGTCTCTTACCAGAAAGTACACTGAATGCACTTAGAAATATCAGTGCTTTCTTACCTTCTTTTCACCTTCTGATTTCTCCCAGAATAACATTGCTTCGAGAAAGTTGTTCATGTAATTTATGTTGTTCTTGCCTTTTTCAACAGCATCTGTAGGGGAAGTCAAAGAAACAAATGCAGTATTTATTAAAATACCACTTAGCCAGGTTTTTCTACATATATAACATGACAATTGTGTAAAGATAATTTGAATAAATACTTTGAACAGTGTAATTCTTCCACAAAGATCATGCGGCATACCCAGAGCACTGTTTAGACAGTAATTCCTAGTCACCTGCAAGTGCTGATACAGAACAGAGCTAATATACATAATTGTATAATTAACAAAGTTGTTCAAGCATTAAACGGACTTGCAATGAACTTTTATTAAAATAAAAGAATCAGTCTGTTCAGCTAAGCATATCTATAAAATGCAAAATCCCTCTGACATTAATTTGATAACACTAAGCCATTATTAGCATTATTAGTACAGTTTGTACATATTAAAAGTGGACTGACTGGTTTATGAGAAGGAAATTTACGAAAATAAGCTTGAATTATGTGGACAATTAGTGGCTTAATCTGGAAGGAAAGTGTCCACACAAGGGATTAAAAGGGTTTAATAATCCACTTAGAAATTAATTCAAAATAGCTCTTCTGAATATTCTAACACAGACAAGTCTACTTATTTATGGAATACTAATCACCATAGTGTCTAGGTGCATGATAGCTACATTATCGTAATTTAATATATTTTAAAATGCCATCATGTTTCTGAAGTATCTAGAAAGCAAAGTTTATATTTGTGTGATTGAGTATTACAAATATAACTTAACTGCATAGGACAAACACAGCTCTGATATATTAGGTGCTGCTCAAAACTCCTCCTCAGTGTTTAAGCATCATTACTTGTTCTCCCTTAGAACTCTGTCATGGGTGTAAACATTGAGCCCTCTGTCAATATTCATATATTTATGAACCATGATTCAGTGTCCTACCTCATCACTGACTTGCTTTTGCTGGTTAAACATGTATGCTAACAGAGAAGCACTTTTTCCTTAGGAAAACTCAACCCTAGATGCTTTATATTAGACAAGGCTTTCTAACTTCTGTCGTAACTTCTCTTGCTGTATCTTCTGTTTCTTGGCAAGGTCAGCAAAGAGTTGACTCACAAATACAGCAAGAGTTACAAGACAAAGTTTACCACCTTGCAATCAAACATTATCGAGTAGCACATTTCAGTGAGAAACATACATACTAGGAAGCTCTGCTGGGATTTCCATTGTAGATAAAATGGCCCAATGAGAAGCTTATGGAAAATTACCTAAAAACTCTATTTCCATCTTACACTGAAATCAAACATCTACTGAAAGTAAGCATCCCTCTTAGGTTCTTCTGGAAAGGGCAAAAAAGGGAAGAGGCAGAAAAAAAAATCCAGTTCCGAGCTTAAAAAGAATGCAACATTGTGCCTTCCCTCTGACCTAAATGGACATGAAATCACATGCAAACTTTTGGTTACTTAAAGGATTAGGCAGCATATCTCTTTTGAAGTGGAAGAATATCTAGGTATCATATAATAAAACCATAGTCCAGTACTTAAACTGATGAGGAAGAAAATAAAACCACATTAACAATTCCTGCAAGGTATCAGATACAAGTACAGGAAATGGGATCCACAAGGAAAATGCAACCCCTGTAGGTCAGTTCCTACAAAAATATTAATTGTTCAGAAACTTAATGAAGGCCCCCAACCTTCTGGGCTACAGACGTAGCAAATTCTCTCTTCCTCACTTCCAACTCTTACCTTGTGGTACAGAAATACTGCGCACAGATGGCACTGAAGTAAGTTGAGCAAGCTGCTCTTTCAACTTCTTGACCTCAGCTTGCAGCTGGCTCACATTTCCTTGTGTGTCTTCATTTACTACAGCCTTTTATAAATAGGAGAAAATTAGGAAAAGGTATAAATAAAAATCTCACATGATAAAGAGAAAACTCAAGGAATGCAAACCAGTAAAATTATTGAGAATTCTTTCCATCTTAGGAAAGGAAGAACTCATGGGAAAAACAGAGTTCCATTCACTGAGAAACCAGCAAGTTGCACTTCAGGTGGAATTAGAGGTTAAAAAATGTAATGTTTTCTGCAGAATTTTGTCTGGACCCTTTTCACCAATGAAGCAACATACATCAGAGACAGTTTCAGCTAAATGCCAACATGCTTTTAAAAACCTGCTCATGAGAAATTACATTTTGGGCACTAAGATTTATATAGAACTAGTTAACAGAAATAACATTAAATCAAAAATGTTTATGACAATTTAAATGTTTAGCATAATTTACTTTTCTAATGAAGTGCTCTGAGAACAAGCAATGAATACATGCTATGAACTCTTACCTTGTTTTTAATCAACTTTGCTCGCTGCGCAAAATTAAGAGTGGACAGTGTTTCACCAAAACACTTGGATCCTGGGTGAACATTTGCAATTATACACGTTTTTGCATTGCCACCAAGAGAATCCTATTTAAAAACATAAAAGTTGGTTTTATTTCCATGTTTTTGGTGACAATAGGAAGCCATCACCTAAAAGATACTGTGTATCATTTTGAACAAACTGCAGAAAGAATTTCATTTAACAAATATCCACATAGAATGTAAGTTTCTCAAATTTTGTTTTAAATGTGGGTAAAAAGGATGTGACTGTAAATAAAGACTCTATTTAGGGCTTCAAAACCCTGACTGTATTACTGAACAATTTGAGATACTTTCTTCACCTGAACAGCAGAAAGAGGAAAAAATTCTAAACCAAAAAATAATTTTGGTAATTAGCAGATAAGTGTTCACACTACTTTCAACATCATCTCTTTTTCCAACCTATCTTCCTTCTGGTTGCAACTGTCAAATGAACAGAATCACAAACAGATTCTTGACCAAGGATATAAAAGGATCATCTCCCTTTTACATGCATATCTTCAGGTATTTTTGTGCTGTTAAATAAGTAGCTCTCAAATCTCAGGAGAAGGCAGCAGTTATACCTAAAGACTGAAAGTCTGGTACTACAAAATAGTCCACAAGCCTCAATGGCATTCTCTCCCTCTCTAGTAGTAAAGGTCATCTTTGTGGACTTCTTTGCAATACAGACACTTCAAAAAAATTACCATTTCAAGTTACAGCTCACAAAGTTGTAATTCTCTTCCAATTTCTATGTATTTTGGGTTGCATTAGAAGGACATAATTCCTGAGAGTTTCATCAATCTACATAGAACTGGGATGGAACATTGAGAAATTTTGCTGTGATCACAATACTGTGTTGTAATACAAATACTGTATTGTATACAAATACTATAATACAAAAATATACTACAGATATTCATGTACTTTTCACAGAATTTTGGTGAGTGCTGACATCCAACAAATCTTTGACTGCTTCTGTCTTTGTTTTCTGTTCATCTTGACCTGAGCCTATAAGCTCTCAGGTAGGAGACTGTAAATGTGTCCTTAGCATCAGACCAACACGAAGCACACATAAGCTAATTCTGGAAAGCATGTCAAATGTTTCAACACATCTCTAAATATTACACTTTGATACACATTATTTCCCAAATTATAGGGATGAAAATGTGCTGCTTTTTCATTAAAACTTCCAAATATGTAGTAGGAGTTTATGAGAATAAATAGATTTGTCTTCAGTTAACAGCAGTAGATTGATTAGAAATCTGTTTAGGTTAAAAAGATACTTTTCAATCTTTTTTTCACTTGCCCAATACTGACACAACTTTAATGCACTGGAGTTCAGCTTTCTATAGTAAAAAAGCCCAACCAAATTTTTTTTTCTACATCCCAGGTAGCAGATAAAATCCAGAGGATATATATTACCCGTAGCAGAAAAGTGAGCTTGGAATCCCGGTAACAAATGTGTCTCTGTTTGCCATTGCCCACATCAACAAGCGCTGTGATTACTTGGCCCAGGCAGCTTAGTGATCGATTTATGTTACCTGCTTCCTAAAAAAGAGGAGGGAACAAAAGTGAATGGATTGGTAGATGGAACAGGGCCCTGCATCTGAAAGGAGAAAGATGCCACAGATACTACAGAACTAACCTTTAACCTCAGTCCTTCTGTATGGGTGTCTTTCTGTCTCTCAGATCCTGCCAAGTCCACCAGGTTGAGCAGGGAAGACCGAATGTTAACCACCTCGTTGTTTTTCTCCATGGATTCCACTGTGATAGTGAAAACTGCATGTGATCTGGAGGATTCTCTGTTCATTGAGGTCGATGCTACACGACGGTTTCTCCAGCCCATAGTTAATACCTAAGCACGAAAAAGACATCACAATTTCAGCTGTGTCAGACTGTACTTTACATACAGGTGACATAAGCAGCCGTAGGCACAATTCCATGCAACAGCTTTTAAAAATCTCAAGGATAAGGACTTTTTTACTGTTTTCCAATAGAAGTATTTTAAAAGTGAAAAAGATATAGCTACAATCAAGCTTAGTAGCAGAACTTGTTATAATACTCACTTCTTTTCTCCAAATGTGCCATTGCTGTTTGAAAGCATAACATACTCCATACAAGTGTATGTTAGCAGCACACACGCACACACAAAAAAAATTAACGTCACACAAGGACTATGTGTATGTGTATCATTCATGGAGAAATAAACCTGACAGTTCTGGAACACATGGTGCCCACTTAGCAGGAAATGTAGTTTTCTGTTGCTATTTCAGAGGTATAGGGCAAGGTTTGGGGAATGATTGCTGTAATTGCCATTTAGGTATTCCAAACTCCAGAACTTTTTTAGTTTCTTACAGGTATGGGATAATCAGGAAGCATTGCCTTAAACCAGCTTTTTTTACACTGTGTTTTGGAGCATGGAGATAGGGGGAGAAGGCATCACAGACAAAAAATGGGCAAAAAAAAGTGCTTTAATCCAAGAGGAAAATTTACCAAATAAGCTTTGAGATGAAGAGTCCAAACATTAAGAAGTGCCAAAAAAAAATACCTGGTATGCTTCAGCAGCAGATGACAACACCTGTTCAACAGCACCATCAACAAAGACTCCCTTCTTGATGTGTTCTCTGAGAAAGAGTCCTGCTGAAGCAGAATCTAGCAAGTCAAATATCTGTTCATTGTAGATTTCAATAAATGAGCATTTGCAGAGAAAACTCTTTCCAGTGCCAACCTGAAAACCACAGTAATTTACACTATAAACAGTTTGGTTTTATTAAGTCTGTCATTGTATGGCAGCAAGTCTCTTTTCACACGTACCTAAAGCTATTAGATTGGGTATGTATTCTGCATACTATACATTTCTGATGCCCAGGTGACAACCAACATCCAGAAACCTAGATGCATTTTTAGACTCAAAACAGAAGCACACTCGTGTCTGAAGAAACAGTACTATAATTTGGTAGAGTACTAGATGCAAGTATTTCTCATTAATAAATTTGATGTAAGATGGCAATAATCTTGGTAAGTTAACGGCTGCACACCCAGTTTACCAGCCTTAGCTAATCTTGACTGTGAGACATTACTTTCACTGCAATAGTAATTATAAAATAAATGTACCTTTTCCTTTTCCCGCTCAATTAGAAAAAATAAGTATTCAAAGCTCCGTGGAATTACACCTCTCAGACTGTGAGTGAAATTATCAGAATCAGATGGTCCTAAAGAGATTTTTTAATTAAAAAAAATTAATTAGTACTACTCAAGATTAGCAGTTGACATGAGGAATACATCTCAAGACAAAAAAAAAAAGAATTAAGAAACCATTGAAAGATTGATCTCTCATGCACTTACCCATCATAGTAAAGGTTTTTCCTGACCCAGTTTGACCACTAACAAAAGGAAAAAAAAAGTGAGATTGAACTTTATTCTGGCTCTGAATTTTGCATTAATCTGCATCTCTTAAGGAGAAGTCAAAGCTTAAAACGAACAAACAAAAAATTTTCAAAACTGAAGATAAGGAGATAGAAGCAAGCTGAGAAATCAGTCAGCTAAACAGGTATAAAAAGAGAACAGCCAATTTTACTAAGAAATCCCATTAGATAAATCCCCTTTTGTCTCCTCTACCACTCACCATTTTCTTCCTCATTTCTGTTGGAAAGGGAAGTTAGCATTAAAATTAAGGCTTTCAAATATATATATAAAACTAACTTTTGGGTCAATCTTTTGAGTTTTATGTCACTCAGTAGTGCACATAAGGATATATTTGACTTTAAAGTATTTTTTTCTTTTACAGTTTTTTTCTAATGTAGTTATTAATCATGCTAGAGAAACTTCAGGGCAATTTCATTTCATTTTTTCACATTTGTATATTTTAACAAAGTGGACTTCATAGTTTTGTAAAAGCTGTGCTACACAAAAACCCCAGTAAGGTTGGAATTAGATTAGCCCTTTAAGTCAGCGTTTTCTGACCAAAGTGCATCCTCAGTTTTCAAAATGAAAAAATACTGAATTAATAGAATGATATCCATACTAGTAGTCATGGATATATTTCTACCTTGAAAATATTCTAAAAGTTAAGATTATCATTCATGAGTTTTCCCACAAGCAGCCAAGAGTCACTGAAGAGTTCAGCTAGCCAAGTATCAAGTTAAAGCAATTTTCATTCCATTTTACTATGGACATACTGAAACTACTAGCTTTCTCTTTAACAGTACAATGAAACTCCTAGTTTTTAAGCAAATAATGGTAAGATTGAAATGAATTTACATATGCATTATTAAAAGCATAACACCTACATACAGATTCCTCCGAAAGAGGAGCAGAAAGTACCATCCAATACTGCAAGAACATTCCTTATGCTGTGCTGCAGTAAGGAAGCACTTTTAAAGTTTACTGTAACATTAAGCAGGCTCTGGCTCTTAAAACACAACTGCTTATTAGCACAGTCTCCTGAAATGTTGCCATTGCTATGAAATGACTAATTGCTATGAAATTACTTACTATGCAAAGATGGTTCCATTGTAGCCATTCATACAAGATTCAACAATGTTTTTAGCCACACTTGAGAACACAGACTCCTGGGGACAAGGGAAAGAGAAGGCACTTGGCACCACCTGTTTAAGTATCTTTCATATCAGTGTTTCTATGCCATAACTTTATAGTATAAAATAAATGCATTCTTTAAGGTTAGACACGTACCATGCCCCCTGGAATTCTCACAGCAAAACAATACATCCTAAGTCTTTATGACATAAATCACTCTCTCTGAAAAAACTGTATTTCTTGATAAACTCGAAGAGAAATAATAAAGTTCAGGACCATAGTAAGAGCTTCCACATATATAATATTAATTTTGATCCAGTGGTTTTGATTACATTATGCAGTTTATACCATCAGTAGGTCAGATGCCTGTGACACTTATCAAATCTAGTTCGCTTTCAACATTTGCCACTGTACAATGGCACATTCAACAGACCTATACAACTTAGTCTCATCTATTTTCATATTTTTCTCTTAGATCTTCAAGAAGAGCCTAGCTACAAATAATAGCCTACAGCAGGTGGGGGTTTTGGGAGGTTTTGTTTTTTCAACAGAAATTAAATGGAATTGAAGTCTTAGCAGAATTAACATTATGTTCAGAATGTCAAACACAATATTAAAGAAATTAAATTGAAGGATTTTCTTTCCAGTATTACTTGCCCCAGATGAGCACTGCATCCATTTAAAAGGCAAAAGTATAAGAAGGAAATACAGTAAATATAATATAAACTCCTAAGTTCCTTAAATACAAATGTGCACGGCCAGGAGTTGAACTTGATGATCCTTGTGAGTCCCTTCCAACTCAGCTTATGCTGCGATTCTGTGAAATCACATCTTAATATCAGCTACTGAGTGCCAGTTATTTTTATATGTTTGTCTCAACAGGCAGATTTATTTTCTCCCTGTGGTGTTACCATAATGTTTACAAACAAAAACTTCAATTTTAATTCAAACTCCAATTAAAGAAATTAACAGCTAAAAAAAATTACATCAAAATTGTTAGAGAGCAGAATTTAATGCAGCATTTCTGTACTATAACTACGTATTTCCAATCTGACCACTGCAAAAAATTAGACCCAATGCACATATCTTTAGAAAGGCTTAGCATTGTAGTTGCCAAAGCTTGGGCAAAAATTGCAGTAGTTATGAGATTCTGGAAACGATTACCTGTGTTGTTTCCATATTTGCAACACAATCAAAAGTGAAGATCTTTGGCTCTGGCTTCGAAAGCAGGCGGATGGTATTTGATGAAAGAACAGATAAACACAGGCCTTGATCTCCATCGGTTAATGCCGGTCTGTCTGAAGGGGGACGTACCCTTACAAAAACTTTGATAGCATCGCCTTCAACACTAAAGAAATATTTATGCATTACATTACTTCCAAATAGATCTATGAGCTGTCTGATAAAATTAATTCACAACAATCAGATTGAGCATGTGAAGTCTTACAAGGGTCTGTCCTGTAATCATACTACTTGTACATGAACATCAATTCACTACAAGATTTGTTAAAGGTAAAAATGTGGCAGATTTAAAACACAAAGAACATGCAGTTACATTCAATTTATTGCTGTGGCACCTAACTTTAGCTCTAAAATAACACATTGCACAGTGAACTTGAGATACTCGTCTTACTCCTGGAAGTTTTAATGGACAAATGGGGCAGATAATGCTAGAGTCCAGTAAAAAAAGTTGTTAGCATTTTTCTTTGGTGCTCACAAGAAAGGAAAGAAGAATCAATTCTTGATCAATTAATCAAATAAAGCATAGCAAGAGCCTGCATCTAAAACATTCCTAACTAATTTCATCACATGGATCAGCTTTAATAAGTAACTGTACATGACTTACATTGACTCCTCAGAGTTCTGCCATAAATACCAATACACCCATGAAATATTAAAGAATTAAACTCTTACATGAATTGGTAGCAAACTTGGATTTACTTTATTTCATTCTTTTCCAGAAATTTTAGCAGGAGGGTGTTATAACTGCTATTTTTACTTTTGGTATACAAGAGCGAGGAAGAGAACAGTTTTAAAAGTGGAGAAGGGTCTTCATGAATGAAATGTGCAGCTGGGTAGTGGCAGAGGAAAGGGCTAAGAACACAAGCAGCAGCTGAGAAAGGGAAGATGTTACACTGAATTTAAGACACGCCAAATTCATTTGCTGATTGTGCTTTCATTGTGTAACATTATTCTGAGTTGTGGCACAGTTTACACTTGGAGGAGGGCTTTTTAGTTTTTCTTGTAGCTTAGGGCTTCCTCACAAGATTGAATTTCCTTGTGGAATATTTCTTCAGATAAATTCTAGAGTCCAGCTGTAGAATTAGTGGACAAATCAGAATTTATTGCATGGCAGCATTCCAAGAGGAACCCAACATGTCAGCACAACAATTTTATTATGAGAACATTTTTTTTAAAACCTGTAAGGATGTTAGGAGAGAAGGCAGCAATCTTAGGCAGGAAAAGATTGAAAGAAAAACCTTTAAATTGTCTCACAAAGTTATGCTAGGTTTTGTTGGCACTTTCTGTGCAATGTGAGTGATAATATATGGGAACTGGCCAGTATTATTTTACCTAGGTGAGTTCAACAAAGATATTGAAGAGTCACGCAAATCTCCTATAAAAGAAAACGGAGACACACAAAAATTAAAATAAAATTACTGCTCAAAACCCCCCACTTAAACACAAAATACTGTAAGCAGTACAGAGGGAACTAAATGGAGAGCCTTATAAATATCTGTTTTGTGCATGAACCAGAACTGCATGAATATATTTGGTAATTATCTTCCTTTGGCAGAAAGATTTCAGTTTGTTACAGAGGTAGAGAAAGCTCCGGTCCTGTAATGTGAACACGCACACACTTGTCAATGTGCGTGCAATGAGTACACGCCTAAGTTAATGTATATAAGGTTTTGCAAGCATTTTGCAGAATTAGAAACATAAATGCTGATAGTATTATATATTCTATTATACTTCAAAAATGGCAAACTTAATGCAAATAAACCATTACAGCATGACTTAACTTTCCTGATGTGACTGCAAAACCTCACTATCCTAAACCAGCAAAACTGAGTAGCTGTATTACTTTTACTTCTGTGAAGTAATATTGATCACCCTGTAATGAATAAAGATGTCCTGTACGTATCTGGAGCACAAGTCTTATGAGGAGCAGCTGAGGGAGCTGGGGGTGTTTAGCCGGGAGAAAAGGAGGCCCTGGGGAGCCTTATCACTCTACAACTGCCTGGAAGGAGGTTGTAGTCCGTCTCTTCTCCCAGGTGTCAGGACAAGAGGATGTAGCCTCAAGCTGTGCCAGGGGAGGTTTAGGATGGACATCAGGAGGAATGTCTCCACTGAAAGGATGACTAGACTTTGGAATGGGCTGCCCAGGGAGGTGTTGGAGTCGCCATGCTTGGACGTGTTTGGAGTGGCACTCAGTGCTGTGGCCTGGTTGACAAGGTGTTGATCAGCCATAAGGTTGGGCTCTGTGATCGCAGAGGTCTCTTCCAACCTCACTGATTCTGTGATATGAGCCTCATTTTGCACAGCTTCAGATTTCAAGGAGATGGCACATATTACTGCATAGGTAGATAAAGTGACTTATTTTTTACATAAGGGAGAATCTGACATGAAAGTACATAATGTAGTCAACATATTAACTAAGTAACAAAATTGCATCTAGAAAATAAGCAAAATAACAATGAAAGATAATACCTGAAAATATTCCAATAATGAAGTCTTTATAAAATCTTTAAAAGCACACAGTTTTTTTTGTAGGAGAATTGCCTTTAAAAGCAGAATGAACAATTATGTGCAAAGGTGCTAACCTTCTCTGACATTCACACTACCTAAATATCCTGCTGCTGCGTGAGCTTTTTACGTGCTGTTTTGACTTACTCAACATCTGAGAAATATTTTAGCTTCTAATTAAGTAATTTATTCTTCAAATGCGTAAGTTATCAACGAAAGGAGTGCATTTAAAAACTGCAATCGGACCGATAGGTACTTGCACAGCCCTGAATAGTCTGAAGCTGTGTCGGGGAGATTTAGGTTGGATATTAGGAAAAGGTTCTTCACCCAGACGGTGTTTGGGCACTGGAACAGGCTCCCCAGGGAAGTGGTCACAGCACCAAGCCTGACAGAGTTCAAGAAGGCAGTTCTCTCGGGCTCATGGTGTGACTCTTGGGGATGGTGCTGTGAAAAGCCAGGAGTTGGACTCGATGACCCTTGTAGGTCCCTTCGGACTCAGCTTATCTTGTGTTTCTGGCAAAGGGCCGACTCCCAGGTACCCCGACACCACGGGGGCAGCACTTTGCCCCGCGGGCACAACCCCCAGATCATGAGCAGCCCATGGGGCACCGAACCCCCCCCGCACGGTCGCACCTGGCCCCGCTGGCTCTCACACGCGGGTGATGCCCCGCCAGGGGACGGGACGGGACGGGACGGGACGGGGCGGGGCGGCCCCCCGGGCAAAGCCGCCCCCCGGGCAAAGCCGTCCCTCGGTCCCCGAGCCGCCCCGGTCC
>VZTH01003247.1:216484-379958 GCA_013397815.1 Aleadryas rufinucha | reverse complement strand
CCCCGGCCCCCTCCCCCCCCCCTCCCCCCGAACGGCGGGTCCCCGAACATCCCCGATCCCCTTCCCGGCCGCCTCCGCTCACCTCTCACGCCAGAAGCCATGATCACTCCAACCCCAGCGAGACCTGCCCACCCACCACTCCAAAATGGCGGCGCCTTTGAATTTGGCGCTCAGCGGCGCGGCCCCGCCCCTTGGCCGGGGCCAGCGCGGGCGCCGCCATTTCCCTCCGCACCGCCCTTCCCCGCCATTGGTCGAGAGCGCCGGCGGCTCCGTTACGTGCCGGGGGCATTCCGGAAAGGGAGGGGCGGGCTGGTCGCGTCCCGCCCAGAAGCGCGCGCGGCGAGCGGCGCGGGGGTGGCAGCCATGAGCAAGAGGAACCAGGTCTCCTACGTGCGGCCAGCCGAGCCCGCCTTCCTCAGCCGCTTCAAGCGGCGGGTCGGGTATCGGGAGGGCCCCACGGTGGACACCAAGGTAACGCCCTGGCCCGGGGGTGGGAAGGGGCAGCACCCGCTTCATGGCGCTTCCCGAGCTTTGATGCCCGCCCATTCCCGCCCTCTTCCTTCTCCCGTAGCGGGCAGTGGGGAAGCAGCGTTCCAGGGTTTTGTAATGCAAGGGGGAGCCGTAGTTACCCGCTTAAAACCGACTGAAATCGTCTGTGTAACCTGCTTTTGCTTCTGTGTTGGCGGATCAAAACAGCTGCGGCAGGTCTGAGCAAGGCTGCTGTGGTGGCCTTGCGGAGCAGCCGCTTCAGCCTCAGTGCCCGACGGGGCTGTGAAGGCACCGGGGGAAGCAGGGGTGATGTCCGACGTTGAGCTGGTTTAAAAAGCCGAGGGGGGCGGTGTGGAAAAAGTGTTTTAAAAATACAGTAAAAATTTTTTTTTGGAAAGGAGTTAACATGGGTTCGAACTGAAAGAGCGAAAATTTAGGTTAGATATATGGAAAAAAATTCTTGATTGTGAGGGTGGTGAGACAGGTTGCCTACGGAAATGGTGGGTGCCCCATCCCTGGAACTGTTCAAGGCCAGTCTGGATAGGGCTCTGAGCAGCCAGGCCTAGTGGGAGGTGTCCCTGGCCACGGCAAGAGGGTTGGAACTGGGTGGTCATTAAGGTCCCTCCCAACCCAAACTATCTTGCTGTAGGTCCGTGGTCACGACCTGTGGTGTGATGGCCGGAAAGGCAGGGCAGGGGCAGTAGGGTGAGAACTAGCTTATTAAAAGGCAGCCTTTCCTGAGGCACAGGGTTTTTTTTCTGCATCCAATATGCTTTTACATGTGTTTCCCTTTAAGTAGGGTTTTACAGGGTACCTTAAGAAATGAGTGCATCATTGTTGTGGTATAGTACATGTAAAACTGTTCTTTTTGATGACTAGGAAAGTTTAAACTTAAGCTATGGTAGCGCTGTTTGTGCAGTTACGTGTTACCTAGTTTTACTTGAACAAACGTTTGGATGATCCCACCCTGACTTGTATGTTGCCAAAAATTAACTTAGTGAAAAAAGCTCCCCCTTTCCCAGTGGAGGGATTTGAGTTGTACTTGTGCCACTGTGGATTTACAAGTTACTTATGAAAATACCTTCTATTGCAAACAGTGTATTGACTTTCACCACTGGCTCCATTTGCCTGTATTGCCTTTTAAGGTTCATTTCAAGTATATTGTGGATCTTGACCTAAAGAGGCCATGACCACCTGATCTCTCCAGGGTGGTCAGTAAAGTCATAGTCACAATGATTTGTTAAACAAAAAACACTTCACGAGGTGGAATTTCAGAAAAAGTATGCCTTTAATAAATCTAGTACAAACTGTTTCACTTCATAAGAAAGACTGCATTTTGTCTGTCTCTTGGTAAATTCATTAGATTTATTAAAAAAACCAAAATCATCCCAAATGCTTCTCCTGTCTCAATGCACAAGTTTGAGAGAGTAGAACAGGAGTGTGATCTTCCTTGTGTCAGTGCTGCTTACAGTGATTTATTTGGCCAGGTTTAATAACCCAGCCACCTTGGACCCACATTTCCCTTTATGCTGTTTTGAGTGCAGCATAGAGGGTTCAAATTGGGACCCATGCATTTAAAGTTTTTCTTAGTGCTGCATGGTATAGTCAAGATGGTGAACAAAAGGAATTAATTTCTAACCTTCCAAGTTCTTGCTGTTCTGGTCTCTTAATTGAAGGAGCCCATACTCCTGTGCTGGTTTTTTTCAATGGGAAGCCATGTCTCAGTGATGGAATTGGAGTGTCCTTTGGAAAACATGTGTTGGGAGCGCCTGGCGCTGGCAGCCAAGTCTCCTCAATAACCCTTTTGCAAAAGTGAAACCAGAGAGGACTGGCCCACAACTGGAGTGATGATCAGAATGGCTTTTATTTCTCTCTTGTCCAGAGAGAGCAGCTTCCCCTTGTGGATGATGACAGTGACAATGGCAGTGACAGGGAAGATGAGCAGCCTCAAGTGGTGACACTGAAGAAAGGGGACTTGACCGCGGAAGAAGCAATGAAAATTAAACAGCAAATCAAAGAGGCCTTAAAGTCAAATGAATCAGGTGAATTTCAAACTACTAATTTCTTGCTTTGTGTAGTCAAAGAGATAACCCATAAAAAGGGTTCCTGATATTAGCTCAGTTTTCTACCATTTAATACTACCTTTGATTAGTTCTGAATTTTTCACCTATATAATTTGCACTTGTGGCTCCTAATCGCGAGTCATTAAGTACATATTCAGGCTGTCTGGCTTTTTATAATGATGCAGTTCTGTACTTCTTGGTTGTGCACCATCCTCCCTCTAAATATCCCCTTAAATTAATTTTTTTTGCTGTATTATTCCAGTGCACAGTCTTTTGACATCACCTGTGATCATTTTTGAAGTTATTGACTAGTGCAGCCAAATTTGACAGTGGAGTGGGTGTTTTAAAGGTAATTGTGTGAGTTCATGAAAGAGAGTGTCAGGGCAGAGGGATTCAGGCCTGTGCTTCAGTGGAAAGAACGGCAGATGTGTGGCTTGGGAACACGTTCACTTAGCTGACTGGTCCATGTTATTACTTGTGTAAAATCAACCCCAGTACATTTTGTGACTTGCAAATATATTAAGCAAAACTAAACAGATGGTACAATAGTGCCAAAACCCAGCAAGGTCCAGAAAAAAAAGTTTCTTTGCTGCAAAGAATTACACAGAATGGCCAGATGGAAGCTGTGTGGGAGGGGCTGTTATAGTTTGACAATAACGATGTGAAACTACAGCTGATGGATACAGTTATGTGAAGAATTTCTCTCAGTATTCATCATTCAGATATGATTGACATAAGTGCTTTGAGCGTCCAGAAACTTCAATCATCATACAGGGTGTGATGAAATGTAGCTTTATCTTTTGCTGACAGAAGACTTGACAGATTGAATGTAGCTACTATTGTCTCTAGTGGAAATGTCTGGACAATTAAGAATATAGGACTGGAACCTCACAAGTATAAAACAGATAGGGGAATCATAGAAACTGGATGTCTTCTGTGGTTAGCCATTATGACTGTTTACAAAAGCTGCCAATTGAATTTAGAGCCCACTGTGAGGCCTAGAACATGGCTATCAATATGACATCCTTAGTTTCTCTGTCTGCCATTTGGATTTGAAAATTCAGGTTTGTGCTGTCTGTGTGTAGGTGTATGTGTTAAAATTTAAATGGTGTAAATGGAGAAGTCAGTAACAGTAGAAATATGTTGAGAATCTTACATTTTTTGAAAAGCAGATTGATGAGAAATCTTAATTTTTAATAATGTAGGTTAGCTTGAAACTAAATAAAACTGCCTCCTGTTTGTTTCTGCAGATAGATATGTATTTGTTAGGTCTAAGCAGGTATATGACTTTAACTCCTCTGACAATATATGTTCAGTTTTGGGCTTACTTCCTGGTGTCTTGTTATTGAAGTGTAATGCATATAGATGCTTGGTGTTGCAGTTTCTAAAGTCATCACAAAATTTCTTTTCACCCTACTACTATTGGGAGAAGTTTCAACTTATTGGAAGGAAATGTCATGGTTCTTTCTGAGCATTGGCTTCCTTTTCATATAAGCAACTTGAACTTTGAATGATCGCAGTAGGAGGAAAAATGATTTTGTAAGGCTGGGCAAAAAGAAGTAGTTGTCCATGAGAATCTATTGAGGTGGAGTCCATGCTGTTAAAAAAGTCCAAAAGAGCTACCAAGCTGAATACACAGTGTGAAATGGAAGTGTATTTGAATGGAGTGACTGAACTTATTTGGTGGAAAAAGACGTTCCTAAGACATAATTATATGTAGTGATAGCAGTTTTGAGTCCCTGTAGGACTTTGTCACCTCTGCTTATTACCCCTTCAGCCCTTCAGTAATAACTTGCATTTGGAGGAAAAAATCCACAGAAGTAGGTGGCAGGAGTATTGGGGACTGGTGCCCTCTGTTCTGCATTATTGTGTTACTATTCATTCATCTGTCTTTGGAGTTAGTATGAGGTCTTCGTGTCCTTTTCCTTTTTATGGCTTATGAGAATAAACAGGGTAAGTGCCACTGTGTTCCTCTGCTATGGAGAGAACCCATTGTGAAATTTTCAATGAAGGAAGATGTGTGTGACTATGCTACAGCTTGCTGAAGGCTTTTTTTGTGTTTTGGGCCATTTTTGCACTATCAGTCCGACCTCTAGATTTAAATTCTGATTTCTAGTCTGAGGCAGGTATTTAGACAGCTGTTTACCTCCAGTTTAATAGAGTTTTGAGTAGCATGAGAATTTATTTTATTTTTTTGGCTGTCAATTCTGAAAATGGGAAGTATAAAGAAAGTTTGTTGCCACATGACTTGGTTGCATTTCACATTGCTTTGATTTCTATCCCAGATTTGAAAGTAAAATTAATTTAATGGCTACTAGACCGCACTATATAGTACCAAATCAGATCATTAGTGAAATTACATGAAGCTGAAAAGGTATTAGGAAAGTAAATTTCCCGACTGATAATCTTCCTTTCCAGCATGCATCAATGCTGAGGCACTTTGATAGATCCTAAGAAATGTGCTACTAACTATCCATTGTGGATACAAACAGTTTTTCAAAACATGGGGAGTACTCAGTTTTGAGGTTCTGCCCTCTCTTCTTTTATATCTGTAGTGATGGTCTTCATTTGAAGGACCTTTTCTTCAGGTTTAGGATTGTGATATTACTCTAGAATTTTCCATATCTCATTGACATACTTTCTCCTTTGTTTTCTTCTGTAACCATTTTGACATGGCTACAGTTTTTGGTGGTTTGGGGTTTTTTTTTTTAAATTTTAGACACCAGATGTTCCCATGACTTATATTTTCTTCTATAGATGAATAACACTTTTGCATTAATTTGGTAAAACAGCTGATTAATGTCCTAGCTGCACTTAGTTGCCTCCTAAGGCAGAACAAATCCTAGTGAAGCCTTTCTGTTGGCTTTTGCAAGTAGAGTGACAGGGATCTTTTTTCTTGTTGGGGTTTTAAGAGTTCTCTTTTTATTTTCTTTTTCTTTTTCTTTTGAAAGAATTTTTTCCCCACAAATGTGCATTGCTGAGAGGGAGTCATTGCCAAGGTACTTGAGGGAGACAAAGGACTTCGCTGGGGAGGAGCCCCGGCCAACTGGCCCCCTTTTACCTAGGAAGAGGGGGTTGGGCGGGGCCCCTAGCTTCACTTGTGATCTGGCGTTCAGAGGGGAAGGAGGCTGCATCGCTGTGGAGAGAATTCACCATCACCGCAGGCTTTCTACCTTCTGCTGCTTTTCCTCCAACCGTGAGTGGAGCTTGCTCTCTCTGGGAGCGGCTCTTGCACAGGGGACCCTATTTTTACACCCTACCTCACTAAAAGGAGACACCTTTCCACCATCTGCTGGGGTGCCTCAGGGAGACCCCTCCCCACCCGGGATCCTAAGCCCGTTTTCCCTGCCCTGCTGGGGAACTGAGCTGACGCTGCTCTGCCTCCTCCCCCCACCGCCGTTCGGCTGGTGCTGCTGCTGCGGGATTTCGCTACATTGTACCAGCACACCCCCTGCCTGCCCAGACGTCCCGGGACTCCCACTTCAACTCCGGCGTTTGATATATCTCATCTACTGCCCGGGATTTTGTGTTGGTCCCTGCTGTTCCAGCCTGCTGTTCCCGAGGGTCCGGCTGGGCACCGGGTTCAGCTGCCCCAGGGGGTTTGTGAGGGAAGCTTTTCCATCCGCCATTCCCGCGTGGTGCCCGAGCTCGCTCCGGAGCGCCCCCTGCAGGCGCGGGGGAACATCGCACCCGCCCTGCTCACCGGGAGCCGCCAGCGCCCCCTGCCGGCTGTGAGCGTCACTGCACCGAAGGGGAAAGGGCCTGACAGCAAAGAGAAGCTGTCACTGGGTTACTGGTTCTGTTTGGTATCACTGCCATAGTTATTGTTGTTTGTTTGCCTTGTTTTATATATATATATACTAGTAAAGACCTGTTATTCCTATTCCTCATACATTTGCCTGAAAGCCCCTTAATTTCAAAATTATAGAAATCGAAAGGGAAGGGGGTTGCATTTTCCATTCCAAGGGAGGTTCCTGCCTTCCTTACAGACACCTGTCTTTTAAAACCAAGACATTTATTTAGGACTAAATCTTCCTTACCTGAGAAAATGCCCTTCTATATTGGATTATTTTTCTCCATGGAGCAGAGACTTAGCGGCTTTTTAAAAAGAAATACTTTGTTTATCAACAGTGATTTTGCTTAATGTTTTATGCATAATTTTATTAATTGTCACTCTTAGTTTGGAGACAAAGAAAAATGGTCTTATGAAAAATTAAATTTGCACAAAAGAAAATATGTGAATTACTGCAAGATAGTTTATCCTAGCATTTGTTATAGTCTATGAAATCGTTAATTTTTTTCTACTGTTTTTCTACTTCATATGGCCTCGGGGACACTCTGACATATGCAGATGACCAAATTTGGCAAAAGTTATCCTTTCTTGTTCAGAACCTTATAATGTTTTTCTTGTTTCCTTCTATATGCTGGGTTCTGGGGAAGGACAGTAGAGGGAAGAGACAAGGAGAATACAGTCCATGCTGTTTTGGCTATTGGAGCTCTTTCTGAATAAGCACAGGCTGTTCTGATTAAGCAGCTGTTACTATCAGATACATCTCACAGAGTTAATGCTGCTCTTCATCATGTGAAATAGCAGGAACCTAAATCAAAGCTAACTTTGCAGTATTTAAGTAAGGAAAACTTTCCCAAATGTTCTCCTAAACAGTTGAGACTAAGTACCGGAGCAAGAGTGGCCTTCTTATCTTCAAACCACCAGGTTGCCAAATTCCTGGAGTAAATACTTCAAAGGCATGCAGAGAGAATGGGTGGCCAGAAAGCAAATAAATGTTATTTTTTTTTCTCAACCCCCTATCTTTGGATAGATGTATATGGTTTCCACTGTTCCTCCTGTTGTTCCTGGCAGTTTAGTGGCATTTTTGTTTCCTGTTGTTGCCTCATTGACCCACGTGGACAGAAACTGCTGGAAAGTGGTGCGGCTAACTACACAAATGACTACTAAATTAAAAAACCCTGTAAACTGAAGAGCAGTATTTCTTTTTCAGACTCTCATTTCTATTTTTATTGTAATATATAACTTGAAATTAAAAGAAAAGAAGAAATTTCTGACTTTGTGGCTTCTTAAATTGATGTCACCTGTGAAGTGAGTTTCAGCTCAACATCTGACTTGTGTTCATGTTGGTCAACCAGTGTAAAAGTTTGTGATCCAAGTAAAAAACAGCAGTGACTAAGAACAGTGGGAATTTGAACTGCTAGTGTAGTTTTTGATTCATTTGTCAAAAGTGGATTTTATTATTTCTCCTGTAGTGCTTTTATGTCTTTTACTTTGTGTGTTTCAGTGGGCTTACCAGAAATCCTGCTTTCCATGATTTGTAATACTAACAGAATCTTTTACTGGGACTCTGTTTTGAAAGCTACCAACACTGAGATTGTTTCTTTAGTCTTTTTTTTTTTTTTTTTTTTGCTTATAACAAAAAAGTTTTTTTTAGGTGTTTTTTGCAANAAGCTCCCAACACTGAGATTGTTTCTTTAGTTTTTTTTTTTTTTTTTTTGCATTGCTTAATACAAGTCAGTTTTTTGTAGGTCTTTGATGCAAACAAAAAAGATAGCTGACACATAAGAACCTGGTGCAATTACAAAGGATAAAATGAAGTCATTTTACCAGCTGGAAAAGACAATCTTAACAAATCAACACAAATTTCTTTAACTGCTACATCAAATTCTTTCTGAAAGTGTAGTCTGTCCTCACTCTCTCCACATGTTGGTAAGGTAATGCCAGGCCTCCTGTGGTTCCTCATCTGCTTCATTGTTTGTCAAGTACTGCCAACACACATTGCTCTCTGAAGATGGCCTGGGCCTCCTGCTGAAGGGCATGTCCTTGAGCATATAATGAAATTTTGACAGTGTTTAACCAGGCCAAGAGCTAAAATAATTTCCTTTGATGCAGAATGACCTGTGAATAGTATTGTGGCCCTGGAGGTCACAGCTGAGCTAGTTGCCATTTTGGTGGAGTTTTTGAGCTTTGCTGTTTGTGTCCTTAGCTTATTACATGTTTAAATTAATATTGCAAAGATACTTATCAGTTTCTCCTATCTGCTAGGCAAAACGAAATTATTTTGTGCAGTTCACAATGTGGGCAGCAGGACAGCTGTGAGTAATATTAAAATTTCTGTCCTCTATTTTTCAATGGATTCCAAATACAGAGCTGTTTATCTGGGTTTTTTTGTGAATATGCTTTGAACTACATTTTTAGGGGTTAGGTTTTTAAATTTACCACTCTAAGAAAATGTAGTAATCCATTTGTTAAAGAATGTCCAGTGAGGTTTGACTTTTTTGCTCCTCATGCTTATCCAGTAGCTGGTTATGTCGTTTTCACAGCAGTATGGGTACTGTATACAGTTGGCACTCTGACTGGCTCCAGTACTTAGACAGTTGTGTCTGCACATAAGGAAAGTTTTTCTTATAGATAGATTTTTTTTTTTCNAATATGCCCTTGATTTTTTTTTTTCCCCAGAATTTGGCTTATATTGTGCCTCAGACCTTGTTTAAATTAGGACTTAATTAGGACTGTGTTTCCAAACAAACATTGTAGTTATGCAACAATTAGTAAGGGGAATTATTTGCTATTAAACTTCTGAGCCCAAAACTGGAGCTCAGCTTTTGAGAAAAATGATGCATAGTGTATTCTGATTCATTAGGTGTGATATGCTTTCAGGAGTTCTATTTCCCTCTCAGAATTTACTGTAAGCACTTCCTAAACTTCTGTATCACATGTACAGCATCTAAACACCTAAGCTCTCCATGCAGAGTTCACAATGGATCCATTGAGAACTATGCTTTTCGTATCTACAGTTTATTATTGCTGGTAATTTCTTGTAACTGTAATGCTTTTCTAATGCACCAAGACTGAAATATTTTTCCCCAAAGCTGGTTAGTTATTTTCTGCATAGTAGCATTTTCTCATAAACTTGTGTAGAATCATAGAATCAAGGAATTGTTTGGTTTGGAAAAGACCTCTAAGATCCATTGAGTCCCCCTTATTAACCTTGCACTACTTTGTTGCCACTAGACCATGTCCCCTGGTGCCACATGTTTTTCGAACACTGCAAGGGGTGGTGTTTCCAGTGCTTCCCTGGACAACTTGTTCAAATGCCTGACCACCCTCACAGTGAAGAAAATTTTCCTGGTATGCAATCTAAATTTCCCCATGTGGCCATTTCTTGTCCTATTGCTTGTTAGCTGGGAGAAGAGACTGGATGCCTACGTCACTACAACCTCCTTTCAGGTAGTTGCAGAGAGAGATGAGGTCTCCTTTGGGCTCCTTTTCTCCAGACTGGACAACCCCAGGTCCCTCAGCTGCTCCTCAGTAAGACTTGTGCTCCAGCTCATCACTATATGCACCTCTTAGAAGTATTAATTCTGTAGGAGCCATTGACAGAATTGATGCTTAGTTTTTCAAGCTAGGTTTCTTCTTAAAAAGGGTCTCTGAAACTTAAGGAATTCTAAGTGAAATTTCCTGCTGAAGTTGATGTCTTCATTTGTACCACACAACCCTTAAGATACCAGATTTATTAGTTGTATTGTTTTGAGAATGGACTGGAAAGAGTTTCAGCCAGTGCTGTGTAGATAACACTGAAATGTTCAGTCTTCTGCCATAGTGCTGATATACTGAGGAAAGAACTTGTGCTAAAGAGAAAAGTTATTGGTTATAATTAAATAGCACATAATCTTGTCAAACACATTTCTGTTGAGTAATGAATTTCACAAAAGTAATTTAGGAAAAATATCTTGCACAGAACCTATGGCTCCTTAACATTCTGTCACATATACATTATAAAAATTGCTAACTACTACAGCATGAATCTTTGTGTCTGATTCACGACTTTACAATTACACTTTATCTTCCAGAAATACTGCCCTGATGCTGTTACTTATGCAGTAGCTTTCCCAGTCTGCCTGATAATTGTGGAAGGGACTTCTCCTGTTTTCAAGATTGTTGTCTGCTCTTCTGCATGTCCTAGAACAAAATTAGTCAGTTGGAATAGTTGGGTGATTTTGCAGATACAAAGAAACCCTGAAACTTTCATCCATTATGGTAATAAAGGGGAGGTTTATTACCATGTGATCTTTTCAGCTGTCTCAGCAGAATAGAATATATTAGGGAAAAAAAGGGTTTTCCTGTATATGTGCCATTTTGTTATTTAAAGAGATGCCATAATTCTGAAATAAGTACATTTGTTGTCATGAATTATACAAATACTGAAGCAGAGAGAGAGGATCCCATGAAGTTGTCCTCTCCATTTTGGTAAGTGGATGTGAATGGAATGTGTGGGAAAAGCTCTACTGCTCACCCTCTCAGAAAGTTAGAACTCTGGTTAATGGAACCCCATTTCTAATGGGAACTGCAGGAGGATTGTCTTCAAGGGCTGGCTGCCATGGAGCAGGTGTGTGTTCATAAAGGACATTCATTGATACAGAGTTTATGGCCAAAAAGTACATTTTCATGATAGTTGTATTCTCTCAGAGGTCTCACTGATCTTGGTTCAAGATCATGGTGGTTCAGGATAATAGTGAAGGTTTGTTTGTGAACATGTGCAGATGAGTTCTGACTTTATTCTCTTTATTACAGATGATGAACCAGAACCTGCTGATGGAAAAATTATGTTCAGGAAACCAGGCAAACGTTCATCAGAGAAGTGTTTGGACTTCAATGTAAGCTCAAGTAAGAAGATGAAAGAAGCAAAGAAAACTAAGAGGGAAGCAACTACTTCTCAGAGTACAGCTAAGCAAGTAAAGAACAGCTGTCTTCTCTCATTTGATGATGAGGAAAATGATGATTAGGGGTTGTATTTTTTTATATTTTGCTTGCCCTTCTAGAGCCCTGAATAACATTGAGGGCTTTCATGGAAATTGAGGCATGGTGTCTGAGTCTTCTTTTACTTTGTTATCATCCAACTAGAGAAATATAGTATAAAATTAGCAAGAGCTAAGTCTTTGCAGTTAGTTGGAACTGTATGTCATGTATTTATTTTAAAAGAGAATTTAACCATGTGTGTAAAAGCTATTTGAGGTCACAAATGAATAGCAAAATATACCTGTATATATTCAGCTTATAAATTTTCAATCAATCCATTTTAAAATGCCCTCCGTTACTAAAATGTATTTCCTCTATAATGAATAGCCTTAGTTGACAGTTGTGTGGTTTTTACCTGTTATTATTGACATTCAAGAGACACTTCATTGCTGTGGAACAGAGACTGAAGTGTTCTGTCTCATAGCTTAACAAAAGCTTGCACAACCTTTGCATTTGTGATTTGTAAGATTAGCTCTTTGCAGAGCCTTGCAGTAAATGAGGCTGCAGTTGCTAAAGTCATGTAGTCTTGATCCTGTCTTTGATGAATGCAGTCTAAGAAACATCAAATTCATTTGAATTGGTTGTGTTAGCAAGGTATAAAGATTTTCATTCTAGTTGATGGTATCAACTAATGCAAAAGAAGCCTAAACCATTGGAGATTGTGCACTTTGGTTTTGACACTGATGGGCTCAGTGGTTTGGTGGTGTTTTGGGGTTTTTTTAAAAGTATATTTGTTGCAGTTGGCTACTTACGTGTTCATAATTATTTGGGATCTCAGACAGCTTGTTTAAAAAAATGTATTTCATCTTTAAGATGTGGAAAAGCATTAACTTAGTTTTCTTCAACTAGGGGGGAAGTTGTAAACAGGGATTTTAAGTCAAGAAACACTATAGCTGTGTGTGTCTTGGTTTAAGACAGTTTCCTGGGCAGACACTCCAAAATTAGTTACTGCCCCTTTTAGTTTTAACTGCTCCCCTTTCACCAATAAGCAGAGATGAAAGCAAGAAATATAAGTGAAAAAATAACAGTTTATTAAAAAATGAATTAGCACCAGGCAGAATAACAGTAATCATCACTAGATACAAAGGTGCTAAATCCCATGGACTACTCGGGAACAAAGAAAACAAGATGGCAGAGAAGCCCGTCCCCAAAAATGTTGGCCTCCATAGAAGACCACGTGGTCCAGGGGACAAAGACAAGCTGGTAGAGAAGCCCCTTCTCCTGACCATATGGTGGAGAGAGAACAAGGGGAAAAAAAGCCCCACAGCTTCTGAAATCTGTGATTATAAAAGTCCCTCTTTCCCCCAAACAACAACCAACGGGGAACAAGGACAAAACAAAAAGAAACCTGGACTCCAAAACCAATCAAATGCTGCTGATTGTTTGCTCCACATCACCTGACAGGGTCTCTCTCCTGGCAGCGGCAGCAGCTCCACCAACAGTGGCAGCTGGAACTGGTCAGCAGCTGGAACTCATGGAGAGACTTGGCCTCCTCCTCAGCAAAAGATGACAGGCAGATGGCTGGGGCAACCTGGGCTCTGCGCCCTCCCACTTCAGCTGAGCGCTGCTGGTGGGCTGGAGTGACCATATGGAGCAGGAGCTGTTCTGTTTTTCCCATTGTGGTGCCATGGCTGGCCATCCTGGGTGACAGCAATGAAAAAGAAAGGAAGGAAAAGGTCTGAAAAAAACATCCTTGCTGGCCCAGAGACCAAAACAAGGGGGAGCTTCTGCCTTGCGCTGCCTCAGCTTCTCAGTAGCTAGCGGAACAAAAGAGAGGCCTGTATGAGTGTTGTCCTACTTTTAAAGGGATCCTGGCACCTCCTGTCTCCACAAACCTGGGGCAAGACCCTCGGGTTCTGCTTCTGACCCCCAGGTCTTAAAGGGAGAGTAACAATCTAGGGCAGATGGGCGTAGAAAGAAAATGACCATTTCAGCACCTTTTCTGTAACAGGATGTGCCGAAATTCAAAACGACACTGAGAGCTGATGGGATTTGGGAGAACAAGGGGGTGGAAATGTGACTAGTGACTTTGGAATTATTTGGATGTATGATGTGTTCTGTAATGTCAGGAATAAGGACAACTCTTGTTTTAATTTAAAAAAAAATATATTGTTTATTACAAAAAATAAATTGGAAAAATAACAGAATCCAAATTCTTAAATTAAAATAATAGAAAACCCTGAGATCGCAGGATTGGAGATCCTTGAAAACCAAAAATGGTTATGTATCCACAGCAGAAATCTATGGCACTGGGTTAACTTCAGCTAATCTGAGGCAAAATTCCCTTAAAATAAAATAAAAGGTCTCTGGAAAGAGATAGGCCCTTCCCCTCCCCCACTTACCCAGCGCCAGGGGAGCAAAGATGATGTGTCTTGTTGCTCGCCAGGAGGAAAAGAGAGCGTGTCCTTGTAGGGGCCTGCCCTTTATACCCCCTTGGCCCTTCCCAGAATTCCCCACTGTCCAGCCCCATAGCCCAGATTGATTGGTGGGTTCTGAGGTACATCAAAAGTTTCTTTCACCAATCAGGCATTTGCTGGGGAGGGACATAGACTCACAGAAAGCATGGAACTTCCATAATTAAAAGGTATTTAACAATTATTACCTTAACAACTTTAATACTTATTAACTTGGTCATAAGATGATTTTTATATGCAAAAGTCAATCACCTAATTTTCATATATGACATGTAACCATATGAAACCAGTTCTGTTGTGTGACAGGACAGTCAAAATTATTTGGCCTGTAAAACTTCATTGAGGAGCAAATTTCAAGTTGCTGTATGAAACAGCTGGTTTTAGTTTGTTCATCTGGTATTAAACAATAAATTAAGTTTTCTTTTAAGTCATCCAAAGATATTTTAATAAAAATTTCAGTTCATGAAATGATATTTTTTTTTGCCACCTGCTGTTGGAGCCTCCTGTACCTGCTGCCTGTCTCCATACATACCAGTTTCCTGCAGCATAACATTGGATGCAAGTCTGCACACTGTTTCACGCTGTTTCTGTGAGTACATGTTACACTGATTTTGAAAATGAATAGATCTGTTGTCCTTTCAGAAAATTGATACCAGACCTGTAAATGGATATTGAAGTCTTGTTGCAATGGTCTCATATTAGAATTGTAAGAGAGGTGCTATGTAGCAACCTGATTATTCCCATGAGGACATGCTACATTTGTAAATACATAATTTGTCTGTATTCTCTATATATAAAAAAACAAATTTGAAGAAGTACAGAACCAAAGGTTCCCATGGATTAGTATTTCCATTTATTTTGTATACTTAAAACTGGTTTGAATCCATGGAATATACATATATATATAGATAGATAGATATATATATACATATATATAGATAGATAGATAGATATACATACACACCTGTGAGTAATCTTGTAGCTTTCCAGCATACGAAAAGAATATTTGGGCCATTTACTCCATGTCAACAATGGAGTAAATACTCTGACTTGCTGAGACTCATTTGAAAGAATGAATTAACCATTGGCTGCTTACTGAAACTTTTCTGGTTCTGTTTGTCAGCACAGAAATATATTTGCTGACATTTTTCTTGCACAGCCTGGAAGCTCTTGACTTGAGCTGTGAGGCTGTTTAGGAGACATGGCTGTTGAGATAAGTGTTTGCCAAGGACCAGAGGGAATTTGGTTTTACCTTAAAATTAGAGAAAACCTCACAAATATGCAGTTGATCTGGCCTGTTCAAAATAAGATTGAGATCTTGTTTGAGTCTGGTTAGTAATTGCATTTCAACAAAAGTTACCATTTTTAGTGAAAGACTTGGGAGACTGAAGTCCAGTAAAAAGAGGGTTACCTTCAAGTATTGAGTGCATTACTTCTGCTTAATCATGCTTCTTGCCCTACAACTTTATGACAGATGTCTGGAATGCAAATAAATTGATTGAGTTTACTTGGAAATAATAAATTAAAAGGTATGATGTTCTTTAGGCAACACAGCAGGGGAAAGAAAGGTGGATATGGAAACCCAGTTTCTTTCCTTTATTCTGACTGATTTGTAGTGCTCTGACCAGGAGGAGACCTTTGTATTCATTGTATTTCACTCCCAGTTCACCTAACAATAACTAATTGAATAGATTTAGTAAGAGATGTTGAGTGATGCACAAGAGCATTTTAATCAGGTAGTCATGTGAAAATTCAGTGGTTTTACCATGACGCACCAGGAAAATCACACTATCAATGCCCCATGAAACCTGTGACTAAAGAGAACAATTGTTCATTTAGGGAAAAAAAAAGTGAAACTCTTAAGCAATCACCTGTCTTAATGGGCCATGGGAAAATAATAATCACAACTTTCTTATAAAGGGAAAGCCAAAGTTAAGTACATGGAAGACGAGGCTACGACAGGAAAGGACAATTTTCCTGGGTTTTCTTTCTCTTTTGCTCTTCCTTGCCTCCATTCCCAGTCCTTTTCCTCTCCTGCAGGAGAGAGTATGTATGCATTTATTTTCTCATAGAGTTTGCCCAGTTAAATGTGAGAGAAGTGCTGGAGCAGCAAGGTGAGAGTAGCTGAGGCTTGTTACCCAATATAGGAATCTTCATCAGATGTGGCCTGTGACCTCACATGGGAATCTTGTACAGTTTTTATTAATAAAATACTCGAAATTTCCCAGTTCATTAAGACTAAAACATTTATTGATGGTGGTAGCTGAGCAACAACAGGTAAAACAAATACAACAAATATTGTTGTACAATATTTGGTACAACAAATCTGGTGAACTGTAGTAGAATTGCAGCAATAGATGCTTATAATGGAGGCTTTTTATACTGCAAAGGTGCTTGGATGTCAGTAGGAGAGGTGAGATGCTCTGTCACCTTAATTTCTTTTGAAGAACCAGGATCTTTCACTAAATGATAGGAATCAAGGTGAATCATCAAGAATGCTGCATTCTTGATAGATAGAATGAGCAAGAAAATGCACATGGGTAGGTGGCCCAGGAGTTCATACCTTTGGTTGTATTTCTGAAATAAATGCATATTTGTTGCACTGCAAATGTTCATTTCATTGGCCTAGAGAGGGAGGGATGAGTCAGAATTCTATTTGATAGCTTTTTTGTCCAGCACTTTTCCAAGAAATATCATTTGGCGGATCAAAAGCTGTGTTTTGCAGACACTGAGCACAAGAAGCCTGTATTTAGCGGTTTTAATTACACATTTTTTAAGTTTAGTCACAGGACTTAACGTCCTTTTTTACAGTGCTTCAGTATATAATCCTGTTAGGAAGATGCAGATTTAAAATGAAGCAGGAAGCAGCAATGTCATTGTTTCAGCTGATTGTTTCCCTTGTGTTGTAGTGTATTAACTAAGTAATGCTTCACTTGGCTGTGCAGAGCTAACTGCATTCTCAAGGACATCAGGCTTGCCTGCAGAGGAGTCATTACCTTTTGTGCAGCACAAGAGGTATGATGTGCAGTCTCAGCAAGTGTTTGTCCATTGAAGTTGGTTAATAACCTATAGGCTTCTCCTGTGGCAAGATGCCATAAATTAGTCCTTTGTGCATTCAGCAAACAGAAAGGCCGGTGTATCAGCTGCCTCTTCAGTATCATCCCTTTATTCCCATTCCTAGAGCAAGGTACTAATCTGCAAAGCCATTTTTCATGTTGTAGACCTTCCCTCCTACCCCACTTCCTTGAGAGCATTTCACAGGCAGCAGTCACAAAGATAGCCATTAAAACCAGGTGAGACACACCACAGGGTTTTACGTGACTGCAACCTCCTGTAGACTTCCTCAAGATTTTGAGAACGTGTAAAATCTGAGAGCCAACCTCTGGGAAGTAACTTCCTCCTGGGGAAAAGGAATGGGACCAGTCAGGAAAACTACACAAGATTGAATTTTACTTTTATTTACCTCACTGTTAACACATTTTTTGTTGAAGTTAAAGCAACAGCTGGTAAAAGCAGTTCTTTCCCTCTTACCAGAAGTGGCTTTGGTGCCATTCTAGTCCATATGGCAAAGGATTCCTTTTCCTTGACTCTGGTGGCAGTCCTCAGTGCCATGCCTGATTAGTTAAGGCCATGGGCATGAGGGAGCTACCTTTTAAGAGGCAGAAGTTATTAGAGGAAGGTGTTGTCAAGCCTCTGTAGGATAACGGTGATCACTGCACACTTTGTTTTGATATCATGAAAGAGTTGTTTCCTTAGGGACAGCACAGTAACAACGAACTTTAAAAGGGCAGATTATAAAACTATGAGCAAAATGGTTAACAGCAGGCTGAAGGGCAAAGAGAAGTACTTAAAAACCATAGAGATCTGCCTGGAGGCTATTTAAGAACATTGTATTAGAGGCACAGATGGTTTGTATACCTCTGAGCAAAAACAGCCTATGAGCAAGGATGAAACTCACAGGGTTACGTGGGAGAAAAGCGTGAGTATAGAAAGGTTGAAATCCATCCCTTAAAGGGGATGACTGACTGAATGACAGACTAGGGAATGTTACCAGGAGAGTGGAGAGAGTAGGAAAGTCAGTACTAAGGAAAAGACTATAGCAGCTGCTGACTTTGGATCCCCAGGATGAAACACTGAAAAGAATGAGTCTAATAAAGTCCAGACCACTCTGCCTCTGAAGACTGGGCTACTCCAGATGAGACTTAGCCAGAAAAAGCAGCATACTGTTAATCTGAGTTAGCTAGTACGAGCCAAAATCTTAATAAATCAGTCTGCATTTTTAATGTTACCAGGCCAAATTTAAGAGTAAAGGACTCCATTCAATTATAGTTACTCTATGCTTGGACTTTATTTTCATCTTGTGTTATATACAGTTCCAAAAATACTTTCAGTCTTTGCTGAAGAAGGTAAGAGATTAAAAAAAAGAAATTGAATAGTCCTAAAAACTCTGATTTTAGTAAAAGCAAAAACCCTACATAAAACCCTAGTAAAAGAAAAAACTCTACCTGTTCTGATACAGCTTTGGGCTGAGAGAGAGACTATCTGATAAGGATGAAGTGAGGTTTGCACAGCATTTTCACGCTGATGTGTAATTGGACAGATGCAGACTTTTATTGTCGTATATCAGACCAAGAACACACTGATTATAAATTAGGCAGGGAACATCTCGAGTATCACAAACCTGATGATGTGTGCAAAAAGAGTCCCTGTGAAATCAATGAAAGCTATTTTCTGGTTTAAAACCAAGGAAAGGCAGGGGAAGGTTAGAACAACTTTTTTTTGCAATAAAACCTTGATGCACACAGTCTCACTGGGACTAGAGCCCTGGCATCTAGGCTGCTTTATTCTGCCCTGTTAAATTGAAACAAACAATTCAGCTGCCCGAGTCCATTCTTTTCTCCTCTGACATGCCAACTATCCTGAGAGAAGAGATTAAGCACTGTTCTGATGAGTGCCACAGCAGCAGCAGCAACAGCAGCTTTATAATTTAAGGGCTACATAAAATTTATGGAGCACTGAGAAGAGCTTAAATCAATTTTATGATTTTCATAAATTATTTCAGGCAGATGAAGTTTGTGCAAAACGCCAGTGATGTTTGAGCTGTTTATCCAATAGACAACAACATTGACAATAGGGATTTTCAAAGGCACCTGTGGGAATTACGTATCTTAGTTTGATGGCAGTTAGAAGACTTGTTCCTTTGAGCTACTTAGTATTCCAGTATAAATTTTTAATCATTCCAAATTGCTTAAAATACTTGGTCAAATTCAGAGCAATTTTGAAATTTCATTTAAATGCTTCATATGCTTTTAAACAGTGGATGGGTAACCTGTAATTCTACTTCAAGTGACAAACCAATTTGGCACTTGTAGAGTTAAGCCTTTTCTTACAACAGTGTATTTTTGGGTTGTTGTTTAGGCCCCGTTTACTGAGGAACCTTTTTCTGTCTGCTTCACACTGTATCTGCAAGTTACTCCAGCTGCTAAAGAGAAGGATCTGCCTGTAGAGCAGAAAGAGAAACTGTAGCTGGATCCTTTAGCACATTTCAAGATTATATAATAGGACAAATATAATTCCATACATTACAGATATGAATAGAGATTGAACTTCCTTTCTGGACAAGTAACTAAAGAGCTTGACAGGATGCAATTTCCATTTCATCCTAATCTGGATATTATTGGTGAATGAAGGAGCCTCCCACTCCCTGGGCATTATGATCATCAGGATACAGGTAGGTTGGAGACCTTTCATCTAGTTGGGACACCTCTGAGCTATAATGTTTCATGTATAATTTTCCATATTTTAGGCTGCTCCAATTCCTCTACACTGACAGCCCTGTGTTTCAGATTATTTCACACTGAATATACTAAACATGGTGCTAAAGGGAAGATCCATTGCTGAATTCCTCTACACTTGATGGGCAACTTGGGATAAATTATTTCCTGATATTACTGCATTGCTCTAAGTAAAATGACACTGATAGGTATGTGAGCTTATCACTAAGCCTGAACAAGGTAGTCTGAGGCGAGTGGGTTTAAATTCAAAGAAGTTAAACGTAGGACACTCCAAGATCTTGCCCCTGAATTCCTACAGCCGACAATATACATAAACAATGGGAGCTTCTTACTCAGTGGTCATCATTCTGCTGGAGGGGATTCGTGACTGCTGTGAATTAAACACTGAATACAGTCCACGGTGTGAGGGAAGCTAATGCAATTTCAGCTCTATAAATTAAGGTGTCATGGAGAAGAAATGTGAAATAATCTTGCCCTAATTATTCTCTGCTTCAGACCTTATCTGGAGTGATGTGTCTACTTTTGTGCACTATACTTCAAAAAAGAAAGATACTGTCCAATTGGAAATTCCAACAGAAAGTAGTGGTATTGATCAGGAGTCTGGAAAACATGAACTGTAAGACTGAAAGAAGTGGGTAGTACATCTAGAGAAAGGAGATGCAGGGAAAGGAATAAGAATGTGATACCAGTGTTCAGACATAGAAAGCTTGCTGCAAAGAGGGAAGTTGTAAATTGTTCTCTGTGTCCACGGGGAATACAAAAAGAACTAATGGATTTAAATTGTAGCTAAGGAGATTTAAGAAAGACATTAGGACAGGCTTTCCATCTGTAACAGTAGTGAAATATTGAAACAGATTGCCTGGGGAGGTTGTGGGATCATCATTGCCACACATTTTTAAGAACAGGTTAGACAAACTTCTGTCAGGAATGATTTGGGTATAATTGATCCTGCCTTAGGGCAGAGGGCTGGACTAGATGACCTTGCAAGGTCCCTTCCAGCCCTACTTTCTATGGTTCTCTCATTAGGAAGGCTGATGTCATATTCCTAGGACCTCACCATTCCTTTCAAAAGCAAAACCATGCTATAGCGATGGCAAGAGTCAGATTTAAACTGACAGTATCTGGGAAAAGGTATCAGCTTAAGGTTGATATCTCCCACCCTTAATTACAAACACTTGAATATATGAAATGCAGATGGACTTGTTCAACAGCTAAATACTTGTGGGTTACACTGAGTTTTTTGTGACCAGACTATGATCTTTTTAATAGCATGAGAATTTTTTTCTTGTAAAGTGTATTAATCTTAAATATTGCAACTTCCTTTTTGTCACTTGAGTAAGTAGCAGGCAGTGCTATTCAGCATCTAACGTGTTCCAGGTGGGTCACTCTCATTCCACATGCCATGACACATTTGGCCACATCCTGTGTTTCCACTCACTCACTCCCTCCCTCACTCCCTAACTCCAAAGCTCATTCCTCTGCTCCAATTTATCACGATGCTAATGCTCAGCTTCATTATGTGGCGGTGTTTAAGTAAGCTAATGCCACTGTTAATGTGCTTGGTATCCTTCTTTCCATCCTCAGATACTTGACATCCCTCCTGCTGCTTTCTGCTCACATGGTCTTTTATTCCTGTTGATAAATTTCATTTTCATCTCTTTTGCCGCTTTCCCTTCAAGATGTGCTTGCGTTACAAACTGCAGTTCAGCAGTTTAGCAGTTGGATTGCATCCAAATATTACCAAATGCCACATCTTTTAATATCAGGCAGAGCAGCTTGAATTTTCTTCCTTGGAGTGCTGTAAAAGACACACTGACATGTTTTCTGTGCAAATGCCAAAAAAAAAAAAGCTTAACAAAAGATGGAGGAGTGTGAAGCAAGCTGAAAAGTCTGCATTCCCAGGATTTTCTGTTTTCCCTGATTTCTGGATTTAGTTCATGACCCAGCTGCTGATCTATGAAACTCTGTGGAACTATGCCAGTTTCTAGCAGCCAAGAATTTGTTGCTGTCACTTTTGTGACTGGTAGTACCTTCGTGTTCAGCTAAATAACCGTATGTGTTTTTATCCCCAAAGGCCATGCCTGGCCATTGATGATCACAGCATTGCCAAGCCCTTGGATTCTAAAAAATTCACTGTCAAACCATGAAGTAGTATGTATACATGGATGTGTAATACAAATATGTAGATGTATATGTGTGCATATACTATATATTTGAGTTTGAATTTGGCATTTCAGCATTCATGGCTTTTGAGGTTTTCTCTACAGCTATATGGAGATTAAAAACTGAAGTAAAAATAAAAACAAAACCAGAATAAAGATGGGCTTTTTGCATACTCACATAATGCTTCCAGAAGCTGAGATGTGAAAAAATTCAGCTTATACCATGAAATCTGGTAGTGCTGTAACTGGATATTTGGCCACTAAATTGTTTTACTGCATCCTTCAGAGAGAAGGATGCTATCAGTTGTTTTTCATAATGGTGAAATGCTTGTCAGGATGCTTTAAGACACCCATTACTCTATGTATCTTTGATATTTCCTTGTTACAGACGATCATATGCACTGTAGCTGTGGGTACCGTGTATGGTTTGCCCTAGAGGACTTGATAGCCTTGGGCTTTGGATCAGATTCCAGAGTAACTTTTGCCGTGTTTGTTTCTCTATTTTGCTCAAGACTTGTCCTTCACATGTTTTGGAAGTAGATGGACAAACAACACAGATACTCTGGTGCATCCAGGTCACATGGCTGCTGCGCTGTCCAGAGGCCGCCCTGTGGCTTGGCAGGCAACAAGCTACTGTCCTCCCGCAATGGACACTCAGCAATCCAAGGCGCAACAGTCAGCAGCGGAGGCTTGTAGCTAAATAGAGCGCAGGTGGCTGCTCTCGGGGCCAATTGCCTCCCAGAGAGCTGTCTGCCTAAGGCTCTATTGAGCAGGCGAGGGCAGGGTGTTAGGCTGCGGCAGGCGGAAACAAAGAATGAAGGAGGGCTCCTTTGCAGGTTTAATCCAAGCCTTTATTCCAAACCCCGAAGGGCCAGAGGAGATGCAGATCTTGGAGGGGACGAGCAACAGAACCCTAACCAACAAACTGTCCAAGGAATGGTGATGGAATAACCCTCCAACTGTCAGTTACAAGGGTTTTTATACAGAGGGTGAAAAGGGGGAGGAACAGGGAAACAACCAATAAGAGAATGACAAGGGGTGACAAGTAACCAACCACAGAACACAAGGGGAGGAACGTATTTGAATCCACCAATCACAACGGTAACTAAACAGAACTCTCCAGAACTTAATTGACTAAGCAATGAACTTATTATTAAACATAAGCTTATTAAACCAATAAGCAACTGAAGAACAGAGAGAGTTCTGGAAACTGGAGAGGGGACAGGCCCAGGAGTGACGCCCAGTAGGTGTGGATGTTACACCCCTGTCTCCTCCTCAGATCCGCCCTCAGAGGCGGAGTCCTGGGCGGGGAAGTCAACCCACTTGATGTCACTTATCCGGAAGGTGGGTTGGGTCACCGCCACACATGGCTGTGTTCCTTGTCCCTGTTGTGAGTTCTGTGTTGTATTCCCCAGCTTCTGTGGTGGTTGTATATGGGGGGATAAAGTGCACCTCCAGGTCAGTGCTCCAGAACCCATGTGCCCCCAGAGTTTTTGAGGTGCATTGGCTCAGCAAAGGCTTTTGTCTGAGGACAGATTTCCCCCACATCACTTGCTTCTACTTCATGCTTTGCATTGCTCAAAACACTCCTTTTCTCTTCCCTGTGGGTACAGTCTGTGGCAAGGGATCCCTTGACCCTGAAATGCAGTTTCACTCAATTTGCCCACTAGATAATATTGAAATAGACAGGAAGGTAAATCTTGTTATTTAGACATAGCAACTGATAATTTCCTGCTCCTATCAGATGTTTCCTGTGCAATAGTGCTTCTTAATGTCTTGTTTTCCATATTGGCACTTTTTGGTGGCAGCGTATTTGAATTGTGAGTGCCCCAATGTATTTTTTCATGTACCTCTTGGGCTGTTTGCTCTTTAGTTCTTCTTACCTCCTACAGGCCCAGCATGGAGGCTAACACATCATCCAGCAAATCTGCCTTGCAAGGAGTGAAGGGGCCTGTTCACTGCACCTCCTGAACAGAATCAGCATGAGTGAGCATTTGCAATGTGAGACTGCTTCTCTAACTCACTGGCCTAAGGTGTTTACATCCTGTTGTACCTCTGCAAACCTCCTGCATTGCCCTCTTTGCCCTCAGCTTTGGGTTAGCACAGACAGAGGCCAAACGTGCCTGTGAATTGCAGGCTACCAATTTCCCCAGCTCCTCTGCACTTCTAGGGAGTTCTGAGAGTCCATGGGGGCTGCAACACCAGCTGAATTTGGGGTTTGAGTGAGTTAGAGACTCGTGTGGATGCAAGCTTTTTTTGAGGCACGTTTTAGTGCTTAAGAGCCTGTGTAGGTTCTAATAAATAGATGCTTTTGTCTCAGGTGTTGACTTTAGTGCAGTCATTCAGTACCACATGCACAAGTACATACCCATGAATCTTGTTGAACTGTGAGGTTTAGAAAGCCAGTTTCTTGGTGATGCATCACGAGTTTGCATGGCACCTACCCTAGCGGAGCCCTAATCTGAACGAGAGACTCTGGGGTTCTACTTTAGTGCAAAAATATAATAGTAATTTGTAAATGAACCAAGGAGATTTTAAAATCAATTTTCTTCAGCAAACAGCAATTATTGAAATGGTTGCAGTTATCGCTGAGGACTGAACATATGAAGTGCTCCAAGATAGAGAATTGGATTCTCTAAACATATAATTCTTTCATCAATAATTCTGATGAGCAGTCTTCTTTCTACCCTCTCCCTTTTGCCAAAACTCTCCCCTCTATTATGTGCTGAGCTCATTTGCCTCCCGGATAGCTGTGGATGTGCTGGTATACAAATTAATTTTGTTATTGACTAGAATGAACATTTGGAGGATAAGAATGTCATTGCTATTCATACCTAAAGGTAATCAATACTGATACAGAGGAATAAATATTTTCTAACCAAGTAAGCATCCTCTCCAGCCTTATTTTGTTTTTCTAAACTCCACAGGACTGTATCCTGTGAACAAAGCAGTGAGGGGCAATAGCATTTACATCTTGTTACCAAAGGAGGACCAGGAGAGAGAAACTTCTCTCCTGGTCTTGGGCTCTTCCCATACTCCAGCTCATCAGTCACTCACTCATAACAGCTTCTGTTTACTCTTTGACTGCAATGGTGATAATTATTTGTCCGTCATCAGTTTATTACCTCCAACACAGTGGAGAAGAAAGAAATCCCTTCTCGAAGAGCCTTGATGACTCCTTGGGAATGGTAGACAGTAGTCTGCAACCACAGTGTTTAGGAGAGAGCTTGTGATGGGATATTACAATGATGTGGTGTTATTTGCTTCGGCCTGGGATCTGTTCTGCAGAACGAGTATTATTAGCATGTAAAAAGTAAAGGCAAGGGGAAAGAATAGCAAAAGGTGGCGGAGTTTGCCCTGTTCCTGGCCTATGCCAATTCCAGCTGCTCGTGACCAATCGGTGGTGCCGTTTGCGGCGTTTCAGGTTTTCCTTGCCCAGAGGCCCCCAGGAGATTTGCGCTCGCTTGTAGCCACGTTATGCCTTCATTTAAGCCTGAGATGAGTCGGGGGCGAACAGAGACGGATTTTGCAAACCCTTCCCGAGGGTTCGCCAAGGCCATGCCGCGTTGCGAGGCAGGAGGCCGCGCAGCCTCTCCGGGAGAGCCCGGCTTCCCGCACAGGCGGGCCGCTCCTTCGCGGCGCTGCCTCCGGCCGGCAGCAGGTGGCGGCCGCGCCTCAGGCTCGGGAGCGGGGCCGGGCCGGTCCCGCGGGGCTGTGGCGGCTCCGGGAGCGCTCGGCAGCGCTGCCCGCCCGCGGTACCACGCCCGACGCACTGCCCTGCGCTGCCCTGCGCTGCCCTGCCCTGCCAGCACACGGCGCGGGGCTGGGGCTGGCAGGATTATTCTTTTGGGTTTCTCTATTTCCCCCTGTCTTCCCTTTTCCTCCTTCCCTCCTTTCTCTCCTACATATCTTGGGTAACACCTGCTGCTCGGGTTTGTATTTGATTTGGGATGAGTGAGGAGCGAAGTGCTGCGAGGGGCAAGATAGAGCGATGCGTTCCTCCGGTGAGAAAGCTGTGTTCTTGGGTACACAGAATCCGAGAAGCACAGAACATTCTGAGTTGGAAGGATCATGGAGTCCAACTTCTGGCCCTGCACAGGACGCCCCAAGAATCACACAATGTGCCCAAGAGCATTGTCCAAACGCTTCTTGAACTATGCCAGGTTTGGGGCTGTGATCACTTCCCTGGACAGTCTGTGCAGTGCTTGACCACCCTCTGGGTGAAGAACCTGTTTCTAATATCCAACCTAAACCTCTCCTGACAACTTCAGGCCATTCTCTCAGGTCTTGTCACTGATTGCCAGCAGTGGCTGCTTGTTGTGGGCTGCATTGTGGGACTCCTGCTGTTCCACACCCAGTTCCCACTGTTCTACCTTTGTTGGCTCTTGCCGTACACTATGCCACCATGGGTGATTAGGAGCTGGAGCCCAGGGTGCCCATCTGAGTGTGTCAGAGCCTCAAGGCTGGCAAGCCCCAGGGTGAGGATGGGGACGGGGACAGGGATGAGGTACACCAGGGCTTGCACACTGCTCTGGCTGCTGACCACCATGACCCAGGATTAGTGACCTAACTGATGGGTAAGGTAGAGTCAGGCCCCTCATGTTGGTTAGGGATGGGTGGGAGATTAACTGCAAAGAGTATGGGGGACTGTCTGTGGAGCACCCAGTAAAAAGACCAAAAATGGAGCTGAGCAACATAGCCTTAAAATTCAATGAAGAAAAGCCATAGTGGAAAAGAGACTCCTTTCTGATGTAGGGTACCGGTTATGGGCTGTATCTTGCAATTATACACACTGTTGGAAACTTAGTTAAGTGAAAAGTCTCCACTGGCTTCAGTGGGAGCCTCCGTAACAGCCTCATGGGTGTGAGGGAGCCATAGCACAATTCTGTGTGCTACTGTTGAAACTTGAGTATCATCAGTATCTGAATCTTGCAAGTTCTCTTTGATTTGGCTGGCTCTGTTTGCAGTGCTTTGACCTGTTATCTGTACACATTATTTATCACTTATCTCCCGGCACAGATGTGCCCAGAATTTTATTAAGCAGAACTAACTGTAGTTGAATATTTAGGCTGAAGTGCAGTTGGTAATGCAAAAGTAGTGGCCCTAGTAAGGTGTGATTTCTAATATGCTATAAAGTGCAGAAGAGTTCAGGTCAATTAATCAATATTTGTGGAACTACAGAATAAAATTTCCAACTACTGGATGTTTGATATCTGGATATTTAATCATTAGACCTTGTATACTTACTGAGACTGTATGCATAAGGGCTGTCTCAAAAAGGCAGTATGTGCTGGAGACATTAAGTCCTGCTGGAGACACAAAGTCATGCTGGAGACATAAAATCATTCTGGAGGTGATAAAGTTTTCTGATATCTCTGAATCTGACCTCTTACGGGAATAGGATCCATGCATCATGCATCAGGTGGTGAAACTTGCACAACATTATATGGAACAGGAGCTCCTTTAAATGAATCTGCCATTTGGTGGCTGCCTGACTACTGACAGCTTCTCTTGAGTGCCAGTCCTGTCCTTTTTGAAATGGGAATAGTAAGATAGTTGTCCTTTGCAACACATGATGAAACCTGCCAGTGAGCATTTTCACATGCTGTTTTCGCTTTGTTTTGTAACTGTATTTTTAAGTACAAGTGAGCAGCCACTGAGATTTTGAGCCGAACACTTAGGAATGTAGACTTAGGTGGAAAGCCAATCCTATGTCCACAAGGTCCACCTTTCCTTCTTAAAATATCAATCTCATAACCTTGAATACTTTTTGGAGATATCTGTAGACTTAACTGAATGAAAGCAAGGGATTAACAAGCCATTTTGTTCCTCAAGCAAATAAATAAATCTGTATTATTAAACATGAATGTCTGAAGTTAAGCATCAAAAATCTTTTTTTGGCATCTGAGTATCTGTTCTCTGTACTCTCATTGGTTTTTTAGGTGCTAGCTTTTTAGCTTCCTGTGGCAAAGACCAGTCCTTTCTCCATGACAACCTCCAATTGCTTCAGCAGAGCACTTTCTTTAAGCACCATGTCTCGAGCATTTTGAGGCATTGAGCACAGCTTCCCCAGCCCCACAGTTGGCTGCTACAGTCCTGCTGATGGGGTTTCACCCAGACAACATTGAGACACATACCAAAGAGCAGGGAGAGAGGAGGAGGAAACATGATCTTGTCTCTGGACACCTTTATCCTGTTCCACCTTTTTTTGCCTGCCACTGGGAAGCATAATTTCTGTATAGGCTGTCTGTCTCCATCTGTGAGTGGGGGAGACAGTGGTAAGCCAGACCAAGACAGCAGAGCCATCACTGCTCCTCAGAGCTTACAAAGAATCAGACTTGTGGGAATAGCTGTGCCATTGCCACTGAACCAGTGCAGGCCAGGGATGATGCCACGACCACCAAAGTGAGATCTCACTTAAAGCTGGAATATTACCAGTCTGCTTTCTCTGCCAAGGTGACTGCTCTCCTTGGGCGACTGCTCATCTCACATATTCCTCTGACTGGCCCTCTTTATACTCCCAGTGACAACAAGGTACTCCTAAGTGCAAATTATTGCAAATAAATGGGCATAAATATCTATTAAGAATTACAGAAAGTAATGCTACTGATAATTAAATTGGCAACCCCATCTGCTGTGCAGCTTCACTTTACTTTGGCAGGGTTAGCTTCACTTTACTTGGGCAGCTGCGTCCACACTGTCTTGAGGTGAAACTTAAGTTCCTCTTTGCCTGTCCAGCAGGCAGTGATCCTGTAAAGCATAACCCTTTGAAGGCAGGTGTCTTTACATGGTTAAGCATGTCCAACATGCTCCAGTGCCACTCTGTACACACAGGGAGCTGGGCTACAAACCATCTGTGGGGGCAGCGGAGCTCCCAGTAACTAAATCCACTCCAGAAGTTGCTCTTTCAGAGAGGTCCAGATGAAACCAGAGGGGCTGTTTACTTCATGTGAAATAGAGGTTTAAAAACTCAGGCATCCTTTCTAATCTAGAGCGAGGGGGGCTGTGTTGGTTGTGTTGTGGATATTGCTTTATTTCAGGAAGTCTGAGTGTGGGGCAGTTGTCCCTCCTCCCAGTGGGGGACCACAAACAGGTGGCAGAGTTTTATGACCATCTGGACCTTCCCCAGTTGCTAAATGGGTGGGGGAATCCCTTCTAGATCCTGCCCAGCTGAGAAGGGGATTCCAGGGGGTTCCTGCTGTGGAAAAGGACTACAACCCAGCTCTGCTCTAACTGCAGCATCAGAAGGGGGCAATACTAGAGGTGCAGATGATGGGGGGGGTGTTTACTACTCCCCCCACCTTTCTCCAGGAAGCCCTTTCTGTTCTTTGCACCCAGTTTTAGCAGCTCAGGAGTACTGAAATCTCAAGAGCTCCTGGTGCTTAAACAAAAAATGAAACAAAGAAAGAATGAGAGAAGGTTGATTCAGTTGCTTTTATAACAATCTCCACCCTTCAAACTCTGGGATAAATGTTTGCAGAATGAGACCCTTCAGTGAAACACCCGCTTTGAATTTCAAGCCCAAACTTCTCCCACCATATGCAAAGACTTTGTCATCACACAGATCCTTGTCATCACATCTGTTTGATCAAAGCGTTCTTGGACAGAAAGTGGGGGTTGTGACTGCCAAGCAGAAAAAAAAAATAGTAGCTGTATGCCTTATCCAAGCCTGTCATTGCTCCTATGGCTGCACTCACAAAAGCTGCCGCCTTTGCCTGCAAAGCCAGTGTTTAACACCTTTGTTTACCAGAGCTCCAGGAAACCAAAGCTCCAGTTCTCTGCAGGATGTGCTACAGAAAAGCAAGTCTCTCCTAGCTTATTCAGAGTCCCAGGGTTTCTGAAGAATGTACAGGAAGGCCTGTCTAGGAATTAATATTCCCACTATCCCTTGCCTATTTTTCAAAACTTAATTTTATTTAAAGGGGTTTTAAAAATCTGGGTAGTCTTTCCCACATCCCTTCTCCTCCACACTGTGGTAGTTCATTTCTGGACTATAAGCATTTGCACCAACCAAACATATCAGTAGGTTTAAAAAAATGAAACAGGTACTTTACATGTAATTAATTTAGTGATTTGCTCAGTTGCTGATTCACATGCATAACCTCAATTAACATTAATGAGAGTTATGTAGGCATGTCAAGGGCAGAATAGACCCCTAATAATCTAACATGGAATGTTATTACATTACTGCTGCAATTATATCCTGCACACACATCATTTCTACTTTGCTTCATGAACTTCTCTTCAAATGTAGTGGCTACTCATCTATTATGCTGCATATGTTAATGCTGAGGTTACAGTAAGCATTATCTTTTCTTATTCATTGTTCTGCTGCCTATCCACGAGAGATACATGGAGCTAAATAAGTAACCTGCCAGTTGGTGTTTTTGCAAAGCTACAAGTTTTGGATTTTTTGAAGGTGATACTGTGTCGCTGTTGAGCGCTAGCCGAGTGCAAGAACCAAACTGGATCGGGTGAGGCGGAATTCTGATTTTATTATTTAATTCTAAAACTTATATAGACTTTTAAAAGTTTCTCCGGATTGGGTCAATTCAAAACCTCCCCCTAGGCCCATAGGCCAGGTAGAACTGTCCATCTTTCCAGAGACAGTTTCAATAACATCCAAACCTTATCTTTATTTATAGAACACAGGGAGAAGAAGAGAAAAATTCCCATGGGAAAGAATCTGTGCTACCACAATACTGGAACCCAGAAGCAATCACAAAACAACAAACCTCAGCAGAACAGCATGTCACCTCTTGTTCAGCATTTTATTTTTATTTATTTTTAATTGGAATCTGAGCAAGCATGGCTGAGATACCTTTAGCCTTACGGTCAAAGAAAGTCACATGTACAGGAATCATACCTCTGAAGGAAGTGTTGAAACAATTCTGCTCTTCTGGAGGATTTTTAGTCTTTGTTAAATAATAATTCTTTTGGGAGAGAGAAGGAAGAGGAGTAGTCCTATCCTGGTGCACCAATTGGGTGTTACTGGAAACTGAAGAAATTGAGAAACTGAATGTTATCTAATTAGTGTAAATAGCAATTTTCAGGTGATAAAGCTTAACACAGCTGGCTCAGTCTGCTCTATCTCTTGTCCGATTAAGTTATTGTATATAGACAACTGCTTTTGGGTTTTGGCTGTAGGACATATTCTGCCTCTATTTGCAGTTTGTACCACTGCTCTCTGATCTGTCACATATCTTTGTCTCGAGGGTCCCTCCTGCACTTCTGCAGAAGATAAGGCCTAATACATTTCTGAGGATGTGGGCTACTGTTCAAACCTGCGTATTTGTAGAAGCACAGTATATCCCTGCTACTAATCATCGGTTCCCTGTGGCCGTCTTGCCATGACAATCATGCCCAGTACCTTGGATATTGTACTGCTGTGGAATCAGAGGTACACACAGTATGCCTGCACCTTTACAGGATCACACAGCTAAGCCAAGTAGCTCAGATTAGCTTGGCAATTAAAGGATAGTGAGAAGCAGGGAATCCTTAATGCTGACTGACAATATGGCACTAGTCGATGGGAAGGGAAAAGAAGCACTTGCAAAAACTTGAACATTATGAAACAGCCAAAGCCCCTGAGTTAATGCTTTCTTTATACAATCACCATCAGGCAGGTGGCATGTTCTGGACTGAAGGTAAATACTGATACCAGCATCCAGCAATCTCTTACTGAGGAATTTGGTATTACTAGTTCTGTTTGTGTGGGGCCTAATGCTGGTTAAAGTGTTTGCTAAAAGAGAGCTCTGTTTCCAAGGTAACAGCTACCTAACTTTATTACTAAAACTGCACTAATTCAAATAGGGATCTGAACAAACAGATTCATGTTAATTTCAAGCTCCATTAAAAACACAAGGAAAAAAAATCAATGTTCACCAAATGGAAAAAGAAAAGAAATCGATAAAGAAATTTTATTTTCAGCCTTTTAAGTGGGGTTTTGTAAACAGTAGAGGTTAAAAAAGTAAAACTACTTGAGAGCGATGCACAGCATCCTTGTAAGCTGTACTGTAAACAGGAGAACAAAAAGATTCAATGATAATGTACGAATAATTATTAGAGCTGTAAAAGCTTGAAAAATAGAAGCACAGAAGTGGAATGACCTGTCTCAAGCCACATGCAGCCAGGTCTCCCAACATGCTGTCCAGTGCCCCTGGGCTGTGACTTAAGAGCGATGGCCAGAAGCCTCAGAGAAGAACACAGGTGTGGTTGTGTCCTGGCCTAGTCTGAGCAGTGTGGGCGACAGCAGCTGTGCCCGTGTCACCGCCGGGACTCAAACATTTGCTAGCAACCAACATACAAACACTCTGGGCATCCTGGTTATGTGGTTTGATTCCTATGATGTGCTGAAGCCCCTGCTGCCCCCGTTTTCCCTGCTGTGGTTTCCCTTGCTGGCAGAGGGGCAGGTACACTGGCACAGCTACAGTTTGGGCACAGCCGGAGGCACACTGGCATGGTGACTGCTGGGACTGGCGGGTGGCACGTGCTGCTCAGAGGGGTCTTGGAGGTGAGGTTTTACTCGTGGTTGAGACACAAACTTAGCGCTTGGGAGATGTGCATCCATCTCCTCCCTACTCTCAATCTTCGTTCTTCCGCCCCCAGCTGTAAAATGGGGGTCACAGCTCTCTGATGCCATTTTAAGGCTAACCCCAGTATTAGAAGCAGCGACTCAGAAGGCAGCAAGGTTTGGATGGCACCGAGTGAGCCCATTTTGAAATCAGGCCTTTGCATGGTAACTCAGCTCTTCATGCTTTACCGGACATTTATCTGATTCCAGAAGCTGCAGCTCCTTTCCTTTCAAATTAAGGCTGTCTCAGCAGGTCCATGAGTTTTGAAACTGTTCGAAAAAGATTTTTGCAAGGAGTAGCAATGACTTCTCCCCTTCACCGGGCCATATCTTTTCCAATTAACCACTGTTAATAAATATTCTCATTTCCAAAATCTGGATGGAGGAAGGAGGGCGCTAAAAAGAGAGAATTTTTCTGAATTCTCCACAATAGTGTGTTTCCCAGACAAAATATTGGTTTATTATTTAAAAGAGTGAAAATAATTGACTGTAGCCTTGAAGTGCCTAAAATGCACTTAGTGACAATTCCTGATAGAAGTCAGATCTTCAAGATCCAAATTATTTCAATATTTTCTGGAACAGGGTATCTCATTCCTTTCTCTAAAACTTTTACTACTGAGCACTCTCCTCGAATAATGAAGTTTTAGATCGGTGTGTGATAGTTGGTTTTACCTACCTGGCTAGAAAACAGTGACTGTAATGTCACATGCCTGCCCCTTGTGAATAACAAATGGTCTTACTAGGATTCTCCAAAACAAGGAGGTGAGGGCACAGAGTATGCAGCCAGTGCTTATACACCAAGCCTCTAATTCTTAGTCTTTACATTCCTTGTACCTGTAAAGAAAAAAATCTGAGAGAATTAAAGGCAAAATCTCAAGGTCATGCACTGTTAAGGCCTATCTGGTAAAGAGACAAAGCAAATGGAACAAAAAAACCCCCAAAACTGTGGCACAATGCAGTAGTTTATTTTAGTAATCCTCCTAAGGAAAACTAATGATTGGAATGTCTTTCAGAACATAGTAAAAGATGTATCCAAATAAAACCTGAGTGCAGCAGTCCTTTGAAAGGAGAGACTGATGAAAACAGAAGTCTGGCAACATTTGTGATGATTTTTGTCAGGACAGCTGGTTTCTCCCAGCATTAGTCTTTTGTAGAGGCACCCTCTATTAAAACAGCACATTATACCCTTTTCCTCCTCTCCTCTCCCTCTTCCCTAGCCACCTCACTGGTATTACACTGTTTGCTCCAAATTCTAAATGGTATTTACTTTGAATCTTCTTTGATTCATTTACTTCACCTTGGCATCCCATCAGCTGGCAAACACAAGTAATGAAATGAAGGGAACACAGTTAAGTTGATATCTTAAATGCACATAAATCCCACATGCTGTGGCAACAACAAAATGAATAACAAACATACTGCATGAAAATCCTCTTAAGTTCCTTTTTTTTTTCAATTCCAGCCTTACATACAAGAGGAGGAACATCTTAAAAAATAATCCTGTAATATTCCTGAACTAACAGCATTGGCATGAGGCACAGGATGGTCTTATGCTTCTCTGCATATCTCAGACAATCACAGCTGGTGCTAGTAAATTAATGGCTGCAAGGGGGTTGGAAGAGGGAGAACAAGGAGAAAAAAGGGAAATAGAAAGCCTCGTAGGTGGCCTTGTCTCTGCCAAAATGAAATATTTTCATTGGAGCTTTTTCCATTCAACAATTGGCAGCTTTATCCAGAGTAAGAAAAATTCTTACTGTTTTAAAAGTGACTGCTAATGGGATGCAGCACTATCTCCTAATGTACATGAATGAATATCGATTTAGTAACAGAATTGTTTTCTCTTTAAGGTGCCTTTCTTCTTTCTTTCCTTTAAATTCTTGTGTGCCAGGTCTGCCTGCTTCCCTTTGCCCTGGAAATTAAACCTTGGTACTTTATGCAAGATTTATGCTAGAGACATTGGCTGCTATTTCATTGTCAGTCAGGGTGTGATTCTGCTGTGACATTTTCAGCTATATTTTTATGGTAGCTGCAGTTAAACCAACATGAAGCATAAAAACAAACACTTTTTTTTCCTGACAGAGTTCATTTATATCAGTGAACCAGACGAAAAGGTGCACTACTCAAAGCGCTTTTGGCTGGTTTTACTTACATCTGCCCTAGAGGGCTTTGCTAGAATGGACGTAGCTGGGCTGCCAGTAGCTTATATGGGGAGTGGGGGTGCCTGTGCATGTATGCAGGGAAGGTAGCTGAAGTGCAGAGTGAATAGTGAAAGAAAAAAACAGGTGTTTTGGTGAAAATCCCCAAAGTGCTTAAGTTAGGAGAAAAATTAGCAGGGCATCCTGACATGTCCAAGACCCACTGACTTGTGCTGTCTGTTGGATTTGGTGGAGGTGTCTGAAGAGGTTGCTGACTTCTGCCTGCTCACCTCACCTCAGCCAGACCTTACTGCTCTCCGAGGCAGGCTGCGATAGAACAACTGACCTGGTTGATCCTTCAGCTGCCCCAAGTAACAACCAACCATATTTGATTCACAGAAATTGTTCTCAACAAATGCTTTATTCGTTAACAGTCCTGTAAAAGATCTGATTTTCAATGTCAAAGCTTCCTGCCTGCTCTGGACGTTTTCAAATGTATTAGAAGGGTGGACAGAGCATGCAGGAAGAGTACTATTAAGCTAGAAAGTGATTTGATGGCCACAGTCAGTACTTTAATCAGCAAGGACAGTTATCCTTGGGGCTGAAGACCTTAGTGACAGACAATAATCAATGGCCAATGGCTCTTTTCTTCCTCCCGCCTTAATAAAGCACAGCCCACAAAATCAGTGGTGAAGGGACATAGGAAGAAAGGAAAAAATCCAAAAGGAGATGCCAGGCAGCCCCTGTGGTGGTGAGAGGGAGGGATTCTGTTGAGCCATAGGGACAACAGTGGGAATGGAGGCATGCAGAGCCCCAGGATGCAGGAGACTAGGAAGACCCTAAACAAGGAGGGACTAGGAATCTGTGATCAATGGGCTCACATGATTATGAACCCATCATCTCAGCATGTAGAGTGGGACTCCCTCATTTACTCACTTAAACCTACGTTTTTCCCTTCAGTTCAGGACCATTCAACTGCAATGCCTTTTTTACTGGAAATTTTTCCCAGTTTTATGGGAATGTTCTCTGCCTTCCTTTTCCCTTTCTGGCACATAGTCTTTGCATTGTTAAATATTGGTGCATTCTCTTTCCACAAAGTTGTCTGCCACTTGAGTTTCTGTGGCCTTGTATGTTGTTTTCAATGCTTGCTTTCAACCTCTCTGGACCCAGAGAGAAAGAGGACTGGGGGCAGACTGAGGTGAATTGATCATCTACAGTAAGTCAGTGTAATTCCACTGACTAAATGAACTGAATTACTGTAGCTGAGAACTGGCTTTGTCACGTCTCCCTCTTCTGTGTACTTTGTATTGCCTGTTGTGAAAAAAACCCCACAAAACAACAGAAAACCCCCACTCCACCAAAACTCTGGTTCTTTCTGGTTTTGCTCTCCTAAGAGGTGCAGCTGTATGCTAATAGTCTACTTCTCTAGTGGGAAATAGAAAGGGCTATAGCATGCTTTGATAAACCAGGAAGCAGACTCTGACACTAGTGTGCAGGGAGAGAAACATATGGAGCTTTTTTCCCACTTTCTTTCCCTCACATCAATTTCACAGTCTTTTAGTTCTGTTGACCTCCGCGGAGTCCCTCCTAATTTACTGCGCCATAAACAAAATCCGAACGATGCCTCCTAAAATGTGCAGAATTGTTTTCAGCTTGCACTGAGGAGCATGGCCTATTCCAGGGATTTGCAAAGGCATCTCTCTGCTTGGTGAGTTTCTTGCATTATAGATTTTCTCCTGTGCTTCTGCTGCTATTACTGGCATGTTTTATTTGGATGGGTAAGAAAGATACAAACAGCAATGCAATCACATAGCCTGCTGCTTTGGAAGAATCTGAGAGACTCAGTTACTGACATGTTTTCTTTTAAACAACCTGCTGGAAGTTGCATGGTCAAGGCTGGAGCAACAGTCAAGCCCTTGACTATGACAATACCCTGAGGATGTGTTTGGGTTTACTGTTCTGCTGATTGATTTCATGCCACAAGTGGACTGGAAGCCCTTTATTTTGCCCTGTGCCTCGCTGGTGCATGTCCTAGGTGTGCCATTAATCAGACTATATAGGATGTTCCATCTTACTGCTTAATTAAGACTTGTCAGTAATTTACACGAGATTAATACCTATTTATATGGAGATGGAGTTTCATCTGTTTGGGGGATGAGTTATTGAACTGCATTATATGAAGTAAATCAATAAAATATTACTGGGAATGAGAATGACTTTCTCTCCCTTGTGCTTCAGTCCTTTCACCAAGCTCACAGACAAAACTCACTCAAGGGAGACATTCATGTGGCAGTCAGCTTTCCATCTTCCAGCTAGACGTGATGTCTATTAATATCTCTGATCACCTTGCTCTCATGACCTGAATCATAAAGTTGAGACCTAAGGGAGTGCTGCTAAGAATGAGAGGTGCTTTTAACCAGTTACAGCGTAGTGACCCTGTTATGATATGACTCAGAGCCCAGTCTTTCCAGGGGTGACTACAAAACCAACACCCTCAAACTGGTCTGAAGCTGCTATTAAATGAGTGCTTTGTATGACCATATGTACTCATTATTCATGAGGAACAGCTGAGAGGTCGTCACTGGGTGATGTCCAGAACATTTAGCCTAATTGCAGGGTTTTGTTACACTAATTCAACCTGTTTACCAAATGCAAATAGCTTCCCCTTAATATCATGTCTTGATTGTGTTCCAGTGCTGATGAAGATTTTTTCCTGATCACATTTCCTGCCTGTGGCAACTTCCTTTGAATGGAGCTGTCTGAGCAGGCCCCTTCTCTCATCAGAGGCACCCTTCCAGGAAAGCTCCAGATGCTCTTGGAAAATAGAGCTAGCCTTTCTGCCTCATCTTCCATATCTTCTCTTCCTCTCCCAAGCTTGACCTCTGGGATGGACCTGACATATGCCTTCTCTCCACAAAGACATACAGTTTCCCCTTGCTGGGTGGCTGGTTACTTTCCAGTTCCCGTTTTCCTGCTCTTCCACCCAGACGTAACCCAAATAAGAAAGTGCAGAGGCTTTGTCTTTTTCTCCCTTTCTTAAAAAACCATTTATTTCTGATACCATTTGATTTACAACCTGTCACAGAAGAGGGTTTCCAAGAAACTGAAAGCTTATTTTCTTTGTAATAATTGTTCCTATCTTCGTAATAATCTATTTTAACACATGACCAGAGTCAGGCTCAGAGATGTGAAATGGTCTAACGTTCACTGACTCAAATGGCTGCTATAACAAGAGCAAGGAGAGGGGAAAATGCTAATGTGGAGTGAGGGATGGACTTAAGTTCAGAGGTGTTTGCTGAGATGGCAGAGTTCATCACTAGCCTGGAGCTTCTATTGGTTTGGAAAAAACAACTCATCTCCTTCTAAAGTTTTGGCAGAAGAAGAGGGCTTTTCTCTTACTTGTAAATAATTCAGAAGAGTTTTTTGACTAGATAATAAAACAATGACAACCTTCACTTCTAACCAGCTTCTCACTGTCCCTCTTTCTCTTCGTTGCTTGTTTTAGCTTCACTGCCATTATCACTGAAAAGCCTCCTTGAATGCTTGTACCACAGGGAAGCATTCACAGAGCTAAGAAACAAGATGCTGTCTTGACAGCAGATGCTGTTTTAAGCAGGGGTTAATGTGCTTTTCTGGCCTCAGATGAACCCGGTTTCAGGGCACTCCCGTGTCCCAGTTGTCCTTTTCCTTTCCTGCTAAACATCATCCTTGCTTTGTATCTGCCACCATAGCTGCAGGTTGGAGGTGCTCCCTAACCCAGTTCTGTCACAGTAATCTGGGTCAGCCTCAACACTTCCAGTACTATATTTATTTTTGTAACTCTCATCAATTCAGCAGTTGGGTTAGAGAGCCCTTTCATGTGCAGTTATGCTGACAAAATTGAGGGGGAAGTGAGCTCTGGAGGGGGCTGAGCAGAGCAGGACAGGGGTGCCAGTGGCCATGACAGGAGGCTGACCGTTCCCTAAAGCACACAATAAACAAACCTGGGGAGGAGGGACAGCCCACATCAGCTTTTTAGCCTCTTGAGGCTTTTGTCCTCTCCTGATAACGAGAGTAGGTGGGAAGTATACAGATTTAGAAGTTCGTTCTAAATTCATTATGTGCTTGAATATTAACAAAGGCTGAGTTGTTAGCTAAACTCCTTTCACCTTGCCGTGGCCCTTCTCTAGCTGAAGTGACTGATTTGAGACTCAGCATTGCAGTGAGCCTTGTAGGGTGCAGGCACCAAGCTGCAAAAGATTTTCTGAAGAGATGGTCATTGCAGTTTCTCAGGTATGCCTCCAAGCTGCTGGAAACGTGCATGGGCATCAAAATAGTGAAAAAGCTGATGAGCTTAACCTCCATGGAAACAGCACAGCAGCTGAGGAGCGTAACTGTTGGCAAATGCTAGGATTTTTTATTTAATATCAAGAAGGAGAAAGCCTCAAAATTTGGAGCTGAACTTCCCTGAAGTTTAGTAGAGGAGCAGGAAGGAACTGTTTGTATCAGAAGTTTTGGTCTATCTCCTTTTCTGATATTTAACTGTTGTCAAAAGGTGTCAGTGAAAGAAAGAAAAGAAATCATCTGGACACTTTGCTTTATTATTAGCTACATTTGATATTTTCCTATCTGCTCTTCTTCTAACCCTTCTTGCCTCTATTTCCATCTTTCATTTCACTGAGATTATTCTACATGCTCAAGCTGTTTCTCTGTAAAAAAAACCAACTACAAAATCTTTAGACATTTGACCCTGGAAAAGAAGAACACTGTAAATATTCTACAGGAGTAAGAGCCTCATGAGGATCCGAGTCCAAGCAGATGTCACTAACTTGGAACTGAGTAAAACAGCTCTACTACCTCCAAAAACAAACCAGCCCTGCTGTCCCAGCCCCTGTCAACTCTTCAGTAATATCTGATCACTGGAGCAGGCTTGGCAATTCAAGGAAAGCTGTCCTTTGCCTCTTGTGAAACTGGCACACAGGCATACACTGCCAGCTCAGTGTTGAATTGTTATGACACCAGAATCGCTAAACATTTTACACACAGTTGGAAGCAGCTTTTACATGACTTCCATCTCCTCAGGCTTTTCAACCTCTCTTTTCAGCCTCTCCCTTTAGCCAACAGAATGAAAATGTCAAGAGTGTTCTCAGACCCACTCTCCTGGGCACATTCACCTCCTGAGTGAAAACGAGTTTGTGGCTGTGAGTGCAATATACATTTACTGAGCTATCTCCAGAGATACCTGTGGTCACTTTTTCATTTCAGCCCTAACTAACTCCATGTCATGGTGGAAATGAAGCAGCCAGTGTAAATAAATAGATGTTTTGTGCCTGTGGTTTAGATCACTTAAACTGTCTTTTAGAGTTGAGGTAGAGAGTTAAGAACTGACTGTGGCAGCAAAATCTTAGCAGCTACTCACACCACAGTACACGGCCAACCCCTGAGCAAGGATATCCACAGAGGACAGTGCCTGAGTGCTTGTAAGTGTTTCGATTCACACTTAGGTTTGTAGCAGTGGAATTTTCCTGTAGAGCCAAGCTTTTAAACGTTCAGTTGAATTGATTCTCAGATTTATATCTGTATTTGATATGCACACATGCACATATTTATACCCTCATATAACCATGTGGTAAGCTGCCCAAGCAGGTGCTAACTTGTGCTTAATCTAACTTTTCACCTTTGATCACCTCAGTCCTTAGCCCTGGTTGCCTGAGAAGACTTTTCTTCCAGAACAACTTTTTGTTTGTGAAGTCTCCTGGGATTATATAGCTGGAAATCTCAACTCTAATTAGAACAAATTTATCTACTTGTAAATGTGAACATGTATCTGAGATTTCATACCTCAGACAATTTCCTTTAAGCTTCTGCACAGTGGCTAAGAGCAAAAATTTCCTTTTCAAATACAAAATCCTGCTTCCACTCAAAAATCGACCATCCAATCAATCAATTAGTTTGTCAGCTGGTTTTGCTGCATGTACAATATTAAATCCCCTGAAAAGTGACATTTGTAGGAAACAATTATCAATATTTATCATTGAGTGCTTGAAAAGAAGGCTTTCTGCTACTGGGTGGCTGAGGATTTCCAGAGGAACACAACAAGTGTTTCCAATTGTAGCAGGTTGGAAAAACCAATATTTTAAAGTCATAATGACTGACAAAACTGCTGTTTTAGGGAGTTGCTTAGACATTTTAAAATGCACCATTTATATTTATTTTCCCTTCCAGGTCTCTGCTAAGACAAGTTAGCAGTATAGGTTAAGACATTAAAAAAGCAAACTTTAATAAAGTCTCAGATTTAGGGTTTGTGCCTGTAAATTCCTTGGCATAAACAAGAGGCAGTGATATGGCACAGTAAAAATCCAAGTGTCAGTCATGCCAGGGTGACTAATATAACTCACTTGTGGCCTCATTAATCATGAGTGGAGCAGGCATCCCAAATTCATGTCAATAACAGCTTTATGCCACCCCGGCAAATAAGAAATCCTCTATAGATATCCTCAGATAGAGTGAGAAACCATGGTCCTTTCTGGTGTAAACCACCTGAGCTCTGGAAAGGGCTGATAAGCAATGATCATTTTTCTTAGCTGAACATCTGACCCACATTTGCTATTCATTATTACTGTATTATATTTTGTGAGTCAGCAGAGTTCTTCTTCTGGATCTGAACAAAGTGTTTGTCTTGTAATCTAACCAGACCAGGGATGTCTCCAAATACTCTTTGGGAATTTTATGAAAAATACAGCCTCTGCCTCAGCTATAGAAAGTAAATTGAAGGTTTTTTCCCCCTCAGGTGAAACTGATACCATCTTAGGACACTTGTGATCCCTAGATAAGGGGATCACAAAAGCGATCCTAAGAAACATTTACCGCTTGAGTTGTTAGATTGTGAAAGGGTGGTAACTAAAAAAGAAAGTATTTGGATAAGTACAGCTAGATTTCTTTAAAAGCTCTTTGCTTCCTCTTCTTCCAAGTTGTGCATGTGGAAGATTTTGCTTGCCTCTCTCTGTCTCTACACCTCTACAGCAACATTCATTTGGGATGAGGGACACATGTTGCTGCCAGGACTGACCCAGTTGAAAAGCCATCACTACTTTATGGTAGGAGTAGTGTCCAGGTGGATTAGGTCCTTGCTCTGTGTGACCTCACTGCCACACACACTAGTAGAAGGGAGGCAATACAGATGCTGGGCTAAGGGCAAGACCTTCCACCTCTTTTGGGGGCTCTCTGCATGTGGGTCAGCTTAGTCTAAGAGCCAAAACACTCTTGTGAGGAGAGGGCAAGAAAATCCATTTTTCTCCTGCATCCCCTCTAAGTATATCTCTATATACTTGCTTCAAAATTCAAATTTTCATTAAAAAGCTCATTGGAGAGTGGTGCTGATCAGGAGTCCTCCTGACTGCTGCTCAAGACCTCCACGTGGCCCTTAAAGGCAAGACAGTCTGCGTTTCCAGCTCATCTCTGCTCAGCCCACTCCCTGGCCCCAGAGGGTGAGCTGCAGTTCAGGTCTGCCAGCCTGGAGCCTGCAGGATGCCTGTGGGGCTGTGCCAGCCTCCTGAGGCCACATCCACCGCGCCTCCCTCAGCAGCAGCAGTGGAGCATCTGGAGGAAATGTGAGTTTCAGATTTCATGGAGCATTCTCAGCCCAAAGAAAACGGCATGGCTGACTGTTCCTTTCAACACGAGCCACCATACAGGGTGACAAAAGTGCAGCTGACGAGCCACATGCGGCTCCTGAGCACATCTGCTGCTGCTGCACATGGTGCTTGGTGAAAGCCCCCAGCCAGGCTGAAGTGTGACAGCCAGATGTGTCCTCACCTCCTTCCCTCTGCTCCATACAGCATCATGGCGCAGGAGGAAGAGCCAAAAGCAGCAGAGGGCACATCACCAAGCGCCCTGATTCTCCTCCCCACTGGAAAAAGAGAGCTTCCTATTGGCAGAAAACTCCTGCTGCAATATTCCTCCCAAATCCCAGCATGTTTAAAATGCTCTCAAGATAGCTGAGTATCCAGTTGATGATATTTAAATGCCTGTCATCGAGAAGGTTGGATATTTTCAGCTGAAGTTGGTAGGCTGGTCATATGGATGAATGGAGACTGAAAAAGGAAGACCTGGATCAAAATAGTTTTCTAGGTGTTTAGTGAGAAGATAAAAGTCATTCCCTCTCTCTAGGGCAGAGAAGCTTATGGATGTGATTACCAGTGGTGGGTGCATGGCAGTCTGTGAGCCTAGTCTGGGCAGCCTGGCATGCTGCAATGTGGGATAGCATCAGGCTGCTAGCAGGCCTGGAGGTTACATCCCAGGATGCACAAGGAGCCAGTGAGGTGCCTGCTGGAGCAGTCACACATGCACTTACATGACACAAAAGCGCTATCACTTGGTGCGCACATGCCTCCTCCTGAAAATAGGAGCCAAGAGGAATAAAAATAATAGGAAGAAAAAAAGGAAAACTGAAAATGTTAGGTGGATTCTGGTTAGTCTGGCCCAGTGATGAATTCAAAACCATAGTGAAATAGTCATTATTTGTGGGCAGTAATATTTATATCATGGATTAACAGAGAAGAGAGGGAAAAAGGTACTCTTGGACATTCAAAAACAGGCTGGCATCCCTACTGGTTTTGTCTGAGTGTTCTGTATCCCCTGGATGCTCTTGGTCCACAATGCTTCTCATGGAGCTGTAATGAGTCCTTTGGTGCCAGGCCAATTCATATTACATTTTTCATACTGCTTATGTAACTTGCAGGTCTAAAGCTTCATTTATAATAAACTGACCATGTGAAAGGCAGCATGTACATGGTGGTGGTTGTTCTTTTGTCTCCAGTGGTGACGATTACTTTGCTACCAGGGAAATTTGTGGGCAGTGGATCACACTTGTTTTCTGACTCAGGGCAGATCCACTTCACATCTCTGAAGCTACAGCAGGTGCTTCTTGCCCTGGCGTTCATTCATGCATTGAAAAAAGGTTGTGCCCAGTCTCTTGATAATAGACTTAGGTGCAACTGTTGCAATGCCAGAGTATAACTCCATCTTGGTGGTTGATGTGGTTCTCCCCCTTGCCTCCTTTGTGGGGAGAAATGAGATAATTAGGGTCACACCATGAATCAACATTGAGGCAGGTTCCTGGTGTTGGACCCAAAGTGGAGGGGCAGTCAGGGGTTGAGCTAAATGACTGCCCCTCTGCTGAACATCCTCTGTTAAGGTCAGTGTGTGGTTACATGCACTCCCAAGGTTGAGCACTGACATGGTGGTAATTGGATCTCACTGGGCTGGTCAAAAGGGAGTTCTACTTCTCAGCAATTATTTTCTGGGGGAGGGGAGGGGAATGGAAGAAACAAACCCCCAAACCTGGAGGCAGGGGATTAGAGTAAGCGCTGATGAGTTGGCAGATGCTGCCTGATCAATGGCCGTATCATGGCAGGGAAAACAGCGACAGCTCTCTCAGAGCCGTCAGTCACTGTTGTTTTGGGCAAATGCCAGCAAACAGTGAGAGGAGAGAGAGAGAGATGGGGGAGGGAGGCACCAGCCTGCTGGGCCACTTTTAATTACTTCGGGTCACATCAGACAGAGAACTGCCCACCGTGACAGATCAGTCCCGCTCAGAGGGCTTGCATGCAACCCAGGGTAGCAACCAGGACTTATGTTCACGGAGCTCCTTTTATCCAGAAAAAACCCCTCCACAACTCAAAGAACCACCACAGCCAAGCGACAGGCAGAAGTATGTTGTGCACATCCACACATCCCCATGCCGTGCAAGGCTTCCCTGGGCTGGAGCAGCAAGGGGTGTCTGTCTGACAGTGCGTGCAGCAGCACTACATAACTTTCTGAGCAAGAGGGAGAGCCGGGGAGGCCCAGTGGTACCATAGCTTCCCTGGATGGCAGCCAGAACATTAGCACATCTGAGGTAAGGGCTCGTGTCTCCACATGGCTCAAGTTGTTTGCCACAGCCTCCAGAAGGGGATCTTGCCATTTTCTCACTCTTTTTCTCCTTCGAAGCCTTCAGTGGGGCTTGTGGCAACATAAATGCTCTTCAAAGTCTTAGTTATGAGTGTTTTTTGCACCAGCAGTGAGGTGTTGTCATAGGAATGGTCACTGACTTTCTGTACTTGATTACCATCTCAAATTTCTCAGAAGCTTTAAAAAAAGAAAAAAAAGACAGAACTATCACCATCCTATAAATATTTTTATGGCAGAATTCATCTCTGCCACGTATGAAGCTCATATACGATCCTTGGTTTCTTCACACACAGCAATTTCCTGTTGACTTCACTGGGATCTGCATTTGCATTCAGGTTGCATGGTCAGGTTGTTAATTATGCAAACTCACCTGGTCCTCCTGAGCTCAGCACAAATTCAAATGGACATGCCCTCATGAAAATAAGTCCTGCATTGCCCTGCAACAGATTTTAGAATTCTAGTTTCCCCAGTGGAAACAGTAGTTGGTGTTTCTAGAACACTCTTATGATGTGTGGCTCCTCCTACTTTCTTCTTGGACCCTGTTTAAGTGATGTTTAGTTTCAGGCCTTCTGTCCCTGCATCTGTGCTTCTCCTTCAACCTGATTGCTTGTGGTGCTGAGCTTTTAACTATGTTAATGACCTGATCCAAGTTGAAATAATAAAAAAGGCAGGGTTGGTTTTACAGTGCGAACAATTTTACCCGTAGATGATGCAGGGATGGAAAATAGCAGAAGAGGGGTAAAAATGATTTTAAATGAAATTTGCCGCCACAGTATTAAATTGCAGTAGGAGCCAAAATTAAACTGCTTGTCAGCCACACCAGTGCAGACAGGAGAATTATGCATTGTTTCTGTTTCAAATCAAATGGGTGTATAGTCCAGGAGTGCCAGTTTAGCTCATATAAAGGAGAAACCTTCATTATAAATCTGGGAGGCCACTTTAATGAGGTGTTTTAATCTGACGTAGTTCAACTGATTGTGGTGGCTTTGGCACAGGCACTGCTGGGCTGTGTGGGGGATGAGATCTGCTGTGTGCCGTTGCCCCCAGCAGAACCCGTGTGCCCCTGGTGCCGATATCGTGTGTGGGTGTGCTCCCCACAGATGTTGCAAGCACACCTGGCTGCTGGGTTCTCACTTGCCCCATTTGACTTGGTATTTTTCTCTGCTCTTTCCACTGCCCACATTTTCTTCAGCTGGCTCGGTCTGGCTAACAGCTTTGTCTGGGGGGTCTCAGGAGTGGGCAGCTTTTGTTTCCTGAAACATAGCAGCTCCAAATTACTGCCAACCTGGGTTTTTTGTCATGGGTTTTCCCTCCTATGATACCCAGAGTAGTGTCTTCTTGTGCTGCTCTGTCCTTTAGGGAGTCAGTCCTTCTGCTGTAAACACACTGCTTCCTTCGTTCCCTGAACACCTTTTAACTCCAACAAGGTTAAAGCCTGGCATTCATATTCTTAATCTGTCAGGCTGCTGCAAACAGAGCAATAGAAAAAGAAGAAATTTTAGTGCCATCCTAGATTTTCTGTGTGACTTGGTTATTGTAATGGCAGAGCTGATCAAATACAGCAGAAATGTTGTTTTAAAATATTTATTGGTATTCCAACTGATGACTACTCAACAACAACTCATACTTTACTTATTTGTTTGCTATTTGAACATCTACCTAAAGAGACTTTTCTTGCACAAATACTAGGGGAATGGCTGTTCTTTGTACCAATGCCCTTGTTCAGCTTCAAGCAAAAGTATTTGAGAAAAGACAAGAAATGCATGTTCCTCATTGCTTTGCAACTGCTCTTCTTCATCCATTATTGCTATGACTCCTATTGCTACAGAGTCAGAAGGTCTCAGGTAAGGTACAATTACTGTGTGACCTGGGTGAGAGCTGTTCTGACTTGCCGAGTTAGGTGATCTAACTCTGCAGGTCAGCAGCAGGATCTACAAGGCATTGTACAACCCTGTGGGAACAAGGATCTGCTGTGAAGGTCTCCCAAGTGAGAACTCCCCTGCTTTTACACGTTCCAGCATTAGACCAGTAAAGAGACTCGATATCATTTGGTGACAGGAATACTCAGTACAGAAAGAAGAGCATGTACAAGCAATCACAGATACAAATGCTAAAATCGAGTTGATAAGTCTCAATGGGGAAAACAAATCAGCAATTAATGTAAGCAGTGCTGGGGTTAAAAGAGGCTTGGAGGAGGAGGGGAGTTGATATATTGAGACAGAAGGTTAGTGGATGGAAGTACACTCAGAAGGTGATTGGAGACTTTCCAGTGGGATAGAAATATTTTTCGCTTGTGGGTTGAAGATTCAGATAGGTACTGAAATCTGCACGGTGTTCACTGGTTGTTGTCCCACTTTTGGGTGGTAAATTTATGCCACAAAAAAAGCCCCCAAAATATTTGTCCTCCTTCTGTCTCACAGTCTCTGCCATATTCAGATAGAGAGGGAGGATGGAATTCTTCATAGTTTTCTCCTCTGTCACCTCTCCTTTTTGCTACAAATATCTGTCCAGGTCAGAGCATCCTAAGATGCACATCTCTTTTCCTGCTGGATGTGAGATGGGCATTTTGGTCTTTGTGCTCTGGGCTGCCAGAGCAGTAATATTTTTTCTGGGAGTGCTAAATTCTTGCCAGAACTATTTAAAACAAATAAACAAAAAATGTATTTTTGCCAAACTCTTACTGTATTACACAGGCCCAGTGGCAACTTTTTAATGACAAATATTTCCTGAGGTTTCTGTTCATGCTTGGACACAGCAATTGTGTACAGAAGCTGCATTATGCACACATTGGACCGAGCATAACAGCACCTGCTGCTGCTCCTGCTGCTACTAAAGAGAGAGCAACTAATCTCTTTAATTATTGGAAAAGAATTAAGGCTTTGATTTATCTTATTGCAGAAACACAGATATTTTTCCCCCCTGCAGGCAGGGAAGAAGATGCTCTTCCTGTTCTGCTGCATGAGTGAGGGGCTTAAACCATTGGGTGGGTGACCTCCACTGGCTGCACCCAAAGGAAGAGTAGGACTGTATGGACACCCACCACTCCATTATCAATATGATGATTGGCACCCATGGCTTTTATTCCACAATGTCAGCACTACATGCAAGACAGAGGGTCCAGTTTGCTCCCTGGAACTGTGGTAGAGGCAATTCCTTCAGGTCCCATGGGCAGCAAAGGGGACAGGCTGAGGGAAGGGTTAGGCTCTCTCTAGGAGCAAGGCAAATGCAAATGGCAGCAGGATTGTCTGGGCACCGCTGGAACCTGCTTGTCTGCAGGCGTGCTGCATGTTCTGGGCACACTGGGGAACCACAGGACCACCGGCACATTGGCTGTCTCCAGCAGAGAGATGGGCTCGTCATGCAGAGAGCACATCTGCTTCTTTTGCCTGGGAGGAAGAGGTGGTGAAAATAATCATGGGGGAACTGTTTTCTTGACAAGGATTTTGTAGCATGTTTTTAGGAAGACCTTCCTGGCCACATCCTGCAAAGTCACACTCTGAGGGGTGCTGGGAGTTAGAGGAGCTTTTGAACGACTAGGGAGGGTCTGTTACCAGTCATTCCCCACACTCAAAGCTGGACAAGACTGGGCTGTAGTGGTCTTCTCTCAAAGACGTTTGTTAGTCTCCTTGTCTCAACTCCCCTCCCAGTCCACTTTTCTCTGCTTCCAGACCCTTATCTCCTTGTCAATGTTAAAGCAAGAGGAGTGGAAAAGAGCATGGAAAAGAGCAAAAAAGATCCTTTCCATCCTTTCAGCTCCCTGCTGTCTTCCCCCCGCCCACCTTCCCACAAAGGAGCTGCAAGTATTCCGCTGCACCACAAAAAAGGACCTGCCAATGGGTCTAGGACAGAAAGAGTTAAACTCAGACAAGCACTAGCTCCAACACAGTTAATCCATATAAAGCTCATGGATTTCTCTGCAGTGATCTTTGTGGCTGTCATTTGCATTTTTTTCCTTTTGTGAAATCTTTTCTTCTTTCCTTTTACACTCGTATGCATGCAGAAATTAGCATATTGTACCGAGAGTGGGAGATGTAAGAAGCCGACCCCCTGCTGTTCAGCGGATTGTGCAATCTGCAGGCAGCATCAATTTTTCAGCAGTTTTCTCATTTCTCATTACAGTCAGGGCACCACACAGCTCCCGATTCAACACAATCCCTAGTGGTCCTACAGACAAGCATATGGGCTGTCGAATGGCCGTACTGCTACTTTCACAGCATTAATATCCTTGTTTATGCTTCCACCGTAATTAATCCTGGTATTAATATAGTTTGGGCTTAGCTTTACTAATTATGTATGGGCTAGCAGGATAATTATGTCAGCAGACTCCCGCGCTGATACTTGACAGCAGTTTGCTAACCTTAGGAGCTGCACATAAACACTTTGGCCGATCCTGCCTTGGAAACAAGGAAGGCAGAGATGAGGAGGAGGCTGTATATGGCAACTCGATGTCTGATAACTATAAATACTGTTTTTAAAATAAGGAAATTTCACAAGCCCAATAAAGTTGTCCTCAGGTATCAAACTCTGTGGTTGTCATAGTGATGTGTGCATTATTAAGAGGGTGTTGTTCACTCTGGCATCTAAGCTTATAATGAGGACAGCTCATTATCGGCCCAACGAGAGTTCCCTTCCCCACTGACCACATCGCAGCTTGACAGTGCTTGGGGCTGAAGGGAACTTTTTTCCCTGTGTTCCTTTCCTACCACCCCGAATAACCTCAGCAAGCTCTTGGTACAGCATACTGCTGTGGAAGGCTAATGAATGGCTAGTGCTAGGAAAGCCATTTCCCAGTTTTCCTTTGGTTTTGAGCATGCATGTGACTTTAATGGGTACGAAAAATCACACTTTGGCCACTTTAGACTCTTTGGCTGTCCCTGGCCTGCACGTTCATTAACATTGCAGACTGGGGAGTTTAAAACAAGCCATTAGTTTGCTTTTATTTCTGCACCTGTTTCTGCTGCCTGACTGTTCCCAGCAAATATCCTTTGCGGGGTCAATGATACCCCTTTGTGCCAGGCACATGGCTTAATGGAACTTCCTTTGCTTATCATTAGCCACTTTGCATTTTTATAGAGCACTATTAACTGGGATGCAGACTTGCTTTTAATTCCCTTCTGAGGTTTGTACACAGCGGTCACATCCCTCCCCCGCTCCTCAAACAATCCAATTATCACAGTTTGTCACACAGACATGGATGACCCACACACCACCTGCTCCGCTGGCCAGCCCGATCCTCCGGGATGGCAGCCCAGCATGGCAGTTCGAGTTTTGCCTCAGAGGGGCCCTTTAAATGGCTTTAAATGTCATGTATCTGCTTTTGTTGGCAAAACCAAAACCAGAACCTGCAATCAGCTGTGAAATTACATTATTTGAGGGTATGAAAGAGATGCGAAAATTACTTAAAAGAATTTCATTTTTTGCCTCTGTCCCCCTCTTTTTTTTTCCTTTTTTTTCATAGAATAGCTTTATGTCTAGACAGGCAAAGTGTGTGTTGTTCAGCCCCACTAGGCAATCCTGTCAATGTAAGGATCTGATCATCTGGAAAGTTTGAAAAGTGAAAGTTAGTGAGAATGCTGCTATTGGCCTCCTATACAAGTATGTATGTAAGCGTGAGGTCAGAATTAAGGATGTGATTAAATGTCATCAATTTCAATTGGATTTACTATGTGCTGATGCATTTTCCTGAAATGTCTCCCAAATCTTAACCCAAAGACATGGGTGGAAATATTCCCCATGTCTTCAGTTAATTTTGGAGCAGACCCTTTGAGCTTTGCCATTAAATCCCCCAGGTCAGATTTCCCTCTGCTCAGTCTTCTCTGTGTGATTTCAGCCCCTTTCTAGTGGCGCCTGTCTTTTGCTTTGTGACAGCCCAGGGACATCTGGCTCTTGCTCAAAAGTGGCTGTACCGTCATAGAGCACAGTACCTTGGGTCCTGCTCCTGTACCTATTCTTCTAAATTAAAAGCATCACTTGCTAAAACACAGAACCAGTTCTAACACCAGAAACTTCATCTCATCACATGCAGAGATTGTAACTGGAGATGCCAGAGCTGTGTGATCTCTTTGGCCCCCAGTCCTGAAATTTTCTTTGCCCAGCAGCAGGGTTTCAGGAAGGGTAGAGCCTGGTCTGAGTGGCCAGTGTGTGAAGTCATGAACAGAAGTGCTGAATCCATGGCCTGGGTGATCCTCCTACAGCTGGTCAAGGGTGAGCTGTGAGTTGCCCAAAGAAGAGGCAATCCCTATAAATTCTCCACAGAGCGTTTGTGAGACATCTCTTCTAACAGAGACTTCTGCATGTTTACAATTGCACCAGGGGTTTGCCACAGCTTCCTTCCAGTTTTATTTTATTTTTTCTTTCGGCCATAGTATTTCAACTGAAAGTAATGAGGTCCCTCCAGTAAGGGTTTCATGCTGCATGTTCTCTTTGTCACACAAAAATCAAAGGGAATTTTGCACGTGAATAAAATAAGAGGCCCTCAAGTTATAGCTAGAAGGTCCTGGATTACTCCATCAGTCTACAGGAGAAATCCTCCTGCCCTGAAGCAGTCATCTCCAAGGAAAAACTTTCTGTTTGTGTTTTTAGACTCTGGAGGGAATTTGAATACACTGTGGAACTGCATGAAAGTTTTTACCTTTCCACCAAATCCCAGATTTCCGGATCTTGAGATGCAGATCCTCTGAAAGTTATGTGTTGTCTAAATGCTGGACATTCCTCTTAGTTCTGTATCGTTTGTAGGCTGAGAGTCGGTAGTAGGGAGCAAAATAAGCCAAATGTTTTAAGTGTGTGTGACAAGTAAATGGATTGGTGTTTTGTCTTGTATTTCAAAAGACTTTTTCTACTGGGAAATTAGTCTCTACTCGTAGCGTTGGGATAATCTGCTTGTAGTCCAGTTCATCAATATCTTAAGTACCCACATGCTTTTCGTGTCCAACAAAGTAACTGATATTTACATGCTGGTTGTTAACCATCTCAAGTAAATTTCCTAGAAGAATATGGGTGAGTTTTAGCCAGCTGTGCATGCTTTAAGAGCACAGACTAAATAGGCCTATCAGTATAGTTACATTTTCCAGATACCAGGAGCTTGTTAGACCCTCACAGTACAACTACATTTCTCTCTACCCTCAGGACTTTGCAGGCTGACACAAGATGCTGTAGTGGAACAGAAAGGCCTGGAGGAACATGGACATCAGCATGATTAAGTGGGTCCTCAGCAAAGGTCTGTTGGTAAAATGGAGAGGTAACAAATCGACAGGATAAGTAGCAAGTACCTTTTGTTTGGCTCATTCTTGATTGGCTACTTCAGCCTGTAAACTTGGTCTTTCTGGATTCCCTAAAATGGTGGAACATAGTCCTCAGTTCTGCATTCCAGTACTCAGTGACAGCAGAAATGGCTCATGGAGCTACAGTCAGCAATTGCTGTGGCAGCCCTGAGTGTATATGGTTTTAGCAAAATTCAGGATAGAAGTGGGGATGATGGATCTACTGGTGATTAAAATACAACCCGAGACCCAGAGAGTGTCCAAACTGCTGACAAGCAGAAGCTGTGAGGGCATATCAGGGAAAGATCTTTGTACACAAAACATGCTTCTGTTCTTTCTAAACATCTGCTTGACCACTGTCAGAGAGAGGCTACAGGGCTAAACAAACCCTTGTTTTGATGCAATATGGCCTTTCTTAATCTATTTTAGGGTGTACTGTTGCATACCCAGTGCTTCTGGCTCTGTGGTATTGCCTCTATCGCAGGTAGCACTGCAGACACCTGGGTATAGATCAAGGCCCTTGCTCTCCATCTCCATGAGTCAAGAAAATGAAAAGTCACTTCCATCCCACATGGGGGCAGAAATACTAATGCAGAGGGCAGCCAAGAATTGCCCTGTTGCTGTGGGGTCTTGAAAAGGCAATCTTAGCAGATTGGGGCAGGCGTTAGTTTGTTTTCCATCTCTGCCATGAGTTACTACAAGGGAGACACATTGGACCAGAACCGTAAATGAAACATAGGATTTTTTATTAGTGCATGAACACTGAAACTGCTACTCATGGTGTATAGTTTGCAGTTTTAGGTTACCTACTGCATGTATATTCACCATACATAAATATCTGACAGCAATTACACTTAGTGATACTGTTGGAAACCAGAGTTTTATCTCCTTTATGAGTTTATAAAAGGACTTTTTCAACTTTAAAATGCCAAGTGGGCAAGCCATTTATACAGATGTGTTATTTCAAGCATGTGCTTTCATTCAGGATCAGTCCACCAGCCACACATCAAGCTGAGCAAGCAGGGGAGTCCTTTGCTCAACCAGACCTAGGTGTATTTTCCAATCACTCTTAGAATTTAAAAAGCTTGAGTTATTTTAATATTTCTGAGTCTTGTCTTTGTAAGGAAGCCATACTCTGATAAAGTATTGGTTAATTTGAGCCAGTTAGAGGAAGATAATTACAGTTTTGGAGCAGCTTCTGTGTTTTGCCATTTGTTTTTATTCTTCCCATCCATCATGGTGATGGTGCCCAGGTGAAGTACCAAAGGACAGCTGGGTTGTTGGGTTATTGACTTCTGCCTGGAGCTTTGTGGGTGACCCTGACTTTTCCTTCCCAAGGGCATAGCAGTAGGTAAGCAGTGCTGTTCAAACCTAATTTAGGCAACATTGAATGTGCTCTCTTTTGAGAGATGCTGAGCAGGTGAGCTCACCCACTTGTTTTTATTCACCACTAGATGCAATCTTTGTTGCACATGGGGACTTAATCTAGTCTGTGACAGCACCCAAGTATTTTCTCTCCCATTTAACTTTTCTTATGGAAGGTAATTTGCCTTAAAGCATTTGGGCTTCAGCAAAGCAGAGAAATCACCAAAAATGTCTCTACAGCAATTTCTGCTCCTAGGATCTACCCCCTTTCCTGGTGATGTCAGTAAGGGCAGCAAGGGCCCAGGTACCACTTTATCCTTTGGTCCATGTAACACTGAAGGCTCTTGGTGATGGCATCCTGCTCCTGCACAAGCCCCAGGTGTGCCAGTGGTTAGCTGAGAGATCTAGTCTTCACTGTAAATAAAAGAGGTCAGGACAGAAGGAGAGGGTCTCTGATGAATTGCATGCTAAAGAAGATCCACATTCTGCCAGTTGCGTGATTATATGCTGGGACATGATTTTTTAATGGAGATGGAAAACAGACATTTTGACAGGACTGAATTTTGCTCGGGGCTATCTATGTGCTACTCTTGCTGAAGCATCTTGGCCAAATTTGTTCCTGCTTTGAGAAGACACAACTCTGCTGAGGTGTGATAGAGGCAAGTTTGATACTGAGGTGCAGCTGAAGACAAGTATTCCATGCTATCTTCTGTCAGGGCAGAGAGAGGAGCCCAGTGAGATGCTAGTTGTGAAACCCTACTACTACCCTGTGCCTGTTTGGCTGGCAGGCATGCAGATTTAAAGCAAAATGTTTCGGTTCTCTAATGGATCTTTAATTTCAACTCTTTTAAGCTTGTCTTGTTGAACATACTCCCTGTGAATAAACTGTTGTTGGGGCTTAACCTGTTCGGAGATTTTAGAAAATCTCAAAGAATGTCTAACTTTCACAGGCATAGAATTAGATTGAAATATAAATAAATGAACAAACAGAGAAAGAAAGAAAAAATTGCTGAAAGTAGTACTCTGTAATAGCATTTCAACTCCTGCAATAGAAGAGGAGAAAAACTTTTCAGTCCTTGGATGTGGATCTTGCCAGAAGGGATCATGTCAGAGCAAGGTGACATTTTTTTCCCTTTGGTGATGTGCTAGCAGAGCTTTGGAAAGCACTGATGCTGTAAGTATTGCAGCATTATCACGATAGAGTTATGAATGGAATTTCTTTCCCCTTTTAAAATGGCACTTTTTTTGAGATGCCTTTGCTGGTGCTGAACCATCTCTCTGGAACACTTCAGGGCAAGGCTGAGACTGTGTTGAAAGGGGAACTGTAGTCAGATACAGGTGAGCTTGGCTGAACTGCAGAAGGGTAAATGTGTCAGCAATATTATTCCTTGGCCCATATTAGATGGGAAGTTAGATTAGGTGATTTGATAATCAAGCCTAAATCAGCTACTGCTGAACTAATAGGAGACAGCAAACTTCTAAGTTAATGCCAAGATGTCAACAATGATGTGTTTCTTAGAGGACTTCAAGAAATACTGGAAAGAGGTTTTAGTCCAGCAAACTAGATTTCACATACTCTGTGCACGTTTGGCAATCCCACTGAAGGTGTAGCATTTATTCTTGTCTCCTGGCTGAGCTGTCTTTAGCTACCTTGGTGGACTATCACCTTAACATTATCCTGCAAGGAAGAAAATAGGGCCTAGTCCCTCGTGGCCTCAGGCATGGGAAAGGGAATGGTTTGGCAATATGATTGGGCTCTTCCCCATACAAGGACTACTGAATAATGGTGCCAGAGATGGATCTCACTGCCTTCTGTTGGCAGTCCTGATACTCCATAGATAGTCCCACCTAACTGACCTGATCTAAAAGGTCCTGAAATAACGGTGCTGGGGAATAGCACCCTTCATTTATCCATTGAACTCATTGAATGCTGCCTGCTTCACCTTGCTCAGCATAGCTGTGATACCCTGTAGAACTGTATGGGAAGCTTGTATTTCATAAGATAGCTCATAGGAGCTCATATCAAGTCCATTTGAGTTACCTCCTGAGAGGTTCAAAAGGCCACTTCTGGGTGGTGGCTAATGGTTATCTGCCAGCTGTGGTAGCTGGAGCTAACTGACTCTATCTCCTGCACCAAAACTGACTTTACCACCTAATCCCCTCCATCACTGAGCAGCCAACCACTGAAAATTAATTTAAGTCTTTTCTGTCTCTGCAGAGCCCAAAATGAAGGTGCAGAAGGCAAAGGTCTCTCCTGCTACCATTGTGTGTAGAAGTCTGTTTACTCCTTATTTGTGAAAGAGTGTTTCTTTGGAGTTTTTTTAGGAAAAGTCAAATATGACAAAAGGGTGGGAAAAAAAATGATGGAATCAGGCTGCTTGCAATGAAAGGGGAAATAATTCTGAGAAACACAGCAATTCAGACATTAAAGTCTTCTTTCTCCATGAGAGAAAACCCCATCCATTAAAACAGTTATAAAACCCTTTAAATTGGGCTCAGGTACCTTTTAGGAAGATGATTGCCAGTTCAGGATCTGTTCAATGTGTAGAAGTACAAATGTTCAAATTTTAATCATGATAAATAACTTCTCTTTTATCAAATCATCTCTGCTGGAAATAGTTTTGCTCTGTGCAGTAATGATAATTTGCGCACTTATCATTCAGTACCTTCCCAAGACAAGCAGCCAGCCATGGGATGTAATTTAACGACTTATCAACCATGGTTTCATCCAGCCCTTTCCAGCCAAAAGGGCATTTCACACTATTTAAGAGACTCCACCATATATTGCCATCAATTTAAGATTTTACCAGCCCCTAGTCATTAAAATTTTCCACTCAGCACTTCACTTTATAACCTGGGGACGTAGCTGCTGAACGGCACCAGCAGGCCCACGGAATTATCTTTGTGCAGGGATAATTACCAAAAGAATGCAAATCACTAACTGGCTACCAAAGGACGCAATCGTGATTAGCTGTATGTGTCATGTACAGAGGCTGGAAAGGCATGGGGGGAAAGAAAAAAGGAGTATCTGTGGCATGCTTATCTCCCTCCTTGTGTGTTTTCCAATGGATGTGTCTCTCTGGGGTTGTGTCTGTTGAGCTCTCAGAGGGTGGGATCTGGCACCAAACTCAGTGGGTTGCACATCATCTCCAGTGCAGCAGAGAGGCAAGGAATGCTGGAAGGGTCCCACACTTCACTCCCCTGCATTCCTTTGTGGTAGGTCCAGGTCTGGAACAGCCCTGGCTTCAAGGCCAAAGTGTATCTTCGTGACTGGTGCAAAGGAGTTATTGAAGAGTTGTTTAAGTCAGGCACACAGGAGTCGTGTTCAGGAGTGATCACTCGTTTTGGTCCTAGTGAGGAACTGGCTGGTGGTGGACACAGGAGAGCACTTCTCTGTATTAAAGGATGCAGTGCTTTGAGTGTGTTTGGGATCCCCTCTCTGCTGAAAACACCTGTTTGGTGGTGTATAATTGCTTTTTGGATGACAGGTTCAAATGAAAAGAGGTTAGAGGGACTTACCCACCCGAAGAAGGTTTTCTCCATCCCAAATTTCTACAACAGTGACCCTAGGCCTCCATTATAGTCAGGATACACAAAACTAACGTAGTCCCCTTCTTGTCCTCAACCCTAAATTGTGTTGTTCTTCCCTTTTTTATAAATAGAGATGGGATGAGCAGCTTAGCAGACAGACTTTTGCATTGCAATGTGAATAGTGAGAGAATCCTACTTGCTCCCGTTGGGATAGGTTTTATGAGACTGGGGGCCATTCCTGGCCTTTGTAGCAGCCTTCTTCTGACAGTCCTACCAGCACTTACTGGTCCTGCTATTACTCTCTGAAAAAGAAGCACAAGTACAGTGCTTTCTGGCCCCCTGACAGAATCGGGCACAGTGCTCTCCAACTGGCTATTGGAGCTGTAGTAAATTTCCCCAAAGCCTGCTAAAGCCTCACTGCAGCATCCTCAAATTCCTAACTGCACCCCTTACTCCTCCTGGGAACCACACTGCTCATGGCTGCTTCTTTGCTCTTCCTTCCCACTCACATCTCTGCTTGGAGGGGAAGACTGGAGAAATAGTGACAGCATTCATAACTGTCAGCACAATGGATGGCTAACATGAGCCTTTTCTCCTCTGATGGCTGCCTCAAAGCTCACAAGAATCTGACGTGTCTGCCCAGTTGGCAAACCTGGCTGAGCCTGACCAGCCAATCCAGAAGTTGTTGGGGCAATTGATCTGCAAATCTTGTTTCCTCAGGAAACCATCCTTTATTTAAAACTTTCCTTCATTTAAATAGAAGTCTTTCCTCTCCTTAGGCTACTTCTTGCTTTTAAAAGGTCCTTTGGTCTGGAGGAAAAAGCTTATCTTCCCATCCATAAATGGTTCAACAGCTGTTTTAAAACCCCCCAAAATATGAAGAAGTCATCTGCTTCTACCCCTCTTGCTGCTCTCATTTGGGGATGTTAACATAAGACATACAGCACAGGAACCAGAAGTCAAAGATCCGGACCAGCCTTTTACAGACTGTGTTGGCATAAAAGGAGAGAGAAGGGATAAAAAAAGGTGGGGAGATAGAATAGGATGGTGACAAAAATATTCACATTAAGATGAATTCTAGATGTATTTTTTCCAGTCATTTTTCATGCTGAAGTGGCTTCTGAGCAGATTGTTGTGCATGGTAACTCAGACAGGCCTGTTATAGCAAAAGCTCACAGTGCAGCACAATTTAATTACAAAAAAAGTTATAGGATTCCTCAGCCTCCTCCCACCTCTGGGGTGTGGGAAGTCGTGCAAAACTGGGGGCTGAACTGTCTGCTGTCACGCAGCACCCACGTCCCTGGAGTCCACAGTGCCTCTTTTAGTCATCACATAATTTTTTTCCACTGTGCACCTCACCTCTCTTAAGGCTTTGTTGCCTCATGCGTAGGCAGTGCCTGGTGTTTTTATGGTTGAGTACAAGCTGTAGGAATCAGGGAGGGGGGGTGAGAGAGAGGGCTGGGCATGCTCCAGCTGTTTGCCCCTGGCAGCACATTAATGTGCCGGTTTGGGGACCATCTGGCTGTGTGCTGCTGTTTCCTTCTGCGGTGGCATTTAGTGCTGGAAGATGTGTGGGCCAAAGCACAATCTCACATTGTTCTGAGAGAACCTTTTATTTTTTTGCCAGCTAACAAAATGACCCTGCCATCAAGTTAGTAAAATGCCACTCCACTGTTTGAGAAAGGAGGAAAATTCCCAATACCAGCTGTAATGAATTTATTCCTGGGTTTACGCCTGTGTAAACATGAGGAGAAAGAGGCTGGGCTTGGCATGACAGGGTCAGGAGAAGATTTATAGCTGAAAGAAGACTTTAAAAAGATGGTGTTAAGAATAGTATTCTGCCTCTGCCTTTGCAGCTAGGATCATTGTCTCTTATTGCCATAACTTTGAGGTAGGCTGCTTGTGTCTGTGTAGCTGTTTATCTTCCACATGGCCTACAGGTGCTATACAGAATCAGCATTAAAATATGCTTGCATGAGGTATCAGGGAGGGAATGGTTGCTTGGAAAAAACCTCTGGCTTCTCAAAATGCATAAAGATTCTCTTATGCCATGTTATTAAAATGCAGAGATTGGTCAGTGGATTTTTTTGACCTAGAATCCAGATTTTCAAATGCTTTTTTGCTTAAGAAGGGAGATAGGTTTTAAGATGTCCCTTCTTGCCTTGTTGGTAACATCAGGGCAGGGTCTACACCAACACCAGGTGCTTGGCATCAAGCAGGGAGCTGCTCAAGGCTAGAGTTTCTGTTTTGCAGAAGCCAGTGGATACTTTTGAAGTCTTATGTCATCTGAAAACATTGTCTGGGTTGTTCTTCAGTCAGGTACAGAGACCTGAGGATGTTACTGGAACGACTGGGGGAAGGCTCTTCCCTCAGCACAGCTTCCCCTCCCCTGCAATGTTGGAGGCTCTCTCTATGCTTTTTCTCCACCCAGATAAGTGAGAATATTTTTGCCAGACTCTCAGTCCTGGGCTGTATTTTGGATTTCTGAAGGGGATTTCTGCTGACTGCACTGCAGTGTTTGTCTTCAGTGTTTAAGACTTTGCTGGGGGATGCGTATTTTTTTCCAGAAGTCCTGAAGGAAACCTAAGGATTCCATTTTCTTGTAAATGTCAGCCTCTTGGAAGTGTGGTTAGGATACATATACCTGCTCTGTTCCTGAGTGACCACAGTGCAGGATGCTCAGGATACATATACCTGCTCTGACTTTAGTGTCCACTGAACACCTTTGAACATCCAGTGGATGAGACACCCTGCCCTGGCAGCTGGCAGCACTTATCCACACAGGCTGGGATAACCCCTAGAGCATTTCACTTCCTGACAAAGCCACTTGGCTTCACCTTGTTTCTTCAAAGAGGTGTTTATGCAGCACCATAAACCATCATGGCCAGGAAATACCCTTTTGAATCCCACAGTATCATTTTAAAGTTCTGGACTGTATGTGGTCTTTTGGCAAATACCAAATGTATGCTTAAAAATTGAAGGGCACTTTTTCCCCCTGAAAGTGGTCTGGAAAGGAGCAGATTGTCCTTGGACTGTTTGCAGAAGCTGGAGTTCAGCAGCTGTCATTTGTTTGGCTTCTCCCAACCTCCAGGACTGATGATATCCTGGAAGGCAAGAGGGGGATGTGGTTTGGAGGGGCAGGGGCAAGTGGAACAAGGTTTTGAAATTGCTAGCAATTTAATATTTTCACATCCAAAAAAATCTCTCTTCTCTCATTTCTTGAATGTATTGTGCTCATTTATTATTTTCTTTGACCAGAGGCCAACAAACAGCAAGCAACACATATATATATTTTGCAGAACAAAATTAAGAAGTGGTTTCTGGTAATAAGTCTTGAAGAACTATTACAGTGTCTATGTTCACCCTGCATGATAGAAGGGGAAGAATCAATGCTGCAATTGCTTCTCATAAACAACCCAAAAAAGTGCAAAACTTCCACCCTTTACAAAGGAAGGTGAAAACGATTCTGAGCAATTTAAAATTTGGTAAACATCTTTGAAGATCTGAAACAAATTGCTACAGGGAGCTCAGAATGGAGCAAACTGTGGTTCACTATCCGGAGCTTTTTGTAAAAGACTGAAATTCAATGAACTTTGTGCTCCTGAATGTGTTAAAAGATTAAGAACCCTTATCATATGCCACTTGAAGACAATGGAATTTTGACTTGGTCAAACAAGGGTCAAACCTAAATAAAGGACTTAGGTGTTCAACAAAGAAGATGTAATGTCCTGCAAGTTATGGGCAAAACACATCTGTCTAATCAAGCAGATCTTCTTGTCCTGGCAAGAAGCCAAAGCTCATTTCTTCAGGGAATGACCTTTCTCGCCTTAGGAGAGCAGTCTCCCAGCAACTGTAACTGCCTAGGAGAATATCCAATTGCAGGAGGCATGAAAGTCAGTATCTACTGCAGCCATCCCACCACAGTGAATCCACATTTTATTTCTATGTAGTTCATCTGCTGCACATCCTTTTAAACCAGTGGAGGGGGCCACAAAATTTGCCCTGCACAGATAGAGTATAGCACTACAAGAAGCTCAGAGAAGCTGGGCAGGGAATGCCGTAGCTGCCTGCCTTTTCCAAAAAGGAGAAAATTCCTGTTCTCTGATACTCCATTACCCTGATGGTAATGGGCTATTAATAGCAGCAGGTCACTCTAAGTCAATGCACGAGGAGGGTGATAGGTATAACATACAGGTTTGCATGTTGAGGGATGCAGCAGTTAGTTCACTTCATCTGGGTCCCTCTTTCCGCTCTCATCAGCTTTGTCCTCATGAATATATAGACTTGGAACAGGCTGTACCAGCGGTTTCAGTCACTTTGGGGCTTCAACCTCAAGTTGTGCAAAACTGCAGACGTGAACAGTGCAAAACTGTCTTTAGCCATTTTTTAAACCAGGAAAAGAAAAAGAAAGATGTCACCATGCTGACACCTATCCCAATACATGAGTTTGTCCTGAAGGCAGCCATATATATGAGAATCTATGTTAATTTGGTTGTTGGGCTGTTTCTTATGCCAAGGATAATAAACCAAAGAGCTCCACACCCAGCAGTGATTTTGTAGAGTGGTGTCATGAATGTGGATCAAGTTTACAGAAACAGATTTTTATTGTGCTTAGCCCTTTTCTGGTAATATCTAGATTAATAATTGAGGTGACAGGCCATACAACCCATAAAAGGCAGATTGTGCATCACCATAGTCTCACCAAAATGAAACTCCCCTATATAATGGTACAGTAGCATAGACACGCATTAAAAGTCAGTATGTCTTTCTGACATATCTCTTTTGTCAAAGCCCTCCCTCACCTCTCTTTTAATAGCAGTGGCTCTGAAAAAGGCATTAGTTTTACTGCTGTCCTTAAGGCTAAAAGGAGAGCACATGTGACTCTTTGGTCTTTCAAATAAAATGCACTTTATTGCAAATGTTTGTTCTTTCATTGTCTTGCCAGTTGGGTGGCTTCATGAGCTTCCATAATACATGTGCAGCATTGTACAGGAATTGTTCCCCATCCTCAAAAATTCACAGGTTATGAATTCATAGATTGTGCAGCTGACTGTGGCTTTGAGCTTCTCCATAGCTAGGAAAGACTGAAAACAGTGCAGACTGCATGTGTACAGCTTCATTGAATCTAGATTTTATATTTATCCTTAGCCTGAGTTAGCAAAAAATACATCAGCCTCAAGTCTAGTACAAAGGGTACCTCAGGGTGGAAGGGTGTGAAGCCCAGATTTACCCTGGGTACCCTTAAATAAAGGGGAATCTAATTGAGGTGCCTGGTTCAGGAATATCACCAGAGCTACAGTACCTACAACCAGTGTAAGTAGGACCACTCCAGAGGGCAATGGGATTGGGATGCATCACCCTACAGGACCTCTTTGTCTATCTAGGGTGAAGTAAAATAGAGCTCTTAGGTGACGACTCAGTAAAACAGAGTACAGGTAATGTGCTGAGTTGACATGTACCGAGGCCTGTGTGTCTGAAAGTGTTCAGGTCCTGCCAGAGAGCACTATAGAGATAGTGAAGTGTCAGAGTAGCTGCTCTTGTATTCCTAGGACTGCTCAGACTGGGCAGAAGAACAACCTCGCAGCTGGAGTCGGGAAGGAAAAATGGAAAACAGTGAGATAAAGACAGAGGAGCAATTAGGAATAATGAGTACATAAAGGAAGGAGAAAATGCAAGTAAAGCTAGAACAAAGAAGCTGAAAAGGACTCAGAACCGTGGTAAGAGCACTTTATAGTGGTGTATATATCTACAAACCTGCTCTGAGCAGTGTGTTTTTTCCTCTCTCAGCAGAATGCATGGGTGCTTCAGTTCCTCACTGCTGAGCGTCTCTAATGAACGCTCTTTTGTAGCCTCCTGAACACCTCCCATGGCTAATGCAGGGTACGCTAACATATTTGTAAAGGTTTGCTTAAAAATGAAGAGATCTGCCCTGACTTCAAAATACATCAGTGGCATGTAGCCTCAGGACCCCCTGTATCTTAAACACATCCCTGGTGGCAAGCCAGATTTAACTGCACACAAAGCGATGCTGCTTTCCTTCTGTAGGGCACCGCCTCCACATTCAGCCAGAGGAGCTGCAGCCATCCACAGCACGTCACCCTGATGGGAGCCCACAGGGAACAGAGGCGTTCTCTTCGCAGGTGAATTCGTCCCTGCGCACTGTGGGCCCAGGCATCAGCTTCAGCACTGAAAAGATTTATATCTGATTACTCTTCTTGTGAAAGGATGTCACTCTCAGAGAGAATTTCAATGCCTGGGGGCAAAAGGAAAGGATTTTTTTTGTTGTTTTGAATTGAGTGTTGGCTCTTCGCGTGTCAGGGTACTCCGCTCAGGTTTCCCACTTGTGGGCTCTCTGCCCCCATGCTGGTGTCTTTCAGCAGACGTCCCTGGTAGCAGTGCAATAGTGGAGTGGATTGGTGACAACTTTCAGAGGGTTTGAAACTTGACAGAGTATTTCTCTCTCCGAAACAATGAAGTTATGCCTGCAGGGAGATCCTGAAGACCTGGCAGGTATTCTTGGTACAAAAATTGGACAGAAGTCTCAATCCTACATCTCATCCCACCATTTGAACACAAGGGCTCCATGGAGGATTCCTTTAGGATGTACTACATGAAGCAGTAGATTTTGCAGGGAGAGATTGATCTCTGCTGCCTCTGAGCACTGTGCATGAGTGAGGTGTGAGAGGGAATGGCACTGGGGGAGCTGCAGCCTGTCTGTTCTGTTCTTGACAGCCAACAAAGGCTACTGCCTCTGTAGTGTAGTTTGGAGCAACCCTATGTAACATCTTGAGCAAGGGGATATGGGAATCTCCTCTTCAGTTCCTTCATTTCTCTGGTGCTCAGATCTGAATCCCAGAGCTCTAAGGATTTGAAGAAACCATCACCCACTCCCAGCCTCATAAATCCATAAGGTTACTGAACTTAGGAAAGCTGCTGATGAGTATCTGTAAAAGTAGGTGGTAGCTTTAGAGTGAGGATTTGCTTATGCAGAGTGGCTGGGAAAAACTTAATCTGAATTAACAAAATACGCGAATAGAAAGTGGATTATCAATGCCATATAAATGGAATGAATTCCTGACATTCTTCTCTTCAGAATTAAAATTATCCTAATTTGTTTCAGCATAATTATGAAAGAGAATGTTATACATGTCTTTAATGAGATATAACTTACTGACTGTAAAACTTAGCCTGGGTTAATTTTTTTGTCTCCCAGTATGGGTGAGATTGGAGTAAGGTCCTCGATTTTTTTTAGTAGGAAACTTGTATTGTCTTTACTGGGGATTTTAGTGACTGATTCTGATAATGTAAGAATCCGTTTTTATTACAATTGTGCTATTTATAACATTAGGATGTGAAATCTCTGAAAAAGCGATTAATTCATCCCCACCATGTCCCTGTGAGGCTGATAAAGGCTTTGTAGCAACTTCTCTGTTCATTGCTGTGCTATGTCTACTTTTAGCATGGAATACAGCAAGGCAAAGCGGTGCTACGAGATATGGGAGAGAATCAAATCTTATTGGACGCATGGGAGGAATTACGCAAGGAAAAAATGTTACTGCCCAGCTTAGAATTTGGTCAAGCCACCGTGAGAAAATGTTGGGGGAGTTTCAGTGATCAGGGTGTCTGCTTTATATCTAACCAAATTCACATGAGGGTGCCACACACAGAGTGCACTGTGGTGAGGACTGGCTTAATAGCAGGGTGTAAATATTGTAAAAATGTAAAGATAATTTATCTCATTTCCTTCTGTTCGTAAAGAGGATTTATCTATTTACATTACATTCCTTTAAAAAAAATTAAAATAAAAAATGAAAAAAAAAACCCCAACCCTCTGAGAAGATGACTGCTCTCTGAAGGCTTATTCTCTGTTGCCATAGCTCGCTCCATCGGTGTTGCAGTGCAAAGTGGTACTCCTTGCAGTCCCTTCTCCATACAGGCAGCTTCTTTCTTTTCCTCAGAAGACAGTTTATTTTCTACCCAATGCTAAATTTCATGTTTGTCTTACTTCTTTGAATGAGCACAAGCACTGTGCTTTTGTTTTTCTCATTTTCCAGTGCCTTTTTGCTGATCTTCTCTGCATGTATCTGAAAGGTCAGGAAAACAAATCAATATGGGAAAGGACCTCCTGCCCCTTTTAACTTAACCTGTAGGAGGGAAGGGAAGGGAAATCACCAATTATGTGAAGGGGAGCTTTAAATACACTTGAAAAAGAGCACTGTGGCAGAGAGGGTTTGGAAGGACAGGCGTTGACCATTCTCTGCAGTTCACAGGGTGCCTTCATGAACTCACGGTCTTCTCCTCCACAACTGTGTATACTGGCAGATCCATAGAGCTGAAGTGTATCAAGAAAGCATATCAAGAAAGAGGCACTTTAAGAGGGAATGGCCCTCTCATTTCAGCATCACTGACCATAAAGGTTGGGTACTGGGAGCTGGACTGAGACTCATCATGTAGTTTGAGTACTACCAAATGCTGGCATCTATCTTCTACTGCCTGGGTTTTCTTCAGTACTTTCTGGTTACCACTCTCTTATTTCCATTCCTCAAGGTGGCTGGCTCCTTCTTCTGCACATAACTCCCCATGCACATTCCAGAGCATCAGAGAGAGCCTCCACATCTGCATAGCAACTAGATTCCTGCTGCACCATCACTGGTGCAGTGAGGCCTAGAATTGAGTTCTCTAATCTCTAGCCTGAATACTTCAGACAAGTTTACTAATCACGGCCTCTGTTGCCAACATGCGGCCTCAAACATTCTGCTGAGAGTGTTCCGTACTCCTGGAACCTCCTTGGCAGTCAGTGGAGAGGAGGGAGCTCTCCCTTTACTTTCCAATAATTAATACTTCTTGATTGCTCATGTATGGTCTTCATGCAAGTGTCTTATGATAGGTGCTAACAATTCAGGCCTTAATCTCTGAAATTATTTTAGTCTTTAAATATCTGTCTTTGAATTTAGCCTTAACTGATCTATCAGATTCAAGACCCCTGAACAGTCTGCTGAGGCACCTTCTTTTCCCCCCAGCCCCATCCCAGGTGCCTTTGTAAAGAGCAGCTTTTCACTTGCTGCATATTTGGCCTGCTTATATTGATAAATACTAGTGTGGAAAAGTGGCTAATTGCTCTGCCTTCCTTCCAGCATCAAGGTCAGAAAACAGAAATGCAGAGAGCAAAGTGAGCCTCTCTTACAAAGCACAGAACTGGTGTTTCAAAGAGCAGCCATCCAACCTGGATAAACAGCAACATTTTGCACAGGTATCAGCGGGGTTCTGCACCCTGCACTGCCTGTCTGCTTTTTTTGTGGTCTCTCTTTTGTGTTACATTTGTCTTACCGAATCAGCAGTAGCAAACAAACCCTCCCTTTTTGCATATATCTACACATATAACCCCCATGTAGGGGAAAACAACAGTGCCTGTGTGTCTCAGAAAGCTCAGCATTTGTGCTGCTGAGTGCATGCTGGAAGGTGGTGCTCCTTCTGCATGCTGGTTGTGTCAGTCACCAGAGCAGAGAGACAGAAGCAGGGGACAGAAACAGTGATGTAAATCTATTTTACCTCTTCCTGATGTCATCTGTTGTGCTAGTGAAACCCCTTCATTAAAACCTTTTATGAATACTGTGGCAGCAAAAGCCTTTTACAAAAAACAGCTGTTAGAGAAAGAACATTCTTTTGCAGATGATAAAAGGAGCACCTCACATGCTAGATGTTTTTCAGTCTTCTTTTCTTCCTTGTTTGTGTCCTGCACCAAGCCATTACACTTCGGGCCCATTCTTGTTCTTCAGCTGACTGCATGATTCCAATGGCAGAGCCAGGTTGAAGACAGGTGATGCTGGTGTGTTGCACCTTTCATTTTGAAGTGTCTCGTGTGGGTAAGATGCTGACATCTGCTGTAAGTTTGCTGTGCCTCTTGGGACACTGCTTTCATACAAAGATCAAACTCTAGGACTCCCAAAGAAGAAACCAGTTCAGGGTCTTGAGCTTTTTGGGTGAAATTTTTTACATGGAAATGCCCAGTGTTGTCAGAAAAGGGAGCCTAAGATTTATATCCTCAGAAATGAAAACTGAAATTGGTCCATTAGACTGAGCAGAGAGCAATTTACCTGCAGATGCCTTTGCTCTAAATGAGAACACAGACACTTTACTAGGCAGAAGCAATAGATTTTGAGATAAGATGGGACCATGAATTTGGCTTCCTGTGCAGCTCCAGGCAGCTCTGGTCTTCTTTCAAGTCTCTGGAAGGCTTCAAAAGGCTGCTACAAAAGAATTATTAACATGAAGCCCCCTTACATTGCTGGATCATAGACACCTTAATGACCCCTCCCCCCCACCCCCAATGGAGAGGGGCCAGATTTTGATCCTGGTGGTGTAAACCTGGAGTAGTGGATTTTAGTGAATTTCAGTGGGATTCCTCTAGAAAAATCCATGTATAATGAAAATGAAACATTTTTAAAGCAATGCATTTTTATAATGGTTAAGTGCCCCATCCTTCAGCCTACAAAAATTGTTTGGGGTTCTCATGTTGGTTTGATATGGCAGGGCAAGAAGATAGCTAACTAATCGCTATTCACACCATTAAAGGAATTTCCTTCTTGCAGTCCGATGTACCTCAGAAAATGACATTGAGCAGCTCAGAATCTCTCTGAGGTGACAGTATGGTCACCCATCTGTATTTTGCCTGGAAGTGTTTTGCAGACCTTTTGAGGCTTAGTTGATAAAACCATCAGAAAACTGTGTTTTGCCTGAACTTCTGCTCGTCTTTATCTCTCAGTGGAGATGGCAGTAGTGAAGCAGTAATTCCCCCTGGGACTCCTTACCTAATGCACGCTCTAAGTGATCAAGACATGCTGCTTACCTTCTCATCCACAAAAAAAGATGTGGCTTACTAAGACTGGAGCGATGAAAATCAGAGCAAAAGGCTGTAATGAAGTGGCCTGATGGCAGAAAAAATGGATAATTAACATGTAAAAGTTAATTGTTGCAGGCATTACATGTGGACTGAGCTGTTTTATGCAGATACAAGCTTGGCTGTTTGCTGGGATATAGCTGGGTACACTGAGCACCATGGGCTTAGGCAGAGTCTTCACGCCACAGCTGTGTGTTTATTCTGATGATCAGATAACTCTGCTGGCAGTTAGTGCCATCACTCCATGAAGTTTAACTTGTACCACCTGCTGAAGTGCTCGTGCTATGGCACAGCCCTGAGCATCTCACCACTAAGCTGCAATAGCAAGCATGGTGAAAAATCATCTTCTTACAGGAGTGATCATCCCCCTGTACCTGCCACTGGTGAGGCCACACCTCAAATCCTGTGTTCAGTTTTGGGCCCCTCACTACAAGACAGACATTGAGGTGCTGGAGCATGTCCAGAGATGGGCAATGAAGCTGGGGAAGGGTCTGGAGCACCAGTTTGATGAGGGAGCTGGGGTTGTTTAGCCTGGAAAAAAGGAGGCTCAGGAGAGACCTTATTGCTCTCTACAACTTCCTGAAAGGAGGGTGTAGCCAGTGGGGACTTGGCCTCTTCTCCCACGTACCAAGCAATGGGACAAGAGGAAATAGCACCAAGTTGTACCAGGGGATGTTCAAATTGGATATTTGGAAAAATTTCTCCATGGAAGGGGTTGTAAAGTATTGGAACAGGCTGCCCAGGGAAGTGGATGAGTCATCATCTCTGCAGTTATTTAAAAGATGCACAGATAGGTGCATGATGGACCTGACAGTGTTAGGTTAATGGCTGGACTCAATCTTAGAGGTCTTTTCCAAATAAAATGGTTCTATGATTCATCTTTCCTCTCCTGCTATTTTAACTCTGACTCTGCTGAAAATTTGGCACCATGTTCCAGAAGCTAATCAAGCCCTTGTCTACTCTACTTTGCCCAAAATTTCCCTTTAGAAAAATGCTGTGAAGGGCAGCCCACCAGGGAAAATGTTGTAAAATTGTGCTGAAAACACATGCAAAGTGAGCCTGCAGAACTGAGATCCTAATACCTCTTATGGTTTTGATTTAAGGCTTTAGCTTAAACCATGAACAGTATATTCTGTGTGTATGTGTGTACGCATAACACAATTATGTTTTTACTGCACACAGATTCATACATACAATGAGACAGAGCGAGCTGTTTGTAAATTTGGATTCAGGAAACAGATGTGCCTGTATCTTACAACGTCCTCAGATCTCTAAAAAGGACAAACTGCAAAGATGCAGAAGAGAAATTACTTAAAACGTGGATCTCCATTATTCCTGAGGAAGGCATGAACAAATAGTAGATATTTGCTCTGAAAAGCTACATGGTGGTTTCTAATCTGCAATATAATTACACTTGCTTATATCATTAGAGAGGATCCTGAAAATGTTACAGGTGGCCAATAGACCTAATAAGTGAACCTCAGCCATCTTCTTCTGTGAAACAGTGAGACCCATACAGCACCACCATGCCTCAGATTCAGACTCCTCCTTCATGGAACAGAACCGACAAAGCTCTGGGTAGCTTCTTGGAGGGTATGGAAAAGGCCTTTCATGGGTGATCAGACTTTTAAATTCCTAAAAACACCAAAAGTTTCTGAAACAAATCTAGTCATTGCTGATACACTTGTCCATGTATTTGCTTACATTGGAGAGGTAAACTAGGACCTTTTTGAGAGGTAAACTAAGACCTCTTTTTAGAGTCCTCTTTCCCTGGCAGACTGTTGGGATACAGATATGATCAGATCTGGACTTGAGCCATCCACGGTTTGAGGTTTAATTTTGCAAAACATGAATCTCCCACCTGAACTTTCCCAAGAGCATCTTCCAATGTTACCCCGTGTCTGATTTCCCCTTGTGGTGGCAGGGCTGAGAACAGCCACAATGGGCAAAGGGAACCTCTATGACTGTGTGACTCCCATTGTGCTGGGTGATCTTGTGGTTCAGTCCTTCATCCAGCAATAGGGGTAGATAGCAGGGGAACCGTGCAGGCTAGAGCCATAGATCCATCGACTCTGATGCTATATTTTCATTTTGGCCAAGGTAATGCCCTTGGAAAACACTAAAATCTCAAAAAGTAATGCAGAACAGCACTTAGCTTCTTTAATATGTGAGCAATGTTTGGTACCACCTGCATTCTCACTCTGCATTAGTAGTAATAAGAATAACAATAACAGTAACAACAACAGCAATAATAATAGTAATAATAATGATGCACTGAAAACCTAGCTGGTGTCCTACATTGTGAGTTAGAACTACAATAAGCGACATCTACTTTTTGTGTTTTTTCTGTTCTGGGTTTCCAAGAGCTGTTTGTAAGTCTTACTGAGGCAGTAGCCTAAATCCTTGAGAGGAGAAATTGTCTTTCCTTGTTCTGAAACAACCTCTCTGACTAATCCAAGGCCTCACCTAAAGTAGCCCTTCGCGTATCTTCTGGATTGTCAAGAGTTAAAGGTAAAAGGTAGTGATGAGTGGAGGAGCCTCTGAAAAAGTCAAGTGCTTCAGACCCAACACTGTGAGTGGCTTCATGTGGTCTAGGGGTTTATGCCCTCTGTAAGGTCCAGAGCCTGACAGTGCAGAGGCTGTGTCACTCCAAATTATACCATGGATACCTCTGCTATCATTACTGTCTATAATTTGTATCACAGCCCAGCCGTATTCCTAATTTTTCCTCCTCCTTTTATTATATAAAGCCTGCTCCCTTTCTGTCTGCAGGCAAGTCAGTCAGCGAGCTTTTCAGTGATGACAGCGGGCCACAGTATTTACTGAAGGGAACAGAGTTGTCAGTTTGGGAACACATGGGAAGACTGAAGGAAAAAGGAGTCCAGTCCCACTGTCTGCCTCAGCTTCACTCAGGCTGGAGTCTTGGAGGTCCGAGTGAGTCCCAGGGACTCTGAAGAAAGCAGGCATGAAGAAGTCTGGAAGGGATAAAGAAAGGGATTAATCTGTGTTTGGTCACTCAGCAGTATTAGGGTCTGTCTCCCTCCAGATACTGAGGCCAAATGCTTGGGAATGAAGTGCTGGTGTGATTAAATTTGTGTTGGCCAACTCCAGCCAGCACTGACAGGAGCAGCCATGGAAACAACCAGCAGAGTCCTGCTGCACAGGATGCCCGTGGCAGGGCAGCCTAGCACTCCTGCCAGCAAGAGGTGATGGAGCCAGAGCATGTCACCACCAGAGTTGTTGACCCAGCATATCCTGGTCCCTGGGGGCGAGTCCACTTCCATCGGTGACCCAGGAGTGCTCAGTCAATGGCTGTCTGTCAGGAGCTGGGAAAGATCAGGAGCTGGATACACATGGAGCAATTTGAAGCATCTGGAATGCTGCTCTGGGTTCTTGAAAAGAGAAAACACTGCTGCTAAAGTCAGTGTTGGGTCCATACATAACCTAGCTTCGGAGGAAATCCCAGCAGTTTTGCTGGTTGATCATTTCTTCAGGGCTAGGAGAAAAGCTTGAATTAGGCTTAGAGGTTTTGTTTTCTAACTATAACTTTGATTTGCTCTGACTTCATATGAACAACAAAATCTGTTGTGTCACTTCTTATAACCTACTTACTTGGTGGAGAGTCAGACAAACAGTGCCATACCAACTTTGAGGATAGAAAAGGTTGATTTGTAAATGAAACTGCTTTGATGGCCTGGTTATTATACACTTCACTTGATTTTGGTATCCCCCTTCTTGAAACCTGAACACATGCTTTGAAATAATGGTGGAGATTCTGTCTTTTAAAACACGTGCTATGAACTTTATTGACAACACAAATTCCTCAGTCTCAGTCAAGCTCAGACTTTGGCAGTTGCTTTTCAATCACACTGGCAAATGCTGGAGCAGAATGGGATGCTGATAATGAAAATCTCTGTATGGCATTCCTTACCTTCCATAACTTAAGGGAAGAAAGAGGCTGTAAGCACTGCATCCTAAACTCCTTGTTATGCTGGCTCAGAAGGTATGGGCTGTGAAACGATTAATTTTCGTCTGTGGCAGTGAGGACTAAATTTTACTCTGACACTGGAAAAACGGTGCAACTCGGGATTTACATGAGTGAGGTTTTGTTCTGTCTGAACAGAACATAATTATGTTCTTTGTAGTTGAATAAATTGGGGAAGATGTGGGAAAAAATACTTTTGAGGGGAAGGGGATCAGTTCTTAATTCTGAAATGTGGGCTGAGACAAAGGTACAGGGATCAATTCCGAATACTGCAGAATAATCTGAGAAGATGAGACGTCCTCCTCATTTCTGTACTACATAGAAAAGAAACAAATAAAAGCAGCTCCCAGGAACACTGCTTTTTGCCTAAATTTTACCAATTCCTTGAAAAAAGAAAGGGATATGGTGATTTGATAAATATAAAGCAAAATTCTTTGGGAAAGAAGAAAGAACTGGAGTTATTGACACTGTTTTCCAGCTTCTGGATGTACTCAGGCTGAAGTTCCTGGAACACTTGTGTTATGGCATTTCAGCAATCAAGTAATATCATCACGATGACGTGGCATGGCAGGCCTCTTATCATACATAAGCAATGTGTGCTGTCTGCAGAAACACACTGATAAGTGTGTCTCACAACAGATGCTGGCACAGGGGTGCCAGGTTCTCTGTCCTTAGGAGTAAAGCAATATTAATCCCACAAAAGGCCTTACACCAACCCTATGAGTCAGTCAAAACTGGTTTTGCATGGAGTAGCTGCTACTTGTTTTGTTTGACTCGTTTGGGTTTTGTTTTTAATTTTAATTTGTATTCCTGTTCCAACATGACTTGCAGAAGTTGCCTAGAAACCATCTCGTGTCAGATCACTCATCCAGGACACATAGCTCCCTATATGCAGGCAAAGAGATAAGCTTAACTTCCTTAATTTTTAAAGAAATGCAATTAACTCCCCTCTTTCTCCTCCCATGGATATGATATCTGAGAACTTGGTAAAAAAACCCCAACATCACCAAGGCAGAAAAGTCTGGCACATGTTAAATGGGGAAGTGTGAATGGAGAAGGTTGTCTTGAGTTGGTGGCAGAGTCAGAGCCACGTTTGCCCCCACTAGAAGGTCCAGCAGGCTTCTAGTGGACCCTTCAGTGCTTCTGGTGACACAAAACAGCCACAGACTTTGACACTTTTTCCTCCCAGCATATAAAAATGCCAGTTATTTCCACTGCTCTGTATTCTGTCCAAAATCTCTTGGCTCTCCCTACATCCTATAGTACTTGTGACCCACTGCTCTTGTGAAGCCAGTACGTGTTAGGGAGCCAGGAGATTGATGGAGTTTCTTGTGTTCTTCCAGAGTAAAATACTTTACATGTGATAAATCCAGAGGAGCTGATAGCACTAAGCACAAATCTGGTGGTGAAAACATCCTGTGCAAATAGAGCTTGGAAAATAAAGGGCTTGTCTGGGCACCAGCTGGCCTAAAAGAATTCGGGTCTTGAATCAAATCCCAGAGGTTTTATTAGGCTCTCTGGGAAAATACAAAACCAGAAAAATAATTTTGGGTTGACCTCTAGCACTTTATTTGGAAAATATTTATTTTGGGGTGCCTAGCCTTTTCGCTTGTAACTTGGGATGCTTTTCAAATGAAAAATGCCATCTCAGAAAGAAGTGTTGAAAGAAATTAAATACTTCTTAAGTTGAAAATTAATGTTTCAACATTGGGGGGAAAAAAAAGCTCCCTTTGTGGGACTTGAAACAATTAAATTTTGATTGAATTTCCCAATGCTTCTTGTGTTCCCAAAACTGCACTTTCTGGCAATATTTGCTATGGCTTGGCTGTGTGTGAAGATTTGAAAAGCAAACCAGTGAGAGACTCCAAGTCAGAAATACAATTTAATAGGAAAAATGAAATAAATGCAATAGTACAAATAGTACACTGACAGAGTCTGAATACAACCTGGCACCCTGTTGGTCAGGGTGTTGATGGCAGTCCAGATGAAGTGGTCCTGTTGAAGCAGTGATCCTGTAGAAAAAGAGTCTGGTCTTCGCCTGAAGGTCCAGCGGTGTAGCTCTTGTCCTCCGGAAGTCCCGTAGGTAAGGGCTGCCCGTGCTGTTCCAAACCTCTGATTTATATACAGATGGGAACTCTCAGTTCCTCCTCCTGGGTGGAGCGTCTCACAATGGAATGGTGAGTCATGAGGCAAGGCATTGATGGGCCCATTAACAGGAGATAGTCCAGAGGAGTTATCTATGAGTCATGTGGCAGGGTTCTTGATTGCCCATTAACAGAGATAGCTCCCACAGGGAGTTATCAAGGATAAGTCATGGTAGCAGATAACGAACACTGCTCCACCTGCTCCAACAGCCCATGAAGATGGTAACAGAATACATGCCCTTGGTCACGTTTTACACTGTAACCTAGGACACTGTGTTTAACGTGTATGCAGATAGTAAGTAGAGGTTTTAAGGACAAGAGTGAACACCTGCACAATAGGAGGATCTGTATTGCAACTTCCAAATGCAATTCACTGCCAATGTTTACCTGTACCCCCTTCCTCTCTACCTTACTGCCTCTCTCCTGCTTCTTTTGCTTCTTTGATGGAGTGCTTTAACCTGTTCCCCATGCAAGGAGCTTTCCCACCAGCACTTCCTGGGGCTGATAGGAGATGTGGCTTGTGTTCCCACACCACTCAGCTCTGGGGGCCACACCAGTATGTGGTGTGTATAAAGGGGGCTAGTAAAGAAAAAAACTAAAATTGTGCTGCACTTGTGGTGTGGTGGAGATGGGCAAGGATGGAGGCCCGAGCTCCCCAGGGTCAGAGCTTGCCATGCCTGGGGGGAAGAAGGCAAGAGTCCCTCACTCACCATTCAGGCAGTGGAGGCAGGACTCTCCAAGCTGACAGAGGCTGAACAGCATGTTCAAAGTAGCGAATGGTTAAAAAATGACTATTGACCAACTGTCTGGCCTTCAGGTTTCAAGCCAGCTTCTCTGCTTGCCAGGCAGCAGTCTGGATCTATTAGCACCAGGATGGGATGGCATTCAAACCTTTCATTTAGAGATGCTGGTTGAGATGGCATGGATGAGAATTTCTGAAAGTCTTGGGAGCTTGAGTGATCTGGAGTAGAAAGAGTGAGTAGAAAGGGTGAGTGCCTGGTTATGGTGTGGATTGTTTATCTGAGTTCTGGTCCTAGTTTCCTGAGTATTTTATCAGGTGTTAGGGTCAGGAGGAAGGGGGACTAAGATAGCTTTAATTGTTAGATCTTAATGTTTATCTGTGACTCAGAAACCATGGGTAGATTTTGATCACTGCAAGGTAACAGTATTCACTTGGCTCTCCAGGTGCACCTAAAATGCAAAAGACTGGCTCTCATCAGTTCCAGAGTTCGTGGGCAGCCCTTCATGAGGATAGTAGAGAAGGTCTTTCTGGATGGATGCTTTAGGGAGCATGTTGTACTGGACTCTGAAATGTAAGGGATCGTCTCTTTGTATCTTCCTCTCCTCTGAGTGATAATGAGGTATACGAGTACATGACTGAGGCCTTTGAGTTTTTGTTTGTGGCTCCTGATTGTTCCCACCCTTCACAGGGTAACATGTGAGCTCTGGACACATGGGATTTACAGGCATGGTAGAGGTCAGGCAGCAAGACATTGGTGATTGGAAGAGGGATGCTAAATCTCCTTACAGATTTAAATGCACATGTTGCTCCTGGAAAGCCATTCTGTAAGTCTTGAATATTGACCTAAGGAAATATTTATAATAAAGCAAATAATTTCCTGGAAATTAGGGCCCATTACATTTATCTGAAATTGTGCAGAATATCATTGTTCTGATGATCTAACAGACTGAAGACAACTTCTAATTGCAGTGCCAATGGCACTGCTACCTCTGAGCTCAAGGAATCCAGAGTCGTTTAAGGTGAAGTGTTTATTTCCACAATTCAAGGATGAAAAGCATTCTGGGGAATATTTGAAAGAGATCTTTGTATGTTGCTGCAAAAATGATACAGATTAAACCTGTGGAAAAAATCCTAACTTTGCCCTGCAAAAGAAATTTAAATTTTTAAGTAAAAAAAAAAAATTATCTGGAGCAATAAATGATCAAGTCCCCTCTAGTATGGTAGTGTGGCTCCAACATAAATATATGGTGTCATGTTCTCCCTCCATTGCTCTCCTGGAGAAAACTTTGGAAGCTAATTTATACTGGGTGCAAGTGGAGCTAATAATCCACAAGGGACTCAGAGTGCTCTTGGGTTGCCACAGTGCTCTGACCATCCGCCATGGCACGTTACCATCCAGTGTTGCCAAGACAGCATTGCTGCTGGTAGCTGGGCACAAACTATCAGGCAGCTGTGGAAATAACTGATCACATGGGTGGACCCTGCCAGTAATCTATAACCTTATATAGATTTATGTAAACCTTTATAAATCATTACCAGCTTAGCTTAGTTACAAGCAAATGTCTTCAAATACAGTCTGGGAACACAAGGGTTTCCTTTTTAACTGTACAGGAATGTTGAACAGAGGACTGGCATAAGGTTAATCATCATAGAGACCAAGTCTTTATTTTTAACACAAAGCATTGTTGTAAATCTCCTGAAAATTCACTTGACACTCAACGTGCTGCAGGTTTTCAGAACTGTGAATGCATTAATCATAGGTAAGGAGATGGAGTTGCAGTTTGCAGCAGAAGGAGGGAACTGGAATGGATGAAGACCAAGGTGTGGATGGTGCTTCCCCAGTACAAACAGCTGTCCCTTATGGCTGTTTTCTCTGTGGTTTCAGTTCCCTTCCAGTTATGTCCCCCTATCTATCCTTGGTTATACAGGCTATATGAAGAGTCTCCTGTAGAAATTAGGAGGGTTCAACTCAAGGCAGAGTTGAACCCTGGCTGAAAAAGTTTTCCTTGACAAGAACCAATAAACGGAAAAGCCACAAAACGAAGATGGGAAGCTAATTGCAGTCCCTGGAATTTGCCACTCTGCTGTTTTAGAAGAAAAATGCATTCTATTCCAGAAATGTAGTAAAACAAATTCTGTTTAATTTTTTAGTGCTGCAGTATATTTTTATATCCAAATCAGGACTCTGCTACTGAATCTCTGAATGCCGGGGCTATTAGGTCACGCTGTTATAGTTTCTAAGTAAGCAATCAGCTAATTAAGTTCTTTGGTAAAAATTCACATGTGCCTTTTGCTGTGTCTCACAGCTTCCCCAACAGAAGTAGTTAAAAGCTGTAGTTGCTTTTTTCTCTTGTTTTGTTTGCATGGAGCACTCTGGTTACTATCAAAGGAGCAAAGTTCAGAGAGATCACAGTGCAAAACTCAACAGCTAAAAATAAAGAACAGGTTAAATGCTCAACACAAAATTGGGCACAACAACCACTGAAGTCAAATGCAGCTCAGCCTCAGTTCTTGCCCATGTCTATCTGCAGGAATTCTTGTATCAGGCTTAGTGGCATAAATTGTACAGTCAAATCTGAATTTAATGAACATTCAGGAATACGTTTCACAAAGCTCTGATTAAACACATCCTCCCATGCTGTTTGAGCAGCTGTTTCCTGTGTCTCCCAACCCTACAAAAGCAACCTGAGTGTCTGGCTGCTTAGACTCAGCAACCTAGCCATAAATCCCTAACTGTCATTCCTGTGCTGAAAGCTGTCAAGGGGCTGCTAGGGGAAAAAATATCCCTAGCTTCAGCCTTGCCTTCGGTCTAGATATATTCTCCTTCCCTGGCATGCTGTGGAAGTGAGGAGGTATTCTGGAGTGTTCACTGATGCTCCATCTGGGAATCATGATAAATAGAAAATATTTGAGAACTGAAACTCAGCTTACAGCCCCTAGTGCACCAGAGCAGCCTCAGCACCTGCAGCCTCGGAAGCTGGGCTGGAAGATAAGTCAATTTTTTCATACACTATGCAAGGTTGTTAGCAGCCTCCTCATTATGGGAGATAGTTTAAGTAGTGAAATAAAATGCAGGAATCCAGGCTCTAATGAACAGCGGGGCAGATCCATGGATGGGATAAACTGGGATGGATAAATTGTAGCTACAGCATCTGGGAGCAGAGGAGGAGATAGCAAATGTACAGCCGTGGACTGAAGTGAGGTCTGTACTTAGATGAAACATATTCCTTAGCAATATCAGGGTTGCTGTTGTGGACTCTAAATGGGTTCCTGTGATGAGCCTGATCTTTGATGGTATTGGATTAACATCACTGCTCATTCCAGCTTATTATGTGTCCTGCAGTACCTGTCATGTCTCTCTGCCATCTACTGCAAATAATGACTCCAGCAATTATGAAGGCTTTGTAAGCCTGCAGATCAGAAATACTATCTCACAAAGGGCAGACTTTCCTCATCTCAGCACTGCAGATTCTTCCCCCACATAGTGATTTGGCCCTTTTCGTCTCCCTTTTCCTCTGCACCCGCTAGTTTGTGGAACAGCAGAAGCTTTACAGAAGAGAAAAAAAAAGAGAGAGAGCTTCATTTCCTGTACTTCCCATTTTTCTACCCAACCCTCCTCTTTCTCTCTGGAGACAGAAGAGTTTGGTATCAAACATGCAAGTTCTGCTTCACCCAGGGTCTGATCAAAAATGCACTAAAATCAATAGAAAAATTCCTGTGGACTTTGCTGTTCTCTAGATTATTTCCAGCCCCCTTCTGGCTACGGCCCTTTGACTGTGCAGGCATGCAGGGTGGCTGTGGGAGCTCAGAGGGGAGGATTTTCAGCAAAGCAGCCCACAAAAGGGAGTCTCATCTCACTTTGTAAAGCATGAGGCTCTTGAGGTTTCCACTCGGTCCAAACCTGCAATTCATCTGCTTTCCCATGCTCCACTCACATTGTAACACGCCAACAGCCAGGCGCAGTGCTGAGTGTGAGGCAGTCGAGAAGAAGTTTTTCCTTGGTGGCCCTTTTTTCTCTCATCTTTGGTTGCTCCCGGGTCCCCCTCAACCCTCCTTGCCTCGAGCCAGCCCATCCCAGAGCAGCAGTGATCCACTGCCCCATCTCCAGCACATCCTCCATCTCTGCTGATGCCTGAGATGGCTGTTGGGTAACTGCTTCCTAATGTGATCACGAAATCCAAATCAGAGCTTGCTTTGCCATCCTGTCCAGCTGCGCCTCTCATTGTCCCTGAAGTAGTGCCACTTTGTTGACTGCATCTTCACAAAGCAATCTTGAAACCAGACATGGAAATAGAACAACAGGGGCACACGGGAACACTCTGCTCAGAAAGAAAGTATTGGAGGTAATGCTTTGCATTTGACACAGATAGCTTCAGCATGGGAACTTTGGTTTGGCAAAAATATGGAAATAATAATAGCATTTTTGATCTTCAAAGGGCTCTTCATTCACTAACTAAGGAGCGTAATGTTAGCCTTTACAAATTGGTCATACTCTGAAAATACATTTGGTAGCAAAGACAAAAGGTCAAGCTTTCTGCTACTGTAATGCCTTTGAAATGTCGGTGCCAATTTCTTGGTGTGAAAATTAAGGACCCAAGTCCATTGTAAGGGGACAACATCTTGTTTTGTCAATGGCAATTTCATGCCTGTTAATGAGAGCAGAATCAGATCCTAATTAATTTCAGGCTTGACACATATATTCTTCCATTTTAATACACGATTATTGGCAACATCTGCCCTCACATGTGAACAGACTTGAGCTTTGAAATATATGAACTGGATATTGGTCCTAATACGAGACTTAATATTTCTCACGGTTTCTGTGGGATCCTTTGCCACGAGAGAAAGAATGAGCCAGAAGTAACCAGCCAGTGTCAGCTGTACAATGTACAAGTGTGTGTTTATGTGCACACACCCCAACACATACACAGGCTCAGCTGGAGTTTTGCAGACACCCTGGGATACCCAGGAATGAGCTTGAGATGTCGAGTCCTTGGTTTGTCCATGTGGTCAGGGGTCTAAAAAGAGCAAGCTGCATCAGCTTTGTTTCTGATGTTTAGATGATGTGGCCATGTCTCCAATCATTCCAGCCAGGATTATAAGGGGAAGGGTCCCACCCCAAGCACAGTGGGGAAGGGGCAGGGGCTTTCTCCAGGAGCAAGACCTGAGTCCCAGCCTTGCAAGGTAAATATGAAGCAATGTAGTTTTAAAGTCAAAAAATTATTCAGGATTGAATAATTCAGCCCTGCAAAACACAAGATCCCTGCCTGGAATCAGCACCAGAGCAAGGTAAAGGCTGTCTCGTGGCAAGCAGGTCCTAGATTGGCTGCATTTAAAAGCTGCAGACACGGACTCCTAATTCTCTTGGGTGAGAGACAGATCAGCGTTGTGTTTGTGTTTTCAAGATTAAGAATCTCAAATCATAAATGTCAATAGAATTACGAAGTACATTGAAAGCTTCCAAGTCCGTTAAAATTAAATAACAACCCTGTAATGCAGCCAAGCCGAGTATTGCTCAGATTCATTCGACCCTTACAGGAGGCAAAGGAGGCTTTCAATTTCTTTGTTCAATCACTTCATTAAATTCCAATTCCTCTTAAAAGCTTGGCAATCCTAATTCTCTCCCACTTACTTCTGATACAAGTCCCCTTTGTCTGTGCTCCGATTTCTCATGCTTTCTATGCTTACCCACCTTCCTATATGCCTGAGCCTCACCGAGCCTCAAGGCAGTGCTCTAGTAAGGACAGTTAAAGGCATTTTTTCCTAGAAATTTACTTGTCCTGTATAGCCACTGCATTAGGCTGTGATGTGTCTGTGTGCAAGCAAGAAAAATGCTGCTCCAGCTTTTTGTGGGATTTGTGATGGGAAGTGTGCTGCATGCTGTTAGCCAGTGGTGCCATTGGGGGAGAAGAAGGTGTATTGGCCAGCCCTTGTCCTCAGCAATGTGCCCCCCTCAATGTGGAAAGAACCCAAATTGAGAGTCAGGGCAGTCATGTCAGTGGAGTTACACAATAAAGATAAAAGTCCTGACCTCAGGAACATCATTATTGCACAAGAGGCAAAGCAGGGCTGAGCCAAGAAATGGGCTGTAAAATCCCAGCACTGGTACCTGGTGAGGCACCCGTAATGTGGTTTTAGCCTGTGAGAAACACCACTGCAAGGGTCCATGGGCTCTCCAGTACCAGGATGTAGCTCTATCCCATGGCAGGTACTTTTTTTCCTGTATGTTTCCCTCTCAGGACAGGATTGGCATTAGCATACTCTGTGGTAATGGGGAAATACAACCAACAGGCAGCAGCTCAATCTGAGTTTGCACTTTCATATGTGGGGTTCATTAGCTTTCCTTTCCCAGGTATTCATGGACAGGCAACAGCAGAGGATGCTGTAGGACAGATCCACAAGAAATAAACCATAAGTCCTGAAGGATGCCATTGTGAAAAACGAGCACAACTCTCTTGCTGCGAGGTAGAAGATGTTTATTGGTAGCAGCAAGCGTCCGAGGAAAATCCAAAAGAAAAGCCGAGAGAGAAAAAAAAAAAAGGCGATCAGACCCCGGGCCACCGCACGGCTGCCCTAGGACAGGGAGCTGTATGGTGCTGGGGTGAACTCCGGCTAGTCCGAGGCTCAAAGTAATTATAAAAGTCTCTCTTAGAGAGAGAAGAGGCCCGCTCCCAGCACCAGTTCTTCACCGCCACTGATTGGAGGAGAAAGACTCAGAACTGCCTTGCGCAGCCCCCTTTATAAGGTTTGGTCTCCACCCCTGCCTGCCCCTGTCCTGCCCCCATGGTACCTGTGGATTTGTCCAGGTGTCTGATTGAGAGGACGCCTTCCCACCAATGGCTCGTGCTGCCAGGGGACAGCAGAATGTCGGTTGAAAAAGGCGGGAAGGCTCCTCATTAATATTCCAGGTTACCATAGAGCTAGGTTACAGGGCAGCAGAGAGGGGCTAATTTTAGAAACTGGCAGTTTGGAAGTCTGGTATGGGGAGCTTAGAAATCAACTTTAGAGAACTTAGATCTATAAGAAAACTTAAGTTAAATACACAAAATAAACTTTTAAAATACAAAATAGTGATAGCAATACAAAGAACAATATAAATCAACATAAATTGGGGAGATTGGCTGCTGTCTAGGGGGTGTCTGTGTCTCGCTTGGTTTTGTAAGAAGCAACTAATTTTAATAACTTTTTAATTGTAAAACATGAAAACTTTGGGAAGAAATGGTTATTCCTCTGGGAATGTCTGGGGTCGACTGTGGCTTTAGGAATAACCTTAACAACTTTAACTATACTTTAACCAATTAATAACTGTGCAATTAATAACCAACAATTAACAAACATGTGATTAACATAATATATGAACTTAATCCTCGTCACAGGTAGGGCAAAATAATTATGCAAAAGATTAGCCATGATGTTTATATATGACACCATCCTTCTCTTTCTAAAAGGAGTTCCATTCACAGCCTTATACTTTAACTTGCACTTATAGCAGCCTATAGAGGTAGTGGGCTTTACAGCCTCTGATGTTTTCTCATTTCTGCTGGGTCATCCCATCAGCACAATGGTGGGTGCCTGGGTTTATTTTCTTTTATAATCTCTTTCTAGGCTCTTGCTGAGATTTCCTGTCTTGGGGGATCTTGCTTAGGCTGGATGGATTACTCAAATGTTCTTGGTCCAGCTCCAATTCTGGCTTTAATTTATCTCTAGCTGTTAGGGTTTCTGACTGGAAAAAGCTACCCTATAGATTAGTGAGTTCTTAGTGAATGAGGCCCAGGAGCTGACATGCAGCAAATGAGCTGGGATCCCTATGGGCAAGGCTCACCATTAATACTGTTGCAGAAAGAGCTTGCCCACAGCATCTGCCTGAAGGGCTCTTGCCGTCAGCAGGGATGGTCCTCCCCGGAGCAAAGAGACTGTGCTAGCCCATTCCCTGAAGCAAGCAAGAGGGTGTAAGTTGTACAGCTCTGTCCCCATGGGCTTCCACATCACCGTACCCCATCTCCATGGGGGAAAAAGGGTCAGTGTTTCATCTTGCTTTGGACACTGTTAATGAAAAAAAGTCAGATGTGGAGAGAGGAAGTTTCCAAACCCTCAGCATGCAGTGTGAGGGAGTATCTCATGTCTGCAGTACAAGGGAGTTTTCTGGACTGGTGCTGGGTGCATGCATCCATTGCTATGCCAATCCTTGCTGATTCAGCTCTGGGTACAATTCCTAGGCAAAGACACTCATGGAGGGCCTGCAGAAACTGGCATGGGAGGATACATACAGTTCTCCTAGAGAAATCACAACACAAATTGTGATTTGCAATTTTGTGATTTGTGCTGAGCTTACAGGTCTCTCTGTTAAGACAGGCTTTACTAAAGGCTTAGGACAGCAGTTTTGCAATGGCCAGTGAACTCAGATACCTTGGAAAGGCTGGACATGAGGCTGACTTGGCAAACTGCTCCCAGGACCAGTGCTTGAGGCATGGGCTTTGTTCAGCTTATGTCTCAACATGGTACCTGGCTTTCAGTAGTTCAGTGCAAGTTGCAGATCACTCAAAGTTTGTCTGTGCAAGTCCCAAATGATTTTCAAAAACTAAAGCTCCATGACTTGGGTGCATACTGAGATTAACCTGCGGTTTCTACCAAAGCTTTCACCTCATCTGCTCTCACATCTGTGATAATTAAGTTTAGAGGTTTGCCAGTGCCAGACAAAAGTTAAATATGACATCAAGGGCTCAATGTACACCTGATACTCTTAAAACTCTATTCCACCATACCATAGGAAAGCATATTTTGTTTATTATGTGTGGCCAACAACATACATTTCAGTAGCCTAAATTTACCAAGCGGGGCCAACAGTGTATGTAAATCTACCCAAGTCACCACAGGATTTCTGAGAGGTGATGTTTTAGTTCTCTTAGCACGTCTAGAAAAAGACCTTGTGATTCCCCTACAGGGAGATTGTGTACAAGCCATACTAACTGCTGAAAGAAGTGGTCCTAGGACTGTTCCAACTGGCTGATCTAGTGACATGAAAGTGTTGTCATTTGCACGCTCTGGAGAGCTTCAGGATGCAAGGAAGATGGATGGTTATTCTTCTTGTGCCCGCCTAAACAATATATTTGATCCTGTCACCTGCCCCATGTGAACTGCCTTCTTTAGAAGTCAGTATTAATGATGCAGATCAAATCTAGGTGCTGTCACTTATCCCACTTGCTCCAACAGCCTTTGTCAAAAAAACAAACTAGTCTTTTTGACCTTAAAAAGTGGAGGTGGTATTACTTTTGTAAAACTGTTAGGAGAGGTTCTAAGGGCTGGAAAAGTGCTTCTTCGGAAGCATGTATTAGCAAATGCCACTTGATCACAGGGACACTTTTATCCTTGGGAGGAGATGTAGAAAACAGACCTGTCATCAGCTTACATTCCTCACACATTGGCATCACTTGTTCTCACAGTGAACCTTGCTCTGTGGTCTTTAAAGACCCTTACAAAAGCACTGCTTGGCTATGCAATGAGCGTATATGTAGCAGGTAGTGCTCAAGGTCCATTACTACCTTCCCCCTCTTCATCCCACAGCCTCGCCCCACATCATTACCACCCAAATGAATTGTCTTTTCATCAGACTTTCTCAGCTAGGACTGACACAGAGATTCGAATTAAGCGTCCAGCTCCTCAGGTGTGTAGGCGGCCCACCACATCTGTCTAGCCAGGTGTGGAGTATCTCTCTAGTGCCAGACCAAGCGTCTGCTTAGTGCTGTGTCCTGCTTCCAGTGGCCAGATGTGGCCGCCTGAGGAAGCCTTTGAGCATGTCAAGCATGCATTTCCTGAGAGTGTTCCTGGCCTTCAACTATCTTCAGGGATTTCCTCAATCAAATGTGTTTTCTGTGTATTAGTAACACCCAAGGTATTTCTCTTCCATGAACTTGCCTGCTTTCTTCTTAAATCCCTATTTCAGCTGTTGACCTTGATGACTTATTTCAGCTGTTGGCCCAAATTTTTTACCCTGTCCTGTCCTCTCCTGTCCTCTTGTCATAACTTTTTCCCCACATCCTTGCCATCAGTTGTTACTGCTGTGTAACTTTACAATATCTGTGTAACTTTGATTAAAGATCCAGCAATTTTTTAAAAATCTTTTTAATGGAGCTATGTTCTTAGATTTTTTTAAAAAAAATTATTAAGCTGGAGATTTTACAGGTTTGAGTTTGGAAGTAATCAAGCAATCTGTTTAAAGTGGATATAAAAGGTCAGTGTGATAACTTCCCTTAGGGTGGGGAAAGGCTGGGACAGTGAATTGTGCTTGGGAGTGGTAACCTTTTCATCTTACTCAGCAGCAACTGAAACAGTTTGCTCTCAGCCTGCTTGGCTTGCTAAATGTTCAAATATTCCATGACGAGTGGAGCTGCCTGAATTTACAAATAGCTTTGGCCACCCTGAAACAGCAGTTTTTTGTTGTTGTTTTTTTGGTTTTTTTTTTTTTTTTAATTTCCAGCAAATAAATTATTCACCTGCCAAAAATATCAAAAGCATCTATCACAACACAACCAGCTGCTCCTGGCTGTCTTGGAGTTTACAGTAAACCTGATAGTCTTAAAGTGGAGGAGGTGGTGGATAAGTACACTTGTCCAGGCATAGTGTGCTTCCTACCAGGGCATTACTGATCAAGGCTGGGCTGCCTCCTTCTTCCTACACCAGGGGGAATTAACTCTTCCTTTTCCTGCAGGAACCTGGAGTCCACCATTCTCCACAGAACTAATAATAGCAAGTGGACACAGTGTGCAAACAATTGGGAGGCTGAAATTTGTTTGCCTGGAGTACTTGCCAAATAGCAATGAATAGAGAAGGGGTTGGTGTAAAAAAGAGCCTTGCTTGCAAACAGTCGATGTCGGAGGCTGAAATCTCTAAAATTATTTGTAACAAATAACTTTGTCAGTTCTATGAGCCTCTGTCTAACTCTTGCACAGAGGGGAGTCACTCCTTTCCAGAGTAAACAGAGCAGCCCAGTGCACTGGCTGGAAGGCTGGAAGAATGCAGAACATTTTCTGTGAGTACTTGTTCTGACTTAAAAGCATGCTTGTCTTATCTGTGTTGACACCTCTCTTTCGTTCATGAGCTGTGAAGACTCAAAACAGTCAAGATCTGCTCCTCTGAATATCTATTGAAAGCAAAATTAAACCTCATTATTTGCAAATGGAATAATAGGTTTTAACATGGGATCCTGTTTTTAGGAAGCCCTGCCAGGTCTCTGGAACAAAGGCTATGAAGTGAGCCAGACATGGGTGTGCCAGTCTTTTGTAAATAAAAACATGCATGTACATAAGTGCGTCTAACAAGTACTCAGACAGAATTAACTGTAAGATCCATATCTTGCCAGCAAATCTGTCGAGCAGATTAAGTTTGGCTTTTTTTTTTTTTTTTTTTTTTTTTTTTTTTANTTTTTTTTTTTTAAAGTAGCAATGCCTCAGGCAAAGGTGTGTGTCGCCCAGAGAGGAAAATCTGAAAATGGTCTATGCAAAACTTGCAGTCACGGCTTATCTGCCTCCTGTTCCTAGGCAGTGAAAGCCACCGAAGGGCCTTTTGCAAAAACTTCCCCTGATTATTAAATTTGTGCTCATCCAGGCAGGAAACTAACACTGCCATGGGACTTGGGTGGCCTGTTGCTACCAGAGAGGACATTTGCAAAAGAACTGTTGGCAGTCCTTCCCTAAAAGCAGGAACAATACCTGTATCTTCAAATAAATATGTGAGGCTGCAATCTGCCAGAGGCTGATGCACGATGAGTGCCTAGTCTTGTCAAGTAACATGTTTCTGGTCAATGTTACCCTCTCTTTAAGCATGCAGAGCAGGGGGGAAAGCCCATTTCTTCATTGCCTGCTAACTCAGTGCATTGAGAAGACATATCTACTGGATGGTGGAGAGATAACTCACCCAAACCATTTGGAAAGGTTTAGAAGATGGCAGCAGTAACTGTTGCTGCATACTTGTGTCCAGTGTAACTGTGCTGCTTCTTCCCAAACCTCCCAGAAACCTCACCAGAGCAAAACCATTGATATAGTTGCCTGGGTACCCTACCTCTGTGACTGAGGTGATGGGTGTAGTGCTGTTCTGCCTGGGAGATGCCTTATCTCTCTGCTGTGTAGTTTGCTGTTTGGCTTGCTCAACCTGTGTAGTTTCCCTGCTCCCAGCAGTGTTCTGCACACTGGTGGTGGCCAAAAACCTGCCTTGTGTGTGTGTCTGTGTATGTGTGTGAATCAACATCCTGACACATACAAACCATAAAAGAGGGCTCCTGCAGTGGTGAAGCCCATTGATCAGAACTTGGGAAATGCTGTAAGTGGCTGTTCACATCTAGGTTCCGCTCCCATTTGCCTCCATCTTTGCCTAAAGATCAGGCAGGGCCCTTGTGGAAAAATAGAGCATCTCATTGCACATGTGTATGTGGAAGAAAAAGTGCTCTGGAAAAGCTGATGTTTCTCAAGTCCCAAGTGTTCCTAACCTTCTTGACATTTCTGCAGGGGAAGTTTTTTGTGTGCAGTTTCCCAATGGCAAACAACATCCCTCAAGCCAGGCCCAAGAATAGCTGCCATGACAAAGCCCTTGTTTCTCAGCTTCTGTCCCTTGCTTTCCTCTTCCTCCCCCTTGCTTTCCTCTTCCCTCGGTCCCCAGCATCCACAGTGCAGTATGTGGCACTGGTGTTCAAGCAGTGTGGGATCCCAGCATCTCTAAAAGAGGGCACTGGTTTGCTATGGGGTGTTTTGGCTCAGTGCTAGAAGGTTTCTGTGGCAAACTCAAGTGAGCAGGAGGAAGAGAAGTAAGGAAGGGAATGAGGGGGAGCAAAAGTTATTAATTTTTAATGCTTTATCTACAGATAAAATTGGGATAGGAGTTCACAAGTCTAGGAAAAGGCATGGCTTTAGCCTAAGGGCTCTTACCTGCTGCACTTGAGATCTGCTGCAAATAATAGTCATCTCCAAGCATTTCAGGAAACCTTCAGCATTTGTTTATCATGCAAAATGTTAGGCAGGCAAAACACAGGAGTAACAGCCTGAGTGATCGTGCCTCAGACTGCTTTTTATGCCTGTTTCTGATCCAGTGTTTATGTGCTCCGAGCAAGTGCTGTCCTCCTCCGCTTTACCTTGGCTGGCTTATCGGTGTCTGGGGATCCTTCTTGCCACTTGCATGCCATAGAAGATTTCTAATTTGATGGTCCCAATGATATGTGTCCATGTTTCCTGTTCCGTGGAATGACAAGGTAAGATAGCTATCAGAGCAGGAAGATTTCCTGGAGATCAGTGCTGGCATGGCATGACTGAGCATCAGGGTAGTAATGGAAACCTGCTGAGTAAAAAGGGCCTCAGGTGCCACTGCCTGTCTCCAGCTGCAGTAAGGTGAGCAGGAAAGGTCAGCACTGGTGATGATCTGTGAACCACCTCAAGGAGATGGGAGGATGCATAAAATAGGGTGGTGGGCCTGGTGCAGGAGGGTTGGGAAGCTGTTCTGGAGGAGCTTGGAAGCCGGACAAATTCCTTTTCATTCAGTGGTAAACAGTATCAGGAAAAGGTGTTTGCAGAACCTAAAAGGGAGCCTGAGGACACAGAGATGAAGTAAACTAAGCACATGGGTGGCTGTTGTTCTGAGCCAGACCAGCATCCGGACCTCCTCCTTTCCTCACTTTCTCTCATCTCACAGCTTCCACTGCTCCTTGTCCATGAATTTTGTCCTTTTCCACCAGCTGTTATACAGCAGGCTCCATTAGCACCCAACCGCATCCTTTTGATTGTAGTTCTTTTAAAGGCTGTACCCAGGAAAGCCTGTGAAAATACCTTATCACAGGGATGCAGGTAGCACGTATCTGTGCAGAAAGGGGATATGGGTGAGAAGAAACTCCAGCAAAAGACATCAGAAGATCAAGGCTGTCAGAAAAAATAGTAGCATGGAAATTACTGTATTAGGGAAGTCCGGTGTCCTCTCCAGTCCAGGGTTGTATCTGATGTGAAATGCTCATGGAAACAAGTGAAAAGCCCTTGCAAACGGTAAAAAGGGACTCTTCTACATGTCCATTATTTACATCAGTGTAATCATGGGACATGGGGCTTTTATTGTTCCTGAAACTCTCTTGGTCTTCAGTTGTGCACATGAAGATTTTATGATATGAGCCATGGGAGATATTTCCCACCCTACTGTTTCTTCAGAAGAAAAATCCCAAACATTCAGCATTTCCCAGTATTTCATAGAATCATAGGCTTATAGAATCATTTAGGTAGGAAAGACCTCCAAGATCATAGAGTTCATCCATTTCTGTTTTTTTTTTATAGACGGAAACGAATGCTGCACAGGAAGCTAGATTGCCACTCTGTCCTAGTGCTCTGCATCATGCTTTTCTTGATCTCTAGGAGGAGTTAGTCCTCACAACTAAGCACTCTGTGAGGTGACAAGCACTGGATCCTTTCACTTGGATACTTTCCATCTACACTGCTGACTCTTAGCTAAGCCATGGATTGGGCTCAAAGTTTCCAACTTCCAATAGCTGTCTTTGGGATCATTGCAGGCAAATGAGTCTGTAGCACAATCACACCAGTTCCTCCAAATCCTAGGAGCAAGAATATGGACCTGGGCAAGGGCAGTGAGTGCTTAAACGTGGCTCAGAGCTTGACCTGTGAGCATGTGGGACTGCAGGCATCAAATGGAAATAGTGAGTCTGGAGCTGAAAAGATGTTTAGAGTGAGTCCAGGTGTATGCTATGCACAGATGCTTGCAACACACAGGATCTAGGGCAGAGCAACAAACTCTTACCTCCACACTCATTCTGTCTGCTAAGTCCCCCTAGAAGCAGACCTTGACTCTTGTCCTACTGCTCTATAGCCTGGAACCATAGTAGACCCCCCCTTGCTCTTCTCAGGACATGGTTCGTGTCCATTTTGAGCCATATGGGATTCCAGCTTATTTCTAGACATAAAATCTCATCCTATTATATCCATTTTCCCCCCATCCTTTCACTGACAGACACTTTTACATCTCGAATTCCAGCTGCCTGGAAAACAATCAGCAAATAAACATTGAAGGAAATATTAGGGAAAAAGATAACAACCTGTGTCTAGCAATTGGGCTGGCTGCCTCCAGACAGGTGCAGGCTGCATGTGAACAGCAGCAATTCACTCAGCAGTGCTTTTGAAAGCAAGGAGCTGATGGCACTGAGAAGGCTGAGTGATGTGATGGGTCTGGGGCCAGGGAAGCATTGCGTGTGGATGCCAAGTAGATGGCTGAATTTTAAATGCTGCTAATTTTAGTTCAGTGTGATTTGCTTCACTGAGCTCTCTTAGTGCTTTGAATGCTGTCATTCAGGCTAATCATAATTCTTTACAAGGCTTAGAACTCCTGGATACCTAAGAATCTGATCTGAGCTTTTCTTTTTCCTTCAGATGCTGTTTTCCTGTGTGTTTTGACTTCATCAGGAATGCATGTTAGACCACTACCAGTAATCATGAACCTGCTATTTCATATTCTCTCCTGCTCATGATATTCTTTTAACCTATTTTACATGTAAAACTTCATAATATGCAACCAAGTGTTTAAGCATTCAATTCCCTTCCTTCACCAGCCCTTCCTGTTCCTGCAGTTGGTTGCGGATCACTGCCTGGAAGTGAGCAGAGAGAGCAGGCAGCAAGGTGAGTTTTGTTCCTGCGAGAATAACCTCTTTCAAGTAATTCTTTTTCCAAGGTGACCAGTGTGCACTGATACCGTATCTCAGTGGAAAGCATGGCAATTTCTGACAGTTCAGTCATCTGACCCTACCCTCAAACAAAGCTGGGCTCTGGTCCCCAGGCAGGATTTCTGCAGAGAGAGACAGGCACAAATCTTCTGTCTTCTTTAAATCCTGTAACTTTTCCCTGTGTTAGTCTGCTGGGCTCAGCTTCCCGCGTTTTTGCAGCAGGGAGATGGTCTGCATGAAAATTGCTCAGGTGTAAAAATGAGAAGATGGTTAAAATGTGATTCAAAAATAGACCAAGGCTAATAGAGTTTCATTTAATCACCAGGTTGCCATTCAAGATCAAGTTTGTGTAGGTTATGATGAAATGTGGTTTCCAACAGACAAGTTTTCAGTGCTTCACATAATGAAAATTGGCACTTTGCAGCAATTTCTAAACAGGTGCAACTGCAGCTGCCATGGAAAGGCTGAGACCATCTGTTCCTCCCAGAAGATGTTGGCCCCTTCCCATGGCCCTTGTCATCCCCAGCCTCTCTGCGTGCATCTGGAAGCATCCATGGGCATGAGGCAGGCAGTGAGGGGGTTCATCACACTGCAGTGGTCAGAGGCAGAGCTGGTGCAGGGAACCTGGGGCTGTGGTTGCATGATTCCCATGTATTCCTGGGATGTCTTACTTAAAAATCATATGTTTTAAGTAGGAGTCAATGTACAACAGCAGCAGGAAATCTGTGTCATTGCCAGTCTTCTCTGCTTGCCCTGTATCCCTTCAAAGCTGACTGCTTTGTATTTCTGGATTCAGTCTATCAGGCTCCACAAGCTTTCCTTGATTCAGATTTACATCAGAGCCATACCTAGAGAAGGCCATGTCATATTAATTTTTTTGTTTTCTTCCAGCAATATCTGCTCAGCATAGTGTAACCAGGGTGTCAAGCATGCTGGAGTCCTCAGGACAGCAAAGTCTTGGACCTGTTGGAACGAATCCAGAAGAGGGCCACGGAAATGATCAGAGGGCTGGAGCATGTCTCCTATGAGGGCAGGCTGACAGAGTTGGAATTGTTCAGTCTGGACAAGAGAAGGACCTGAGGAGACCTTATAGCAGCCCTCCAGTACTGGAAGGGGTACTTTCTTATAAGAAAGATGGGGATAAACTATTTCAGTTAGGCCAGTAGCAATAGAACAAGGGGTAATGGTTCTAATCTAAAGGAAGGTAGATTCAGACTACATATAAGGAAGAAGATTATTACAATGAGGGTCCTAAAACAGTGGCACAGATTGCCCAGAGAAGTGGTGGATGCCCTATCCCTGGAAACATGAAAGGTCAGGTTGAGCAGGGCTCTGAGCAACATGGTCTAGTTGAAGATGCCCCTGCTCATTGTGGGAGGGGATTGGACTACATGGCCTTTAAAGGTTCATTCCAACCCAAACCACTGTGTGACTCTGTGATTCCTGGAATCCGATTACAAGAAAGCCTGGGGAAAGATGACAGTGTTTACACCATACCTCCCACTGCCCCGGTGTGCTCACCTTGTTCCTGGAATAGTCTCTGCTGCAGAATCAAGGCAAGAAAGGATTTGATTCTCCCCATACATATATTCCTACCTTGCATTAACATCCAAGTTTTAAGTAAAACTGCCCAGAGATCAGGTGCACAAAGCTGGTACAATTTTCATGCAAATATGAGCCCTAGCCATCAAATTTTAACAATTATAAATTTCAAGACTGGCTCATTTATCAAAAAACAGGCCTTGAGGTAGAGTTCTCCCTTTGGCTATGAGTCTCCACACAATGCAAAATTGTCTTTCAACCCAGACAGAATCACTGCTTGTGTCAGCTGGGTTCCTGCCCATGTGGGGGCAGAGAGAGAGGAAGGTGAGGAACCACTATGCAGTGCAGCAGGTAGGGCTTTTGTACAATGCCTTTGTTAATGGTGTTCCTGGGAACTGGTCCAGGACTGTTTCCTAGCATCAGTATAATTTCAGTGTTTTTTCTTGGGTTGAATTTTGATCCATCGGGCTTTATCTTTGGAAACAACCATTTCCCAGAGCAGTGTCCCCGTCCTCATGATGAAAGGCTCTGCAGCACATCCTTTGGTTTTCTAAAACATGGCACTCTTCACACACCTAAAGTATTTCCTAGCTGATTGATGGCAACTCATTTAATGCAGCATGTAGGTGTAAAACGATGAATATATCAAGCTGTGGAACAATATCTTTTTTCTTCTCGGGTGTGCTTATTGTGCATCGTTCTTTCTCAAAATGGAGGGTGCAAACACATTTTACCACCTGTTTGCAAAAACTCATTACTAGAGGCTAAAAAATTTACAGGTAGAACACCTGAAATCTGATGTCTTGACACACAGTATTTTTATTTTTTGCTTTATAGCCCTGACAGAGGCACAGGGAAAGCAGAGTCCTCTCTGGCCAGGCAAAGGTATACTGTCAACGTATGGATAGAAAATAAATCAGTGTGAACTGTGAGTAGGTCAGCAGCTCCAGAGCACCTGCCTGTCTGCATCCTGCCACCAATGCTACACAGGGGGCTGATGATCATTTTTTAATCAAAGGATGGTAGAAGAAGATGGTCAGAGACAGGCTGCATGATCCCAAGATGACTGTGGCAGACAGAAAATGGGGAAAGATACCAGGGGAGATGTAAGTGTGCGTGCAGGGGAGGTATGGCTTTAGTGCTGACCGTGGCTTTGTCCAAGGATGGATCCTCTGTCTTCCAAGCAAAGAAAATAACTGATTATCTGCTTTTCAGCAGTTTATGGGCCAAATGCACATCTGGTGTAATCAGCTTTGGCTTCTTGGGCTTAAGTTTGAAAGAGGTTTCAAGCTGTTTGTCTCTTCTGTGATACTACTTGTAACAACAACCACATATTTGGATCCTCATGATTGAGGAGTCTGAAGGAATGAAGTTAGTGCTGTCTGGCTAATCCAGGGCTCCTTTTGAACACCACACATCTCAAAAGTTGCATTTTATTTATGTTTGCAGGGCCTGGGCTGGGCTCAGCTTTGCAATCTTCTGGGTTAAGTGTCAATATTTTTGAAAAAAACTTGACAGAGCAGCTGAGAGCTTTTTAACTTGTCAGGATTTACAACAAATATATCACAAATAGAGATTTTTTTTCTGCATTAACCCATATATAACGGGGGGTGAATCCTTCAAATTGCAATATGCAGGCATAGCTAACAGCTTACAACAGCTTAATTTATATTAAACACATACTGCATTGTTAGCAAATAGCAATGGTCCACATAGTGACTAAAGGGTTCTGTTCATCTGAGGATGTTGCACATTCTTACCAGGGTTTAGGAAATGGAAAAAAGCAAACAGAACAATGTGTAGTTTTTAAGCAGCCATCCCCCAGAAATTGCTCTTCCGACAGATTAGGCTTCAACACTGTGCTTGGGTTATATTTTGAAAGAGATCCCTGAGCCTATAGCTGCCTGTGTTAAATACACACCACTCTTATGTACAAAGGCTCAGTTCCAGCTCCTGTGGCCACTGTGCTGAGCGTTTGCATTTCCTTTGCTCTCTGTGACCGTAACCATAGAAGTACTACAACACTTGGAAAAATATAATCTTTGGCATTTTGTACAATTTCTCCACCCATATGCATGTGCACTTTTGAAGAAGCAAACAGAAAATCCATGTAGCTCTGGTGTCTATAGCCAGGAAAAGTTATGACCGGAGAGAATAAAAAAGGCGTAATATTTATCGAGGTGAAAGGCATTAATTTGGGGAGTTACAGCCCCGCCTCCAGTGCTGCACTCTGCCAAGTTGTGTCATGCCATTCTGGCAGCACAGAAAAGCTGCTAAGGCAGAAATGGTTTAGGGGGTTGAGCCCAGTATCAAGGTGCTCAAAACAGCACCCAAGTGGGGTTTTGACACTGCACAGGGCTTGTACTGGCCATTAAGGAAGAGATGAATTTTAATGGAAAGGAACATAAATAGCTACTATGAATGGCCCCAGGCTAAATAGCTCGCCCAGGTTATTTTGGCAAATACTTAGGAATGAAAAATATATTTGCCCATCAGGGCTGGCTCAGCAAACAGGCTGGATTAATGATAATGATTTCAGTGAATAATTCAGCTGGATCTACTAGACAGAGAATGAATTGTAGGGACAGAGAAAATAAGGAAAATCAGGTGGATTTCTTGGGTGTTGGATGGCAGGGAAAGAAAAAGAAGGAGGTAAGTAATGGAGAAAAACTATCGAAGAGTTGGGGCACTCAGCTGGGATGCAAGACACAGATCTACCACGTTCCTACTTGGAGCTGGGCAGAGCAGTGTTCAAACTGTGAAGCTGCTCTGATGTTTTTCCTGGCAAAACAATGCAGAGGAGAACAAGAAAGACAAGTCAGTCAAGACCAGGTGCAGGCAAGGACTTAAGGGAAGTTTTCTAGACATGGATGCATTTCCAAGGGGAGTCTCAGTTTCTTTGAGTAGACTTTTCAAAAGTCAGGCCATTTTGTCCAAAAGCCCTTGCCCAGCAGTTCAACTCCATCAGTTTTGTATCATTAAGTCCCTATAGCTGATACCCTTATGCCATCTGAATGGGCGTAAGTGCAGCCTCAGCTGCACTTTGTCCAAATGCTTCCACACCTATTTCCCTTTCCTTTCCCTTCCCAGCCTCTCTGACCATGACTTGTCCCCTGACCAGCCCCAGGAGGGCCACTGAGATCAAGTGGGTTTTGCCTGGGAGTGGTGCTGTGCTCACGTAGAGAACGTTGAAGGATTTAGGGCTGAGATTGTTAACACAGTCCTGGGAGTGAAAATAAGGGGTCAAAGCTGCCACTGTGCTCCTAAAACTGCTCCTTGCAACAGATTTAGCATTGGTAGCACATCCCTTTTCGCTCCATCTCTCTCTCCAGGCTGTAAGGCTAATTCATGCACCAGTCTGGAAAAGTCCTCCTTTTAGCTTCATCTTTTACTGTGGCACAAGGAGCTTTTATATTCATTTTGGTTAATCAGGCCCTTGTGCTGCTGTTTCTGGAGGTCTAAAATGTAAAGGAGTCACAAAAAGACATGTAGGTGATCACCCATGGTTTCTGCTCTTTCTTCTGGGATCTCTTTGGGGATCCCCACGTTGTGTGGCTGTCTAAGGCCTCTTTTAAATGTTTTCTGCCTGAAGAGGAATGGCTCTCTTTTGCTTACAGACACCTCCCTGGTGGGAACTGCTAGCTAATTGGGACAGATAATGAGGCTGGCAGAATGGATTTATAAATGGTCCCGTTAGTGGTAAGGTTACCTTAACCACAGATCCTAGCCTTGTGTGGAGAATGGGAGCATGGCACTTCAGCATGGGCTACTGCGAGCTCTAAAGCTGAAGAGGGCAAACCATGGTCATTCCCACCAGAGAAAAATAGGAATGGGTTGGGGGAGCAAGCTGTTCTTCTCCATGCACTGCTGCAGGTCCTGTATCTTCTGATGCTCTCCACCAGGGTGCCGTTTCTGGATGGGGGAGTTTGGGGTGCTCTGCCTCTTTCCCTGAAACATCAAGGGAGGAATCGATGCTGCTCAGGCCAACATTTGAAGGATCCCCCCCATTAACTCCTGTACCAGGATGTCACCCAGGATGCTTCAATTTTTCTCCAGTGGCACCTGGGAGAGCCAGTACAGAGATCCTGGAGAGCATATGGGTCCCACTTTTTCTCTATCCCTTCTTGCTGGGGATGCAGCTTGGTGGGGACAGGGACAGAGTGAGATGGGGTCCAACCCTAGGACATGCGGTGTCACTGTTGGAAAGGGCTGAGCAGTCCTGGCACAGGGACAGCCAATGCACAGAGCAATGCCTGTGTGCAGCTTAGGAGAACTGTGAATGAACTCTTGCACTAATAATAATAATAATAAAAATAAAAATAAAATAGCTGGGCCTGTATTTCACATTTCTCTCTGCCCTTCCAGCAACCCTTCCTTTCAAAGTTTATGTCTATATTACAAGAAGCAGTTGCATTTTGAGGCAGCCAAGTCCTCTCCCTGATGTTTTCCATAGCTGAGCTGGCCTTTGCACAGCCTCAGCAGTCGGGTGCCTTTCACGGACAGAACTGTGTTTGTCTCGGAGGCATGTTGAAGTTGGCAGGTGCCATAAGTCTAACTCCAATTTAAACTACCACCTTTCCAAAGAAAAAGGCTCTGCAGTATGCAATGGCAGCCGCCACAAGGAAAATCTGCTGGCCCGGCTGGAAAACCCAAGCAGGGTCATTAACAGCAGTTTCTCTATCTTTTCACACAAATTTACTCCACAATCTCGTAGACATGGAGCTAGCTGCCTTTTGCTTCCAAGTGAAAGAGGGGCAGCTTTATTGCCATCAACACAAATAGACTAATATTTGCTAAACCAGGAAGAAATACAACCTTAAAAAACACAGACTGGGCTCGCCCCCTCCCCTCCCCACCAAAAATATCTGTGGTGCATGTGGATCTAAGATCAAGCCTGCTGTGCTCCTTAGCAGCCTAATCCATTCCTGTAGATTCATCACTTCCCATGAACCGCAGCAGAGTCAGTGGTGTCTTTCTTTGGAGCCTGGCCTAGGTGATTTTCCCCTATTTCTCTGGGAGAAAGTACAGCCTTGTTGCAGGCTGGAAAAAGGATGACCATGGGTCTCCATAGGTGGCAGGTCCTGTCCTGGAAGGTCCTGGTTAGCTTGCTGGTGGAAAAGGGGAAAGCTGGTCATCCTGCACAGAAAGGAAACATTTCTCCTTGGAAGGGCAGCTTTTGGGAGGAGCAGCCCTGCTCAGAAATCTCCTTGGGACACACACCATGTCTGGGGGCAGAGAGGAAGACGGCTCTTTCTGAGCACTGAAGGCTTTGTGTGCCCCACTGAGGAGTATGATTGTTTTCCATTGCTGTTCCCACCTCCTCATTAAGCTTGTCATCAATAATACAGTGCTTCTTATGCAGCTGAGAGTGGAAAGGGAGGTCTCATGGGAGCTGACTCACTCTGACTCACATCTCCTGGGAACACAGGGTCATTTGGGTTAATCTCAGCCTGCTGCATGCCTAGAGACCCCCCTGGAAGAGCAAGGGCATCCCCTCTCTGCTCCCTGCCTGAGTGTCTTACTGTGACCTGCAAAGCCAGCTTCTCCTGGAGAAAGGAAAACTCCCTTTTGAGGACTGGGATGAAGAAATGGATGAGGGAGCCTGGTCTGTGATACCAGTTTTCCCAGTCCTCCTCTATCAGTTCCCTCCATGAGGAGTGCTGGGAGCAGCACCGAGATGGGAGTGCTCTGGATACTCTGGATCAGGCAGACTGACCTGGGGGGCCAGGTCTCCCTGGGTACTCTGGGGCAGCATCTAGACCAGAGAAATGCAGCTGAGCTCACTGTGCTGTTTTTCCTACTTTTTTGAATTTGCCTTTTTGGGAACAGCAGAGAGACAGGGCAGAACAAGGTCCCAGGGAACAAAGCTTAATTTCCTACACTTTATCATTTAATGGTGTGAATCCCGAGGTTGATCTTTGCTCAGGCAGAGCAGAAATTTATTATATTTAATTTCTTAGGAGAGGAGGGTTTGGGGGAAGGGAGAGCACAGGACAGCCTGTCTGGCTGCTGGAGAGCTAAATGTGCTGTAGTGCTGCTGCACGCCCAGGCTCTGGAATCCAGGTACAGCCTGGACTGAGGGCAGCAGTCAGAGAAAGTCAGCATTGATCTTTCAGTGACTCCTGAGATATCACTTCAGGTTGCAGGGATCTTCATGTTAATTTTTCTCTTTGTTTCTCTCCCAGAACCAAAGGGTTGATTGAGCAGAAATGTAAAAGATCAAACCCAACCTGTATTACCATCTTTCTGGCAGATGCCATGATGCAGAGCCCACCAAGTAGGCAGAGCTGGGGTTAGGGAAGGATCAGGGAGGAAAAAGGAGTGCTTTCTGAAATGCTTGTCTCCAGGCAGTCTAGACCAAAATCCAAATTTTCTAGTTTAAAAAACCCTGGCAGTCTGCCTAAACATGTTTTTTTTTTTTACAGGAACTGCTAAGTTTTGGAACAGGACAGCAACTGTGATGGAGCAATAAAAAAATGTTAAAGTAAATGAGAATGATTGAGATTGTGGTTGTACACTGATGATGCTTTCCAGATCCAGATACATTTTCCTGTTAGTGGCATGATCCTCCCTCACCCTCTCCCTCTCTTTTTTTTTTGCCTACCCACTTCCTATTTTCTATTTGCCCTCTTTCCAATCTATTCCTTCTGCCACTGCTTTGAACCTTCATCCGTCCCAACTTTTCATGTAGCCCAAAGGTCGTTGTAGTTCACCCAGTGCAAATACTGCTTTTCTAAGCCTCTGAGAGGTTTTCATGTCCTTCTCTGAGACTGTGGGGTTTTTTCCTTCAGTTCACTTTGCAGACAGGAGACCACCACAAACCCAAAGCATGACTAGATCCAGTAAACTAGGTCCAGTCTAGGTTTAGCAGTGTGAGCTAACCCTTTGACAGGTTAAGGTGATTGCAGCCTACCAGAGCCCTGATGCTCTCAGCATGCTGCCCAAAAGATTACCAGGCTGCACCTCCGGGCTGATATGGATAGATTTACCTGCTGGTCCCCTCCTTATTTGGTGAATCTTTGGTTATTTCTCTCCATTGCCTCACCCCACTGAATTCAAGCAGCAATGTTGAGCCTAGGGCAAGGAGGGGCAACAAACCCGCATGGCAGAGCAGTAGCACAGCAGTGGTAACAGCTCTCCAGTGAAAGGAGTGAAGCCTCTGTCTCCCTCAGCTCATCAGGATGCCTTGCATGGCACTCAGGAGAAATGTTGCTCACCAGCCCTTGTGTGTTGTTGCCTTGGATGTGTAGCAAGACCCTGTTAGAAAGGTGTCCTCTTCTAGATGTCAGCAAGGGCTCTGATGCACAAAATTAAAAATCCGGTGGCAGTTGATTTCTCATTAGGGAAAAAAAACCACAAAACCAATACATCCTTTGAATTAGCCAGTTGTGTTAATAATAATATGTGGCTTGTCCTCTCTCTCATTCCGGTCTCAGTCTCTCTTTGTGTTGTTTCCCTGCACTTTTCATTTCACGTGCCACAGCTGAAAATCCTGTGCTACTTTTTTTCTCACGTGCAGCCCGTTCTGCAGGGAGGAAAGCAGGAGGTCCCAGCACCCAGGCTCTTCTCATTGCGGGGATGAGGAGGCAGCTTCGGGCTGGGCAGCATGAGGAGTCCAGTTCTCCTGAAGTGACGAGCACTTCCATATGTAAGTGTTGGAAGTCATAGGGTCAAACCCAGCTTCGAGGATTAACACTCAGGGGTCTACCTACTATACACCTTCAAACCCAAGGTGATTAATCATGTTTTCACCTGCTTTCTAGTTCTTGAGCTTTTTGTGCCAGTACTTTTAAACCTTCCTCTAAAACTGAGAGGAAAAACCATGATTTTCTCTATGGGCAGCTGAGCTTGTACTGTGAAGGTCTGTGGAGTCAGGAATTTGAGAGGAACAGAAGTGTTGTCATACTTGCAGTGTAGTGGTGGCACCTCACAGCACTTGTCTCCTGGCTTTCTGAGCAGCCTCTTCCAAACTCAGGGAGGCAGCTGAGCATTAGTTCAACTTTTAAAAAGAAACAATATGTCTTTCAGATAGAAAGTGTAAAACTTAAGCGTCCAAACTACTTAGTGAAGTTTTTGCAGCAGATGCTGGATTCAATATCAGCTGAATCATCCCTTAAAAGTCAAGCCCCTGCCATAGCATATAGGTATGTTTCTGCTTTCAGAGAGTAAATATTGCTCTATAGTGCCACATTCTATGCTCCTGGGGAGGTTGGCACTAATGCAAATATGCTGTGAAGCTCTGCACTTCCTGCTCACTCTGAGTATCAAATTATTCCCACATTGAAAAAGCTGGGTTTGCCATTATTTACAGAGCTGGTCTCATCAGCAATGTACTTCCCTGGAAACAAAGTTTCTTCCAAGAGTTAAAAATATGCATAACCCCATAAAGGGTTTTAAATATATCCTAGTATCATTCAGTGAAAGTGCTAATTGATACTCCCACACAGTGCTTTGCAATTAATCGTGATGCTGCTGTTTAGAAAATATAGGGGAGAGTCTCAAAGAATACAAAAGACAATAACATCCTGTCTGAAAAGATGGCACACAGCTACAGACACTATCAGATATCTTTCATCACCATGTGTCCTGATCACGATAATACCTACTCTTCTCCCAGCCTATTCTGTGTGTGTGGGGTGCCCTGTTCTACAAGGGAGTCTGGGGGCTGTACAGATGAACTGCAGCATGTGTTCCTCTTCTCTGTTGTCTTCCAGGTCTTCCTTGCTGCACCAGTTCAATCCTGGTTTCACTGGGCATCTGCTCAAAGGCTCCTGAAAGTGAAGATGCTGTTTTGGGCAGAGTCAGGGGGAGGACTGGCTGATGCAGAATCCCTGAGTCATGTCCCAAATTCCCCTCTGCAGCAAGGCTGCAGGCTAACCTTGAGCTGCGCTGCTCTCAGCACTGAAGGTACAGCAGGATGCAGCCCTGAACTTCTGCATGGGAACACCTGCAGGAGGACCTCCTCCAGTGCTCCCCAGCTCAAGGCTAGTGAAAAGCCAGCTTCATAACGTACTGAGGAACAGCATCCTTCATTAAATCACAAAGGAACAATGCTGTAGGGAAGGACCTATCCTGTAGGCAATGAGGGCTTCCTCCCTCCCTAGTCCTCTAGATTTCCCTTGTCTTCAGGCCTGCTTCTTCTCATTGACCTTTGTGAAGTTTGCCTGGGATACAGATTTTGGGGGTCAGTGCAAGTGAGGGGCAATAGTTCCTTTATTCATCTTCTTCACGCATAACTGGTTGATGAATGACATGAAAAAACAGATCACAGTCATCTGGAGTTATTAAAGATTATGAGAGGAGGGGACATCTGACACCAGTCATGCTATCCAGCAACTCTGTGATCTTAGGCTCCAGTGCTGCTATTTTGCAGGGCATATGGGAGGAGAAAGCCCAGGGGCACCTGGGCTTTGCTTTGTTTGCCCCAAACCCTCCCCTAGATTAGACAGAACAGTAAAAGCAAAGAACCCCCAAATCCAAGCACAGGAATTTCCTTGTTGTCTAGATCAGGCTGGCCAAGCAATGCCCGGGGGCTTTAAGAAGGCTAACCACAAATTTACTGTGGAGCCTCGCCTTCTGAGAGCAGCATGGGTAGAAACTGCTCCCCTTTGATGCTGGACCGTGAATCCATTTTGTTTTCAGTGTATCTGTCCTCATTGCCATGGTTGTTGCAGCTTGCAAAGGTGAAGTGGTGAATTCGTGCCAAGAGAGACTGGAAGCAGCCCTGTTCCCTCCTCCTGCCTCCTGCAGCTGCACCCCACCCACTGCCTGTGCCCACCGAGGTCTGGCGGTGGGGAGATGCATTTAGTTTGCACCGAAACATCCCCAGCACAGCCAGCAGTGCATCACCCCCATCACCATGCCACGGGGACAGCCTGTGTCCCGCCACCTGCCCCTGCAAGCCTGGTAAGAGTCTCAGAAGCCGGCCAAGTCCTTTGTGCAGCCACGGCAGCTCTCGGGAAGGCAGTGTGTGCAGGACTGGTGAGGATCAAAGGCCGGCTGTGAGTCATTTCAGATCCAGTGAGTGATCAGTGGTTGGGGGAAGAGGTAATTAGGCTGGCTTCACCATCTTGCTGTTATGCTCAGGAGAGTAAAAGGGTGGTGTTGCTGCCACTGAAAAACTTTTTTTGTTAGGAGTGACTCATTGCATATGAGTCACAGATTATACATGGGAAAAGCTACCCGTGCTCCCTGCTGGGAGTTGAAAGTCCAGTGCAATATGCCCATATGATTCTGGCAGCTGACTGATAATGATAGCATCACCTGGTGAGCGTTCCCTTCCTTTCATCTCACCCAGGGAGAATCTATCAAAGTCAGGTCTGCTCTTCCTACCAGTAACTGCATGGGCTACGTACCTGCCCCACTGCAGAAGCTGAAGGGGAAATGACTTTTGACAAAACCAGCAGAGAATCAGAAGAACCAGATGCAGACCCTTGGTATCCCAGGCTGTCAAGATCCCTCAAGGACTCTGTAGCCCTTAAAAAGGAATTTAACCTGCTGATCCAGGTCAAAACTTCGTGACCGCTCTGTTTTGGTAATAAGATACAGTGAACTTTGACTGCAAAGCTAACACATTTACAGTATCCAAAATCTGTCCTCAGATCTGAATTTTGCAGTAGAATTGGGTCATCTTTTGTTTAAAAATAAAAGATTGGGTCAACTTTTATTCTGATTTGACTGATTTTTATTGCAGGGACTTGCAATCTTCAGCTGAACTGTGTCTTCTTAGTAAACTCAATAAGCTTTTAAAATATGTATTTCCTATCATTTCTGCTTCCAGAACAACCTGAGGTTTGGAAAGACAGAGGCAATCAAACAATAAATGAGACAAAATAATTGCTTAGATCTTTATGGGTTTTTTCCACTTTAAAACCTAATTTTAGATCTCAGCTGAGGCTTAAGGTTTGTTCTTAATTTGCCGAAACTGTTTTTCTTTCTTCCAGTAAAACAAACCTATCAAATTGTGTTTGCCCTTCAAAACTTAGGTCTGAGAAGCGCCCAGTGCAGAGTTACTCAGTGTAATGAATGTAAACACTGGGAAGATTACTTATTTCCTTTGTACGTGTTCTGTTGAGCTGGAATTTGATTGCACCACTTGAAGAATATCCTCTTACTGTATAAAAACACAGTAATGGAGATCTGATCCTCAGCCTCACTTCAGTGGATGAGTGCTGCAAAAGTGTGTAGCTGTAAAGCAAGAATGTCATGTCGTCTGCTGGGATGCTGTGCTCTTCTGGGATCACTCTGTGGTGTCTGCTTTGAGACGGTGGACCCTGGTCCAGATATTTCTGCTTTTTCATGAAAACAGCCTTTGCATAATCTCAGACACCCTGAGTGGCTGTCAAAGGTCTTGGGCCTGAAAAGATGTAGCTTCAGCACAGCCAGAAGGTGAATGACCCTCTCTACTGCCCACCCCAGTGACCCCGAAGCAGAATCACTTTTTCTGTGAAGGTGCTCATCACCTCCAGCTCCATCTTTGCCCCTTGCCTAACCTGCAGCCATTGCTTTCCTGTGCAGGGACACCTGGAGGGGACCTGCAGGTGTCTCTGCACTGGTGCTGAGGCAGTATCCGGCCTAGCAATATCCAGCTGGTCCCCTGCAGATGTGTTGCTGCAAGCCATTCACAACTGCCAGGGAGCGCCTGGCAATTGCAGCCTCTGCCATGACTGATATGGAAATAGGTAAATTAAAGCTCTCTGTTTGCTGAACACATGCAAACACATCTCTCTCTCAGACACACACACATGCAAAGCTAGATAAAAAGGGGCCAGAACTGCAGAGTGTCATGTCCTGAAAATCCACAGGGGAAAGCTCAATGCCTGATGTGCCAAAATCCTTCCATTCTCATCTCAATGTCTAAGAAAGAGACTGGTGAAACCAGATGGTCATTTTTCTGGGAGGTGTGGGAAGAAGAGAGATGATGCCTTGGTAGTAGGCTGGTAAGACACTTGGGAAAAACATGGCATGCCCTGCATGATATGTACTGCGTTTTGGTAAACCCTTCTTTCTTTTCCAGGCTTGAAGATTCCCTGGGTTTAAACAGTATCTTACTGAAGCACAGACCCCACTCCCAGCTACTACAGAAGCTGCAGCCCATACAGTGTGCAGGGCAGACACTGCCTTATCCAGGCTGGAATAGCTGTTGGTAAGCTCTCCGGGGCACCGACTGCCTTGCACCAGGGACTGGGCACTGTGAAGACACACCATTACTCTGATCTCTTCTGCTCAGAGCCTTTGGGCATTTTCATAACTCAGTGGGGAATCCTGTTCTGGTTTCTATCTATCTCCAGAGTAAAAGCTCATTTTGCTTACCCTTCCCCCAGCAGCATGGGTGGCTTTGTTTAGAAGAAATTATACAACTGAATAAGAGCCAGTATGAAAGGCCAGATCTTGAATGGATCCATGGGCACGACTGCACTGTGAGTGATGTGAGGACAGGCATATCTCTGTGAGGCTGATCTCCTGAGCATGGAAAACAATAGGAGGGCAGATGTAGCCGTGGGGCTGCAGAGTGAGCTGTCAGAGGGACACCCAGAACCAGGGATACACATTGCATTTTCCAGCTGGTGGGAAGCTCATGCTATGCCGCTGGTATCTCTGCTGATGAAACCACATCTTGGCCAGATGTCCCTTATTTTGCTGTGAATATCTCTCTCTTGTGGAAGAAACTCTCTTCTCCCCTCCTGTTTCTTTCACTACTTCCATTCCCAGTTCACTAAACCACCCCTGTATCATCTGTTGGTCACGTCGCTCCTTTCTGAATTCACACCAACAGCAAACTAGGATGGACGGAAGCTAATTCTGATTAGGGAGAAGCATTCACATCCACAGCATCAACGCAGAGGCATGCAGGCACATACCCAGAGCTTGCACTGACCACTGCTCCTATGGGGTCACCACAGCCAAGAGCAGGATGGATTGCCCTGGTCACTGTCCTGCATGGGATACAGAGCAAAGGCAGCCTCTTGGGTGGAAGGGGAGGGAAGGAGAGATCAGATGCTGCCGTGAATTTTTTGTTGACATCTTGCTGAAAGCTGCAGCAGATGCGGGAGTTGAAATTGCTTCTTCACACCCTTTCATTTCTGTGGTCAGTTTCGCCAGAATTTTTGTGAAGCCACAGAAGACAATTAAGAAAGGCAGAACCAGATCCTGAGCTGGGTATGGCTGTTACGCCAGACTGCCCTCACTGATTTTCTGGCACACAGTTTTCAGTCATGCTAAAAGTACAGAAGACACGAAGTCTGAGTATGCAGAGGAGGACATTGTAGACCCCCACCGAAATCAGTGGAAATCTTCCTGTCAGAACCAGGGACAGGATTTCACTGAACTTACTCAAAAGACAAAGATGATAGGGACAAGGGAAATGGTATGAACCTAAATCTTCTTGCATTTTTAAGACTGAAAATTTAGTCTTCCTCTAATCCTTTCTGAAGATTTTTTATTGAGTATTTCTTCTCCCCTTCTGCTAAGCTGCTGCTGCCATCTGCCAAGGGACTGTCAGTCTGTCCCACACATTAGCCAGGCATTATGCAGTTTCTCTGTCAGGGTTAGAAAGGCATGGTGATGGGGAGCAGAATGATTACAAGTCATCCATGATCCCCTCCTATGGGCTGTCCAAAGTGCACTCACTGGCAGACACATACTTTGTCTTTGGGATCTCCTGAAGCCTCAGTGAGCCAGGGTTAAACATCTCCTCTCCCTGCTTCTTTATTCTCCCCAGAACAGAGAAGCAAGTGGGGTCCAGTCTGCCTTGAAATCTTTAAAAGTTTCAGGTGGACTGTGGGGATAGAGGAGGTCCACAGCTGAGCTGGGTCTCACAGAGATACAGGATGTTTATTGTGGTTCAGTTTTCTTTTCTTGCCAACTGCAGTCTTTTGCACTGATACAAAAGGAAAACAATAAAAAGAAGTCTAGTAAATTCTACACCACTTATTATACCATTATCGTGATGCTAAGTGATTCTAAAGTACATAAAAGATCTAGAAAATCAGGTTTTATTTTTTATCAACTTAGTTTTTTAAATAGAGTTTATTTTACGTTACCTAGGCACTGCCTGACATACCACATTATTTTTAATAAACCAAAAACCTGCTCCAAGATTGTTGTGGCTGAAGGATTAAGAAGATAATTGTGGCGGGCTCATACCCGGTTGCCGCAGCCATCAGTCATCCAGGCTCCACCTCAGATGAAGAAGACTCCTCCTTGGAGGAGGATTCTGAGGGTGAGACTAGGGTGTGAGGCCTGCCCACCCCTCTGGAAAGTTCTACCAAGTTCGATACCCCATTGGTTCTTTGCTGTTGTACCCTCCCCTTAAGAAATTTTATTGGATCCTGGACCATTGTACTCTCCCCTTACTTGTTTTCCCATTGGTTGCATCCCTCGACTCCTCCCAGTTTTCCCCTCCCTTATAACACCCTGCGTGCCCTCAGATCCCTGGAGTTCTCCCTCCAACCTCCTTCCTGGAACCCTTTGTCCTTTTCCCAATAAACGGAGACCTCGAGGGAGACCCCCTCCCGTAGCCCTTCGTCTTCTTTGCCTCATTCCACCGCGCCGTGCTCACCTTTTCTGTCGGAGCCAGCCCATCTCCACGTGAGCCAACCACACCTAAGCCCTAGCAGCGCCACCCCTGGTGCAGGCTAGCAGGCCTCAGTGGCAGGTGTCCGTGGCTAAAGGGCAGCTGGGAAATGCAGGCAACAGATAATGTTTCCATTTTAGGAAATCCCCTGAAAACAAAATACAAAAAATCGTAAAAACCACTAGTCTGATTTTCAGGGATCCTTATTGCCCAGGGCTCCCATCAGTCACTGAGACTGGAGACAGCGCAGCTTCTCCCAGATGTCAGCTCTACAGTGCTGAGGGGTTTTACTGGTGTGGATTGAATGAGAGACTGGCTTGTAAAATGAGGCAGCGTTTATCCCAGAAATTCCCATTTCTGTATTAGTTCTGCCCCAGTGAGATGTCTCTCAGGCTCCCTGGCAATGGAGTGCCCATGGGGCACATTAACAAGCCTCTCCAGTTGTTCTGCCTAGCCCTGATGCTAGAAAAGCCATTTATTTGCTTCTCTGAAGAGGCAGCAGTAGAGACCTGAACCTTCAGCTAATGGGAGGGGAATTTATTAAAAACAAAGGAAGACTGCAGGTGTAAAATGTTTCTCATACTAACACCTGAACAAACATATCGCTGCGCCCTTGCTTATCTCCTTCCCACTCACTGCCTTTATTGAGTCCTGTGTGCTGCTAACTGCAGACATATTAATGAGGTGGCTAGATCAGAGCAAAGTCACTGCCTCTGGATTGTCTTATCTCGACCATATAAATGTGTCATTATATAGATCAGGGCCTGGCCAAAGCAGTTTTTTATACCTTTGTGATGACCTAGCTGCTCAGTGTTTCCTGTTTACATGAATTCCCTGTGCCTCAGAGGGAAAGCCAGCCTCCTCAGGGATTGCAGCAAAGTCCTCTGTTGTCCCATCTCTACAAAAAAGTATATACAAATACATGGTATTTTTCTCCTATTTCACCTTTATTTCATCATTTGCATTCCTTTCCCCACAAATGTCTATTTTCTTCTCCAAAAAACAGTTTGATGAAGCAAGGTCTGGTTTTGACCCCATACTTTTTGCAGCCCGTAGTTGCATTGCTGCTTTGCAAACATCTCTCAGTGGTTTCTGCTATCATGCACTTGTTAGACCTTGATTTGTTACAGGGTTTCTAGTTCTTTTCCCACTTCCCAGTTCCCAGCTGTGCTAAGAAGAGGTTCATGTACCGGAATGAAGCTGCCCCAGCTGCACAGGGAGTTGTTTGCCCAGGATGGCATCAGGACAGGGTGGAGGAGCAAAGAAGGTGTGATATGTGAATTCGTGCTAAAGTGTATAAAGTTATATTTTATGTTATAAAGTTAAAAATAAGGACAAGCCTGAACAAGCCTTTTTGACAAAAACCAAAACCTCACACAAAGCCAGAAGGGCATTCTGATTGTGTCACCCACTGCATAAAGGATTTCCCGGCAGAGCTGATAGTCTATCTCAACAGGGCTGATGGCCCATCTCAGAGAACCTCCACCCAGCCCAGGTGTAAACGACCCAGATTACGTATTACGATATGGACTGCAACGATTCATCAGGCAATCTCCACTGGCGATAGAAAATTATGCGCTTTTGTCCACCTGAAAGCTACACTTCATGAATATGGGAAACAGTAAAAGAATGTTCATCTCCGGACTTTATGCATAAGAACTGTATAAAAGTGGACTCCGAAGGACAGAACGGGGTGAACACAGGGAGGTCTGATGCGATAGAGGTCGGACCACTGTTCACCCAGTACCAACCCCGGGCTTGGTTCTGTCCTTTTTATTCGATCGTGGCATTGCGTGTTCGAATCTTTCGGACATTTAATAAATTTTATATTTTTATTATTTCTAAATTGGGCGTACGTATTTATTACAAAGGGAAGGCAGCTGGTGCAGGCAGCACCAGGTTGCTCTCACCATGGGACTGCGTGGTGTGAGTGCCTCCTTTCTTCTTGTCTTCCCTCCTCTGCCACTGCAGGCAGAAGCCTGGTGGCTGTAACCTCAGTTTTGTCCTTCCTCTCAGATCCTGGGCTTACCCTTTAGGGCAAGGTTGGACTAGATGGTCTTGGAGGTCTTTTCCAACATTAACGATTCTGTGATTATATCCACTGGATTTTGTCTACCTAGCCCACAGCCCTGGAAGTTGTGTCAGTTTCTCCCTTCATGAACAGAGCATAAACCTGATTTTGCACATACTGAAATCCCCAAATCTCTTCCTTTTCCTCTCCACTTTTTACATTTTTGATGACAGTAGATAAAAACGGTATGCATACAAGCGCTTTGAGAGTGTCAGTGTCTGCCTCGTGTGCTGAAGGAACATCCAAAGTGGGTATTTGAAACACAAGAAGCTTCTGTGCTAAAATGAGTTTTCTGTGCTAAAATGAGTTGCAGGCACCATGGCAGCAGCATACTGCTATCCTCTAGCTGGGTTTCCTAGTCCCCAGCCATCAGAGAACCTCTGGAGAAGCTGACCCGGTTTTCAATCACCTTTTTCTGTTCCTTGTTCTGTTTCTGGTTCATTAAAATTAGAGGTGGATTAAAGGTATGTCCTGGGAACTGAAAGTCCTCATACCTTGGAAATCTCTAAGTCACAGCTGAATGCAGGAGCTGAGTACAGGGGTCATGGCTGAGTAAAGGGGATGAGGTCACAAATCAGTGAAGCAATTTTCTTATTTTTTATAAACAGCCAAGAAAAACACAGCAAAATCCTCACAGCTTAATGCATGGGTTAGTACTCATGTACAACATATATGGTTATGATATTCGTAATCAAAATAAATATGTTTACCGGTTCTGTAAATCTCCATAAATTCTGCTTCCTCTTCTGCATGTAATATAATTCTCTAAAGACTTGAGAATGTGCATGGTGAGTCTCTAATGCACATTTTATTTGCTGATTTCCCGTGGCTCCGTACAGACATTTTAACTTCAACAGAACATCTCAGCAGGAACTTTCTTATCAGGATTTCTGAGACTCACAACTGTATTCAGAACATCCAGTAAAAAGATTCTTATGTCTCTGGAGACATCCCCGCTTAAAACCATATTTGCTTTCCTGGCAGTTTCCTCTGAGAGCCTTTGAATACGGGGAACAGTGCCACGAGTGTTAAGCTTTTCTCTCCCCATTGCTACAACTCCAGCAGGCGTCGAGTCTCATGTGCTTGTACTCGCCACGCTGCCGGGGAATCTGGTGTGTTGTGAAAATGACTGAGATTATCATGACAAAAGGTTCCCTCCACCTTTTGTACCAGGAACCTCTTTTGCCCTAGGAAATGTCTGTGTTTCTGAAAAAGGCTTAGCAGTAATCTTGCTGCAAATCGTTCTCTTAAAGGAGCCTCTCCTGTTCGCAGCACCCTGCGCTGTCAGAGGGAGCACACAGAAACAGATGCATCGTTTCTGGTGAATTTTGTGGTGCTAATTTCTACCACAACAGTGATTTTCTTTAAGGGCTTTGCTGGGACAAAATGGAATGAGAATATCTGACATAAGCTGTTGAATATAAAAGGAAGAACTGTCCTTTGTGCAGATATGATGTGGTCTCCTTGCTCCTTTCTGTTACTTCGTCCTCCATGTGTGGAAGTCTGATGGCCCCTCACTGTTGTGAGTGTCATTACAGGCAGTCCACGAAGGCTACAGGTGAACACAGGACCTTGCATTGTAGGTATTTCATATGGCTCCCAAATGAGTGGAGAGCAAGAAAGTGCTTGGGAACTGCTAATGGCTCCATAAACGCTGAGGACATAACTTTGAGTGGCTGTTAAATGACAGGCAGGTCCCAAGAGTGATTTTGGTCATGTATTCCTTCCAATGAAATGTGTACATTAGCTATTTTTTGTTTGTTTGCATAATGAACATCTCTCACAGGTTTCTTAAGTTCCCCCCGAATGGCATTAATGAAGAGTGAGATTGTCACTGTCCCTGAGAAGCCTGAGGAAGGGTGATGCTGTCAGTAATTCAGTAATGGTTGGGCACTGAAAACAGGTTTTAATGCCTTCAGAGAGAAGTTCTTTTTGTAAGCAGGACACCATGTAGCCTCCAAGACACGAAGGTAGCCAAATGTTAGTTTTCTCTGCAGTGGAGGCAGGGAGGGCAGAGGGAAACCTTGCATCAGTTCCAGGAGAGAGTCAAGCATCAACACCCAGCCCTTGCAGTTATCTGTGAAGCAGAACTCGGGTTTCCGAACCTAAGGCCTCCATCACTCAAGTAGGAAATCATTCCCTTCAGGGAGGTGTCATCTTGAGCTTTCAACTCTACTATTTGCATGAAAAGATCTCATCCTGCTGTTAAAACAGCCAAGCCCTCACAATTTGTACTCTGTCACAAACAAGTAAATATGAAATATATTCAAATGCAGAAGGCATTCTGTTACCTCCTTGCAGAAGCTGATCAATATCTTCTCTCTGAGCTAGTGCTGCTTCAGTTAGCAGCAGACTAGCTGTTGGATTTAGGCTTCCTGGGCTGACTTTATTTTTAGCTGGGAGTGGCATTTTTCCTCTGGAAGCTTTCCCTGCCTCACATCACGCAGTGAAAGCTGGCATGACACTTTCCCCTCCTTGCTACTACATTCCCTCTGCTGACGTTGTAGCCTTCAAAACATCAGTTTGCTTATTAGATTACCATGCTGCCTACATGAAGTGAGGGAGAAAAAAGCCCTAGTGCACAGCTTGGGCTGAGCATCGTGCCAGGCACCTGCCTGCAAAGGGGCTGACTGGTGCTGGGGATACGGCAGGATGAGGCAGGCACTGGAGATAGGCAGGACAGCAGCTGCAAGGGGCTGGCACTGCAGCTTGGCAATGCTCTTGACCCCACCAGCACCCGGGACCCTGCTCTGTGCTGGGTCAGAAATATTCCAGTTCAGGTCTGCTGGAGGGAGGCGATGTTGTGCTATGCGTGGGTGTAGACAAAGTATTTTTGTTGGAATTCACAGGGGAAAAAGTTTTGCTACTCATCTGAGGATTTTGAGGGGCAGCACAGTCATCTCTGATGAGAACTCAGGTTGGTCCTGACAAAAACAGCATGGGGATGTGCTCTGAGGGACCCCCCACAGCAACTACTGCGTGTCTGGGATTTTGGCCAAAGTCCTCGGTGGGAGGAGCAGACTCCACAGCCTGAGCTGATGGAGACGGGACAGAATAATGGCATTGTCTCATGTGGTTTGCTCTCCATGTTGAGACCATGTGCATTCCCCAGTAGGGCTCATGCTGGTTTCTGTTACTCTTTCACTAGAGCTTCCACGAGCTCCACCTCTTGCAATGAGTCATGGTTCAAAAAGCACACTTCTATTAAAGAAAAAGAAACAAAAAAAACAATGGAGGGAAACAAGAAGTCATCACAGCTGTAAAGAAATATTTAACACCATTTCAACATCAAATAAATCTTTAGAGACTGCTGAAAATCTGTAAGAGGTGGATGAACTCACCTCCATCTCTTAAATCTAATGACAGTTTGTGGTGAAATGATTTGTTCACTGACCCATCCATTCCAAAATATCTGTCCTTCAATCTCAAAACTCCTTCCTGTCCTTAAGAGCTGTATCTCCAAATATTCCCTGCACAGCTGCTGGTATGTCCAGTGTCCCCTGCTGTGACACAATTATGCACAGTAAATATTAGCACTAAGGAGTACTGAATACCCAGGTGCTGGGCAGAATTAATGCAGTTCATGCCTCTTCTGTAATCCAGGCATGCTTCCTAAGAGACCAATGATAACATCCTGAGCAGCAGGTAACATCTGAAAAGATGCACAGATGATCCTTTGTCCCCACCTCTAAACCCTACCAAATCAGATACACAAAACTGGCTGCTGCTGCCTTCTGGAGGAGCACGCTGCAAGAGCAAGAGTCTTGGCAAGCAGAGTATAAATCATCTGCGATATTCGAGCCTATTTGAACTTTGCACTTCCTTTTCCTCACTAGATAACATTATGGAAGTCCTAGTGTTAAAGACCTGCAAGGTTTTAATGCAAAACTGAAAGGAAATAATTCTGCACATCCCTGACTGTCTCTTCTGCCAGGAGGCTCTCCAGCTTGAGCCTGTGAACACATGAACCTGTGTGTTTTAAAATCTCTGCATTGTTGTGGCCAGATATTCCTCTAGGTCCATATGGTTTTCTGCTCCTACCATAGTGCATGTGTGCAAATTTGGGTTTTTCTTTATTATTTGCTTATGTGAAATAAACACTCTTGAGCCTGAGCTTTCTTTCCAGCTCAGCTCTTCTGAGAGGAGTCTTTACTCCTGTTATTTCTCCCTAAGACTCATACTCCTTTAGTATTTAGAGCAGTAAGAACTGCTTTCTCTGTCACATGGGATGAATTGATGTAATGGTTCTTCAGCTCTGTGTAGGGGGTAAGGACCCACCCACGGTGGTCGAATGGCAGCCACCACACATGCGAGACACAATGCGTTTGGCTACGGTTGTATTTTAGCATCTGTGAAAACAAATGCTGCAGGTCAACAAACTCTGTGGCTTGGACATTTGACTCAGGAAGGACCATTAGAGTGGAAAATGTACTTCCTTTTGTGGTTTTCACCAGCTCACAGTTAATTTCTCTTTGTCCTGGTGTCACTGATACTCTTGTCACTTCCCATGTCACTGATATTCCCAGAGTATTCTGAGAAACACATGATATTGTGCAAGCACATGCTCCTGCTTACTTAGAGCCAGCCATGCTGATTAGCCAGACTGTGGGCAGCGCAAAATATCCAGCCTGCTGCTGTTTGCTGTATTGCTCCAGAGGGGAGAAAAAAAGCCCTGCTAGACATTATTCTCCCCAAAACAAACAAAAAAAATTATATTAATTAAACAGTACACTCCGTTAAGAGTAAATTTATGTTCTTAAAGGGCTCTGCGATGGAGTATAAATGCCTCATTAATATTGGATATATCAACTTGGGAGCAGAAGCAAAGTCAGAGAGAATAGTGACTGGCAGTACAATGAGCCCACCAGACCCCATGCAGGGATGTTTCCTTTCGTTGCTCAGCTTGCATTCAGATACAGCCCACTCTCCAAAGACACCATCTGTGCAGGTTTCCAGCATCTGGGTTGTACCTCTGCAGCACAGCCCTTGCTGGATTCCTCAGGCTTTTCAGGGCTTTTCGACCAGGGAAAGAAGCTGTGGGCAGGCTGAGTACAAGCCAGACCCCAGCTGACCTTGAAGCTGTGTCCGACAAGCTATAAATACTGCTTTCTTCTTGGTATGCTGTGGGAAGAGTTGTCCTGTAAGAAACAGCAATTCCTTGGTCTTCTCAGCTCTCCAGCCCTTCAGATCTCCAGAAGCACTGGGAAGTCTGTAATACCGTGCTCTGAGCCAAGCCTGGCAAGTGGACTGTGATGCTTCAGGCTCTTTTATCCCTGCACAGAGCTTTGGTATGTCATATATGAAAATTAGGTGATTGACTTTTGCATATAAAAATCATTTTATGACCAAGTTAATAAGTATTAAAGTTGTTAAGGTAGTAATTGTTAAATACCTTTTAATTATGGAGTTTCCATGCTGTCTGTGAGTAAATGTCCCTCCCCAGCAAATGCTTGATTGGTGAAAGAAACCTTTGATGTACCTCAGAACCCACCAATCATACTGGGCTATGGGGCTGGACAGTGGGGAATTCTGGGAAGGGCCAAGGGGGTATAAAGGGCAGGCCCCTACAAGGACACGCTCTCTTTTCCTCCTGGCAAGCAACAGGACACATCTGCTCCCCTGGCGCTGGGTAAGTGGGGGGAGGGGAAGGGCCTATCTCTTTCCAGAGACCTTTTATTTTATTTTAAGGGAATTTTGCCTCAGATTAGCTGAAGTTAACCCAGTGCCAAAGATTTCTGCTGTGGACACATAACCATTTTTGGTTTTCAAGGATCTCCAATCCTGCGATCTCGGGTTTTTCTATTATTTTAATTTAAGAATTCGGACTCTGTTATTTTTCCAATTTATTTTTTTTGTAATTAACAATATTTTTTTTAATTAAAACAAGAGTTGTCCTTATTCCTGACAGGTAATTCACCCATCTCAGTGCTGCTGTTTAATGACACCTTTTCCAAAGAAAAGTAGGAGTTGCTGGAGAGGCAGAGGTGGATGAAGGTCACAAAGTGGGAGTGGCTCCAGTGAGCACTGAGGAGGGGACAAACTCATGGAGGGAGCAGACGGGATAGATGCTACAAGAACAATCCTTGCTCCCTTCCAGCTCCTCGTGGGTAGTAGGGAGCAGAGCGCTTCTCTGTCCTCTCCAGGGGTTGTTTACTGCAGGTGACTTCACCTGGTATTGCTTCTGGAAGGACTCAGATGGTGGCAATGAAGGAGATACCCAGATATTAGTTGCTGTTTTCAAAAGCTCTTTCCTTCCAACAGGTGGAGAAAGACTTCACAGAAGTAATATTTCTTTCTTGGGCTCAACCCAAACTTGTGCACTTCAGCTTCCTCTGCTCTTGGATCTCTGAGTTCCGTAGTGTGCTCTGTGCTGAATGAAGCATCTGGGACCACTTAATTCTGTTTCTCTCTATATATCTGGATCCTTCAGGAGGAAGAATTAGTGGGAATCTCCTTCAGGATGGATAAGTGATGACGTATCTTCACTGAGTTGTTCCTGCTCTTAGGGCACAGAAACACGGCTTGCTCTAGGATAACCCTATATGTTTGGGACATCTGGCCCGCACCTGTGACCAACTCCCATACAAGTGGTGATGGTTCATGCGGGTGCTCACAGATCCTGGGTGTCACTAATGTCAGCAGGGCTTTCCCAATGCTGTGGGGGTCTGTTCTGCCCAAGCTGTGGGCAGTTCTGTTTTCTGCCACAGGTGAGCTCTTCCTGGGCATTGCCACTGCACTTGGCCATGGTTCTCCCCTGTATAAAGCCCTTGTAGCAAGGCCTCTGAGGAGGAATCTCTATTCTTCGCAAGATTAGCCCCTTATGAATATGTAACAGGTTACATTACCTTCTTGAATCTGATATGCCTAGCATAACTGAACTTCTGTTGTATATAAATGGGAAAGTTTCAGCAGAAAATAGCATTGCTGATATCTAACATCCTTCTCTAATTAACAAAGATAATTTTCTGCAATGTACATGCACCTAATTACCATTCCTCATGATCATTAAGATGTACACTCAGTTAGCAGGAGCCTTGCTACTCAGTCATCTGGAGAAACCTTATACCCCAGAGAGGGAAAGCAGGGTAGAGGAAAGTGCCTGGAAGTCCAGTATTGTGCTCCCATCCACGAATGAGATACAGGATGCTGCTGTGCCCTACCAAGGGGGGTACAGCCAGGTGTGATCTTGGGGCTCACCTATTAAACCGAGATATACATTACCAACTCAGTGATGACTGCAAGCACTCTCACTGCTTTTTGCTGAGGTGTTTTTGTACCTCTCACTCTGGTTTCTCTGGGGTTTAGCATGGTGTCCATCCTCTCCTACATCCCTCGTGAAGCTGGAAACTTCTAATGTCAGGCACACAACAACTCGGGCGCAGTCTGTTCCTTTTTCTGCTGAGCTGACTGCTTTCTGACTGTCTTGCAATCTCCCCTCTTATTAATTCAGCTCTGGCAGGCAACTGAGCTCTTCTTGCTCTGGCTGAGGTGCTAAGTCTGGGAAGGGGAATGCATCATGTTAATCGTTGCCGTATCTGACCCGTGTCTGGTTTCAATAATGTGACGGAGTGCATGAGAAGGTGACTGCTGTGCTCAGAAATGTGGGAAGCATTTGCAGTGAGGAGTGAAACCGTGCCAAGATAATAACTGGGAATGGCTTTATTTCCAGAAGCTTGTAGTGGGTCACAGCACAAATCCATAAGGTCAGGTTTTTCCAGGTACACTGCGTTGGAGTGTCACAGCACCTTGTAAATGCTGACTGATGTAACACCACAGCCTCAGTGGGAGGAGAGATTTTAAGGCCAGCCAGCACTATGTCTGTGTGCGACTCTGAGACCACACATGGCACCTCAATCCCTGGGCTGCAAGAGCAACTGGCAGCTTGCTCCTGCCCCATTCACCACTTTTTAACTAGAACTTTGCCATGAGTTGGGAACGGTAAGCCATGAGCCAAGCTCGCTCAGAGATGAAGAAGACACTTATTCAGATTCCCATGAAGCAAAACTATTCGCTTTTGCAGAGGACTTATTATGGCAAGCACCTTGTTTGCTGGAGGGAGAGAGTGAACTAAGTCAAGGAAGGAGATGCTTGTGCCATAGTCATTAATTCAGAAACTCTGGAGGACTGATGAGTATTTAAGTCCAAGAGCACATGGGAAAAGCAGATTTGCTGACAAGTAGAAATCAGGTGCCATTAGTTATTTTCCGAAGCAAAAGAGACAAATGAACACCTGAGGCTTGTTCCAAATAATGGTGACGTCCAAAAGAATATTTCCCCAGTGTCAGTGGGTACTGGAGCAGGTCCCCTCTAGAGTGCAAGAATGAGCTGATCTCAGTTACCTCTTTATTAGCTTATTTATTTATTTATTTTTGCTCAGGAGGTGCAGAGGACTTTCTGCTGATAACAAGTGCACAGTTCACACGTCTCACACTGTGCTTGAGAGCCACAGTGAGCGATTTGTGAGGGTTCGCAGCCACCTCCACCCTCACGAACGCCACTGCAAACCCCTCAGGGAGCTGCTGGAAGAGGCGCTTGTTTCACCACTGTCTCTCCCTCCTCCTCTTCAGCAACACACAGACTGAAAATCCCACCCTCGGTGATTCAGATCAACAGACTGCCCTGTTATTTCTCAGACTGAGAACTCCTAACATTTCCTGCTGACAGCTATTTTGGGAATATTAAGCCTGAATGTTTTGGTGGAAAGAGAATTCAAAGGGCCACAAGAGCAGGGGAATGAGTGAATGAACCCAAGCAACTCAACAACACTAAGAATTTTGTAACGCTTTTTTTTAAACACAGAGGGAGCTTTGATAACTCACATGGCAACAAAGATTTTTGTCATGCAGGCGGCTTGGAGTTAATATGAAAGCATCTCCATTGTGCCAGCATTCCGTTGCAGGAAGCAAAGCTTGTAGTGGAGCATGAGATAAAAATATTTGTAAGGCTCATCACTTTTTGACATCTCCACTCTAACTCTTCCTTCCCAAAGCGGTGCGTGCAGACAGCTCCGCTGTGACTGCTACTTCTGATCTTCAGCCTCACCCAGCAAACACACTTGGAGCACATGTGCTGATGCAAACCCTACGAGGAGGTGGAGAAACTTACAGTGACAGCCTGAAACCAATGGGGAGAGCTTATCTGTTCAAGGTGTGTGAGATCCGGCCTCCAGCGAGCAGTCATTATTCCTCACACTGAAGCACAAAGGAGTTGAATCTGTCTATGAAATTACATTGTTCTACAGCAGTGGAAAAAATCGATGTCCTATGGTCACAATTACACAGGTGCTGGGCTATGCTGGAGACCACTACATGGTTTTGTTTTGATTTTAAGAAAGCAGCTGGGCATACAAGTCATTCAATGAAACAAAATCTCTGACTTTCAGCAGAGGTAGTACAGGCACTGGATTAGGATCTGTGTGACTAATTTCAAAAGCCTATTTCTTTTGGGAAAAAACAGCCTTTATATTTCTCTCTTTTTGCTACCTTTTGCCTCAAGATCTCAAGGCAGAGGAAGATTTGTACGAATTACAGCTAACCGAGAACATACAATATTTATCCACAGTAAGTGCTTTTACTTCAAGACTTCTTCGGAGCAAAATGGTGCATATAAATTTGCATTTTAGAAGAAGTTTCAGCCTTTCTAGGTCTGTGCAGTGAAGACCCTGCCCTGCTAAATATTTCCCTGTAGCTAAAAACGCCTTAGTATTGCCCTGGTGCCCAATCATCATGAGTTTGGGTAGATGACATGGTTCAGATGGGAATGTTTGAAATGCAGTGTGCAGTACTGTTACAGGGAATATAAAGGCAGGTATCAGGACACATGAGGTTTGCTACTGCCTGAGAGTGTAGAGTATATGTCGTATCCATTTGGAAAGGCACAGGTCTCCCAAGCTCACTTTCAGCCTCCAGGCACGCATTTGCACATACCACAGAGTAGGATGCATCCATCCCCACAGTAGATAGTGTGGCTTGTGTAGGTAAGGCAGAGACTGACTTTCAGGTGGACAGACCACAGTTTGATGACATGCCTGGAGAGTCTGGAATTTGGAAAAAAGAGAGAAAGATTCATGAGACTATTCTGGACCTGAAGTTGCTGTGTATAGTACTTTTTTGCTACTCAGCAGAGTGGAGTGAGTAGGAAAATAGAAAAAAAAAGTATGTAATAATTTGAATTTGAAAGTGAATTTTGATTTGATTGAGTTCAGCAGTCCTTCTGTGTTTGACTTCTGCATTTATTTGTATATTCAAGCTCTACAAGAATGAGGGCTTGCCGAGTGAATTTTAAACAGAGATATTCATGTACTGACCATCACTGAATTCTGAATAGTTTATATTCTTGTAAAATTTACCCTGTTCTGTTTTGTTACCTAACTCCCCTTACCAGGGAATAGAAAGGGAAATAGATGGATATAACAAATATTGCATATTGTAATTTAAAATGGACTGCTCTACAGGGAAGACATTATTTGCTGATGTTACTATTGAACCTAAATAATGAATAAATTAGAGAATGTTGCAATCTGTTTATAGAGTGTTGTCAGACAAAGGTGAAATTCATCAAAAAAAATATTAGTTGCAAATGACTTGCTGAGCTTTAGTTCTTACTCCCGTGTCTCTGAGGCACCTTGACTACTCACAGGTCAATAACTCTCAGTTCTAGCATGGCAGGCTGTAAACTCATCTACCTGACTCATAGAATCAGAAGAATTTTAATTAAAATATTTGTGAATATTCATGTCCTCCTTCATCTCCACAGTGACCTCAAAGCAGAAAGAGGCTTTCGTTGTCAAGGTATCTCAGTCATTCTCCTTTCACCTTTCTTGCCTCTGAATCTCATGTGAAGCTTAATTTTGCGTTGTGTCAGAGTTAACAGCGAGGGGCTTAGTCCATTAAAGGTCCTACATTTTGGATGGTGAAGCTCATTTGTGCCTCTTGACTCTCAGTACAGCATGGGTGGAGTGAAATTAACACTGGCATTTCATTTCTAATGTAGAGTAGTGGTCGCTACCCCCTGGGAAAAGGAGCCTAAGGTCAGTGATCACTCAGCCAGGGTAGAAGGCTGCAATCTCATGTAAGTGTTGATGGGCTTGCTTGTGTTAACAGCCTGCTATTAGCATAACCTGTTTTGGGAAAAGTCTTTTGGATACAGGACATCTCTGCTGTGTCAGAGACTTACAGAAAAAAACAAAAGCCATTTTGTCTAGACACTTTAAGTTTTAAAGCACTGGTGTAGGTGCTTAAATTCCTGTGATTTTTCCTCATTATGTTTGTGACATCTAATTATCACAAGCATATGAATTCTGAAGTGGCTCATGCCCTCTCCCTGCCTATTCCTATTCCAATCAAATAAAGATTATAATGTCTGCTGATCTCACAGGGGTGCTGTGAGGGACCATTTTATGGCCTTTCGTCTTAGAAGAGAAGCTATAAAAGTTCATAATGTCTTATTAGTGATGGAGATCAGTTTAGAGTGTCCATAAAGGCTTTTCAAGGCATTTTGTATGAAATGTTTTGAACCAGTGAGGGCCCCTTGTACTCTAGTGCCGCAGGTCAGTGGGGTTCATTCTACCTCAAGCACCCTGGGATGGGAGACATGGGTTACTTTGTCTTCACAGACACCAATGGAGAAACGCAGGGAAACAGTCTGTTGGAGGAAACAGATCAGGTCACACAGTCTTCCTACTCAGTTACACTAAACCTGCTTGTCTCCCTGTTCTTTTCAAGGCCTGGATTTGATTTGATTTGATTTGATTTGATTTGATTTGATTTGATTTGATTTGATTTTTAAAATCCCCTTCTCTGTGAACAGTCTCTCAGGGAAGCACTGGGTTATTGTCCTTTTGGCTCTCCCATTTGAGATTGAGCTGAGATTAGCCAGGGCATAGCTCCTGCCCTGGTTGCAGTGCCTTTGCTTTGATGCAAATATTTCAGCTTCAAAGTCATCGTCTCTCCCCAGCAGCTGCCAACCACACCCCCACCCTCACAGGGTGTTGTGTCCTGAGATTCACAGGGGCAGAATAAATAGACATTTGCTCAAGTTTCTCACACAGAGGTTTGGCAAGGCCCACCCCACCCTTCCATACCCTCTTTGGTCTGGTTTGCTTTCCCTCTCTGCCTGACTGTTCTCCTGGAGGAGTCTGTCGTGATTTCCTCAAGTGAATCCTGTTGGGAGAGTCATTGGAGGGCAGTGCCATAACTGAAACGTACCAGAGCCGAGTGAACATTATAACAAGCTCTTCTGCAATCTGTGGCCTAAAAGAAATAGAAAAACAAAATCTGAGGGAGAGTTGCTGTTATTATGTTAAAGAGACTATGATTTCCCTTGCTATGTGTTGCCACTATCTTGTTTTTAGCTTCCCACCTCTGCACTGTATGAGATTACAAGACTTCAAAAGCATTTAGCTATTATCCAGAATATAAAATCTCAGCATGACCTGCTGGTTAAATCATAATCCACTATGATACAATATGTGTCATCTCTTCTCTAGATTAAATCTAACCAGGAAAGAGGAGCCTGTAGCATTTCCTCATCCATCCTGCCAACACCAGCCTGGTGGGAGCAACCAGGACCACTGCGGTGAGCATCCTCCTGCCCATCTCTGAGAAGGATGTGTGGGAGAGGTGGGATCTAGTAAAAACAGCTGAAGTTCTGGTGTGAAGGAGAAAGTAGCCCTGTCTGCTGCTGTTTGCTGCCTTTTTCTTGCCCTACTGTTTTCAATAATGGCATGGAATGCTGCTGTCTAGTGGCCCATTACAACCACTGGAAATACAGTTCCAGTTGTTTGTGAGAATCACTGGGGAGGTGGGAGGAAGCCTTTGTTGTCACCACAATATAACACTGTGTTGCCTGGGTCTAGCTCCCAGCCCTGCTCAACCAAGATAATACCCTCCTTCTTTGAGGAGCTTTTTTCCTTTACCCAAAAGCCAGTTCCAAAAGGAAAATAGTTCCATCTTTAGTTCTAGCAGGTGTGAAAACTTGTTTATAAATCACCAACCCACACAGCATTATGAGGGATCAAACCTTATTCTTTCAAGGTCACTGAAATTGGCAATATCATAGTGCTGGGTCTTGTGGTGTGCAGTCATAGCCCATTTTTAAATATTTGGTTACTGTTTCTCAGAGCAAGTTTATGGCTGGCTATGTGGATGAAATGCTCCACATGAGCTTTCAAGGAGCATCCCATCAGCAGCATCTGCTACGCATTCCCACATATAGGCCAACCACATGAGCAACCCACCCCATCACAAAGAGAAGGCTGAAATCAGGCCTTCGTGAGGTCTGCATGAAAGCTTCTGCCCCTCTCCTGGGGTTTGCCAGAGCACAGGGACAGCAGGGGACTCACCCTTTGCAGGAACAGCTTCACAGTTGGAGATGGGATCAGCCCTGCGGATGCAAGTGCAGCAGCTGTGGGGAGCCAGGTGAGGGAGGATTTATCTTCTGCAATCAGCAAAGGGGCTTTTGCTTTAGAAAGGTTTACTGCTTTGGAGAATACAGGTACTGAGAGCTGGCAAGGAGCACGGAGGTGGAGTCAGTCAGCCATGAGTAAAATACAGGCGCTTGGGTCCATAGTATATGTGGTTCAGCACCACCAGTCATTTAACAGGTTTGTTTTCTTCCCTGTCACGCTTCCACAGTATATTGCATCCAAATACCACTAAAGAAATGACATGACACACTATCAGAACATTTTTCCCTTCTCGTAGCAAGAATATATAATAATCTCTCTGGAAAGCACATCTCAGACTATTTCGAAGAACAATAGATGCTTGTGAGGCATCCAGTGAAGTCAGAATAGCTGGAGGCTGCGAGTCACATAATAACTTTTTGTGCTTGCATAGTGTTTCATTTTCAGACTGATCTGAGTAGGAGACAGGAAATAAATAGATTTTTTTTTTAATGGCTACTTCTCAAGTCTGTGTTTTCTTTTTTGAAAACCAGGACTTGCAATCTTAATTATCACACTTTTACCAAAGCAGGATCATGCCACAGAAATAGGGCCCCTCTGTGGATGCTCCTGCTCTTCAGAGCAGACCTTGGGAGCAGAAGGAGAGTACTGGGAATTTGGAAGAGGATTTACATGGCACCACATGTAGTGTAAGATGGAAGCAGGCCTCTGGAGTGGTCTAAGTTGTGCCCAGCTCAGCCTGGGAGTGGAGACTCCAGCAGGTGTGGGCTGTAAAGGTGCTCTGGTGTCTCTACCTACATGTTGCATGATGACTACTGGCGCTAGGGAAAAAGAAAAAAAAGATCATCACAGAAGCTCATGGGACCTGATTATCATGACTTGATTCATTGGAAGGGAGGCCCTAATATTTAAGATACATTTTGCTACCTACCTATGACAGAAAATCCAGGTTTCACTTAGCCTGGCTTGGGAAATGAGATGGTGTTACTAGACAGCCTTCAGGCTGGGATTAGGTCCCTAGTGTACTGTGTTCTTTTCAATGGTGAGGACAAAACCACAACAGTCTTTAAATCAGTGCTATTATATATTGCTGCTAATTAAGGTTGCACAGACTTGGATTTGAGGAGGATTTTGAAGAGGCTGAGAGCTTATTTATGTTTGCTTTTCTGCTGAAAACCTTTTTAAAAAATTCATTAAGCTATATAAAACCAGATGATAATGTACAAAATCATATTTGCTGGAGAGGGTTTTCACCATTCCCTAGGAAGAAGTCATTTATGATAATCTGAATTACCGGGATTTGGCAGAAGGAGGAAATGGAGGAATTTGTATAATTCCAGGCCCTGTTGTCTGACTGTGCCACTGTCACCCATACTCAGAGCAGCTGCCTTGTGCTACCAGGCAGAGAGAAGTGGGTACAATAAGACACAGCTTTGAACAGAGGCCGGGTAGCCAGACTTATGGCACTTAAATCCAGATTGGGGTTGTGCTTTTTTCCTTTACATGGTTTTCAACAGAAGCTGGGTATCTATGTATGTGTTTTGGCACAGGGGCATGGTGCTATACTCTACATGGCTGATGTTGAATATTATTTAGTTGAAATATACAGTGCTTCTAGTCTCCAGTAATACTTCTATCAGCAAGTCATTCATTTCAGTGTCAGGACAGAAAAAAAAATTCAGCAAATATTTTCAGGAAATACAAAGAAGTAAAAAACAGATGCATTTAATGGACTTGGTAGTAGCATTTTCAGCCCAGAGATTTTCCTTTTGCAGTTTCTGTGATTTGACACAATCTTTGAAAATCAGAGTATTTATTGATAAAGAAACCCACTTTTACCTCCTTCTTCCCTCTCCCCTCTAATACATTCTTACATATATCTTTACATGCTTACTTGCCATCCAAGTATGAGGACACACATTAGGGATAGGGGAATGCTGAGCTCCAGGGCCTTCTCCATCTGATTTGCAGTTTTGAAAGGAAACTTCGCTATTGAGCTTTAGGATATTTTTGGATACTGACTGTCTTGTCTGTTGAAATTCTTTCACTCAAGTTAAAAATTCTTGAATATGCAGAGCAAAAGATGCATGAATATTTGGACAAAAACCTGACATTCAGATACCCTTGCTGTAAAAGCACCCAATTCTTCTCACCTTGCCTGAGCCAATGAGTATTTATCCATTTCAGTTTCACTCCACTTTTTGATGTTTGAAATTTCGCCTTTCTCTGTCCCTCCCCCACAATTAATTTATAGCCCACTGCCAAAAACTAGGCATCTCTGCCCACTCTGTCTTGAGTCTTTTGGATCATCTTGCGTCCACTCCATCCCGCAGAATAACCCCACATTTCCCATCTCCCTCTCTGGAGCCTGACCTTGTGCCAAGGTTATTTCTCAAGTGCTAACCCACGCCTGAACCCCTTCCCCAGGCTTTTCTTCACATGACTTTTAACCATGTCCTGGGTCAAAAATCAGGCACCCTGAGGTGCCTGTTCTCTGGATCCCTTCTCCATGGTGGTACTGGCCTTGTTTCCCTGTGCATCTCTTCACAGAAAGTGTGATGGCAGAAAGGGTGGATGGGGCTTTTCATGCATCTCCAGCTGTTTTCCTTGCTGGGTGGTTCAGTATGCTCCACTCCTCTTGCAGGGAGGGCCCAAGCCACCGGCCTTTGGAGGTGAAAAGGAGCAGCCTTCTGCCCACCTGCATCCTCCTCAGTATGCAGAATAACCCTGGAGCCCAGATAGGAAACTGGCCCTACACTGACCTTTTCTTTTTCCTTGCTGAAAAAGAGGGGAAAAGAGATTTTGGACAGCTCAAACTGACTTTTTTTGTTTTGTTTTGTTTTGTTCTGGCCATCTAACTGAAAATATCAATTGTTTCTGCAGTCACAGGCACTCTGCCAAACTCCTGCTCCTCATGACTGGCGCTCTGGTACAACTTTATTGATTTGTTATCACAGAAGATTCAGCCTCGGCTGTTTGGTTTCTATAAAAAATGTTTTGCTCTTCTTTACGACTACTCACACCTCTTCAGAGCTGTGTGCTAACAGCACTGCTCCATGCACATCTGCACATCTGCTACCTGAGGTTAAAAGCACTTGACCCAGCCATGACCTAGCCACTCCTCTTTCTGTTGGAGCTGTGCCATTTTCAGCCTTTGTGCTTGTTCTTTGTGTAGTCCAAGGCGTAATTCAGCTATTGCCACCATTCCCCAAGCACCTAAATTGCTTTTATTTCTTACAGCTGACACAGAGGCCAAAGTACTTCATGCTACTAACCAACCCTGTGTTTAGCCTAGTAGGTTGCAGGACTACCTCACCATTAAGGCTGCCTTTCCATGAAAGGGCACATCTGGAGAGTATTTGGCTCCACCTCCCTGTGTGCAAAACTGGAGTGGAGTAGATGGGATTAAGCGTGGCATACCTTGTGGTAAATTCAGATGTGTTGGCAAACCCTCCTGTCCAGTTTGCTGCCAGTAGGAAAGGCATGACCAGCTACCAAGGGAGCAGAACACAACATGGATGTGGGACACCATCCTCAAAGGCTCAAACAACAGATGGCTCTTTCAAGGCTTAAAATATGACCTCTTTCCTTGGGAGATGAAGGTATGCATTTTTAACAAAGTTTCTCTAAAGTGCTATAAAGGGAAGACCAAAGCCATCAGGGAGGTCCCAGAATTTGGAGGTTCCCCAGAGCATATACTATGTAAATTTTGTGCTTACAGCTGGATTAAAGCACAATTCTTTCCTTCCAGAGCAGGGGCATCTTGACATCTTTAAACCTGGACTTGGTGTTTTGGGCAGTTTATGCCATTTTTGATCTCTGTATCTTCAATTTGGACTCTATATGAACCACCCAGGATTTGGGAATGGCATTCCTCAAACACAACCAAGGATCCAGAGCATGATATCCTGATGAAAAAAATTATGTGTTCCCTGACCAGCACATGCTTATTCATGGTACTCGTTGCTTCTGTGGTATAGAAGTCTAGTTGAAGTTTGACTGCAAACTCAGTAGTATGGTTGATGGCACATCATCCATGCCACAGAAGTCAATAAAAGCACCATTTCTGCCACAAAAATTCACCATGAAGTAATGTAAGTTTTCCAGCACTTTTGTTCATACTACACTTTAATGCATAATGCAGGTTTTTTTATTCATTAGATAATAGATACTTCAGGTAATGAAAATTCATTCTGTGTAGCAGAAATACCAAGAAGAAGTGGATTCTTATAGCTGTTCAAGGGCTCAAAAGTGGATACTTGTATGCTTTCATGTTTGATTCTTGTTCCACATCACTTCAGAAGCATAATTTTTGTTGACAGAAAATTGGCCAGGCTTAATAAAACAAGGTATTTCTATATCAGCTTCTGGGCTCTTTCTAATGTGTTGTCATTTTAGGAGATAATTGACTTCATAGGCAAGTTACATTGGGACCAAATTTTCAAAGGCTTACGGCTCTGTGAAAAGATAACCCATAGGAAAATTTTTTTAATACTACTAGCAAAGATTAATCTGTCTTATTTCCCAGGTCTGCAGGATACAGAGCACCACTGAATGTTATTTTAGGGAAAGAAAGCACATAGTTAAACTCCCATCTTGTGCCATTCTCCTGGCTGTCGCATGCGGGTGGCGCGGGGGCCATTTTGTCACTGTCTGGAGAAGCGGAGCATCTCAGAGCACCTTCTGGTTGGTGTAACAGGAAGCTGGAGAGCTGACCCACTAGATGTAGCTCCAGATCCATTTAGAGGTTTTCTACCTCCATCTCCCACTGGCAGCTGCACAGTTTCTGAACCTGCTACCTCCAGAGGAACCTGAGCTCCAAGAGCTAAGTTGCTCAGTCCAAGGGAAATAGATACACTCATTCCCATGAATGTTACCATCTCCCATTTTGTTTTGCGAAGAGAAGCAAATCACCCAAGAAGACTTCAGAGTCAGCTTGTCAGAAGATATTATGCAAATCATCAAATCACATGGGCTCATATCTAGAGCAGGCAAGTGAAAAGAGAGAAGTGTTTAGCTGTAACATTGTCTGAATTAACTGCCTGACTTTGAGGCACAAGATTGTCAAGTGACTTGCTCACCCAGATGATATGTAAGGCTGGGGGAAACCAATCATGTATGACATCTGAACTTTTCCAATAGAAGCAATTATATACTATATACACATATGCATTTATAAAGAAATTAGGATATATACATACACATACACAGGTATACTGCTCAATTGTACCATCTTGTGAAATCATCTTGATTGAAATTACTGTGTATTTCACAAAGTCAGGGATTGTTTCTATTTAAAAACTCTCATGCAATCCTTTCCTTTGCCTTTCCTGTAGCCCTCAAGAGCAATCCAGAAAAGCTTTGGAAAGGGAATTGGCTACATGTACTATTGTTTTCTACTTTCACCAGGAGACCCCTTAGGCCCCCTGTTTTACAGATTTGTGCAACTCCTGTTTTGGATTACATTTCTTGCTAAATGTCAGAGGGAGCATGAGGATGATTATTGAAAGGGCAGCCACTGCTCCCAGGCCAGCCCTTCCTCCTTCAGACAAGAAGACCACTGCAAACTCTTAAGGTTTGCAGATAAAAATGGAAGTGCATCGTGCAAAGGCTCCAATTTGAGATCATCGATGGCTCTTCCCTAACTTGCTCAGCAGCTCTGGAAACACGTTTGGACAGAATGGGAAATCATTTCTGCTCAACCCTGCTCAGTGCTGGCTACCCAGAGAGGCACATTTCTCTGTTTATCAAAATCAGAGGTCCCATCTCCCAAAAGCTGCAGTGCCTGTGTGAAATGTGAATGAACAGGGCTGAAGAGAAGCAGCGTGAGGTCCAGAGAGATCAGGCTGAGGCACAGGAAGAAAAGTCACAGCGGAAATTGCCACTATGGTGCAGCAGTTTGGGTTCCTGCTGAACTACTGATCATAAACACTCCATAAGCAGGGGCAGCGTCTTCTTCTTGCAGCATAACCCTGCCCTGATGAGTATGACAAAGCTGTCTCTTTCAGGAGGTCACCTGAGCAGGAGCTCAGACTGGGCAGGAGATCCTGAGCGTGGTGGCCCCTCATCCACAGGGCTCTCCTGTCCCAGACAGTCACACAATTACTGGCTGTGGTGGCCACAGAGCTGGGAACCCTGCTCGGGGTCCTGCATGCTTGGTCACATCTTGAACGTGTTGCCTTCTAATGGCTAATACAGAAACAGGATCAAGTAATTGAACAGTGGCACACTCCAAGAAGGAATACAGGTGGGCATGTTTCTTTGAAGATGAAGTTCCCCAGGTTCACAGAATAGAACCTCTACTAATAATAGTGGGCTGGAAATACTGAATTTTGCATATCGGCTCTTCCCAAAGGTTTCCATACATATGTTTCAGTGAATTACAGCTTATTTATATATTCTCTGAGTAATCAAGTTCAAGGGCAGGCCTTGACTTCCTGTGAATGATATAAAGCTGCCCACACNGTGGCTATCTCGCCATAGCCACGCAGCAGCGGTGTTACACACCCCCAGTGCAATCTCTGAAATAGTTTGTCATTGTCTTCAAGTGAAAATGTGGCAAATACTCCCGAAACTTCCATCAGGGGCTGTATTCTCCCTCCTGTGCTGCAGTCAGACAGATAGCAAAGGGTCCTCAAACGGGTGGAGGAAAATCTCCTCACACAAGCATTGCATATACTGGTTTTGGTCTGTCACTTTCTCACACCACCACATCCCCACCTCCCACCCCCCACCGCTCTCTGTAACCTGGAGTTAAGAAAGCAGTTCATCTGATAACTCCAGGAAAGGTCACAGCATTTGGTTTAGCATTTTACTGAAAGAATAAGCGGCCTGGTTCTCTGGAGTACCAGGGATGATGATCTAGTGGCCTGTGCACAGGACCAGGAGTTATAAATTCCTAAATCTTAATCCCAGCACTGACAATTACTTCTCCTGCAACCTTGAGCAAATTGCTTAACTTTTCTGCTTCTGCCTTTCTCCATTGCAAAATTGTGAATTCTGCCTCACCAGGTTTTTTTGAGAGTTAATTTTGTAATGTAGATGTTTAATTGTCCTTCTGCTGGTGTTGGTTGTATTCTGTGTGCTTGTCTATGTCTAACACAGTTGGTATCTGCTTCATGTGGATGTTCAGAGCCTGATGGAGAAACCTCTGACAGCAGTTTCACCTCACAAAGAGATCTTCCACCAGGCTTGGGACAGGAAAAAGGAATGAATGCAGGAGGCTGAAGGAGACCATTGACCTGTCAGACTGCCTTTCCTGTAGGAAACTTTCCTGGTTATTCCAGAGTGAGGGGAGAGGAGCATGGACATCTCTGTCTGTTGATGCTTCAAACCATAAGGATCTCTGCCTAATTGCCTGCTGCAGGAAGTGGGGCTGTGGCTTGGAAGAGGAATGATGCTGTAGATGAGCAACGTGGTGTGTACACTGCAGATCTGCTGTCAAAAGGTAACTCAAAATATTTAACTTTTAAAAATTATGGAATCAGGCCCTTCATGACAGTTGCACTCTGAAAAGAGGATGAGTGAGGCAGCAGTATCTGCTCTGACAGTTTCACTTCTCTCCACATTCACCTATTAACGTTACTTCATGTGCCATTAATTAGACTTAATAGTCTATACTTTATCCCCCTTGTCATAACAAATCAGGTGTGAAAGATTCCAACAAAAAGAAGCACTCAAGTGATCTCAACATTAACAAGCTTGGTTTTCCTGACAACCTGAATTCAGCAAAGTGCTTCAGCATCTGCTCAAAGTTCAGCATGTGCTTAGGTGCGCTGTAGCCCGAGACAGTACCAAGTGAAGGGTAAACCTCCAAGGTTGGGTTGCTCAACCCTTCAAACTGATGTTAGTAGTTCTGCCCTGGGCAAGTTATTGTCTCCATCCCAGTGGCATTGTTTGCCTAAACGAATAGATGGTGTGTGCCTTTCATTTGTCACTGATCTTCAGCTTAAGGGCAAATCGCTCATTTGGAACCCAAATTTTCCAGCTCAGTGGCTACATTTTTGCTTCCAATCTGGCTGCTTATATATGAATTTTTAGCTAGGTAGGAGATCAGCGCTGAAAACTTTGGCTCCAGGCAGCAACTGCATTTCAAATAAGCTAGCCTGAGCATACATCACAGAAATGTGCTACACTCAGAGCTGGGAATGGAGAGAGCTCTCAGAGATGCTACCCAACTATTGCTGGTTCCAACTTGGGTCATTATATACTCACTCTCACATTCTCAAACGTGAAGGACATGAGCCATGAAAGTTGAAAACCTGAAAGACGGAAGTGTCACCTCCACTAAAGCCAGCAGTTCCCCAGATCTCACTGAAAGTTCTTGACACCTTGAGGGGTCAAAACCATATGCTATAAAAATATTATCTGGAGCTTTTAAATACTTTAGCTTCCAATCCTGGCCCAAATATGGAAGAAAAAATGAGTTCAAAACACGAAGGAAAAAAAGATCCGAAACCAAAGTGCTCACATTTTCACTGGATCTCTAGGGGTTTGACTTGAATTTTGTTGGAGGGTGGCTGTTCAGCTGTGCTTCTGTTTTTATTCCAAGTGGCTTTATGCACTCCAAAATGAGCACTAATGCAAGAAGTAGCATGGCACAAAATAATCTCAGTTTATGCCTTCAGAACAAAGCCCAGAAATATGTGCTGCCATAAAGGTTCCTGCTGTGCTGAGGTCCGAGGTCTGCTTGTATCTTTATTGGTGAACTCCTGCAGGAACAAAGAGCAGGCAAAGGCATGACTTAAACCAAGTTGCTTCTTACTGCTGCAATGAGAAATCAGTCCCTGCTGCTGCCAATTAGAGGGCTAATTGAGAAGTGGATCCTGAACCCTGGGAGAATTGGTATCTCAAGGAAATTTCCTGCCGCTGTCAATGGTGCTGTGATACAGAGCCAGGCAAAGGCTGAGCTAACTGGATGGCATAAGCATTGTGAAGGAAAGTGCTGTTTGGGAAGAAAAGTATGATGCTTCAGTATCTACACAAGGTTTAAAGAGCATATGGGATTTGGAAGAAAACAAGAATGCAGGCTTGCTTTCTTGAGATTCAGGGGTTCATGTCCCAAAGACCAGCAGCAAGTTATGTCTAAAACTGCTGGGTATTTGTCATTAAAAATCTCCTGAAATATGGCATGCTGGACTTCTCCCGTGGCCAGAGCATTTCAGGCTCTTTCCTGATGAAGTCTAAGATAATGTTATTTATTTATAAATTCTTCCAGAGTGTCTGTTTTGTATTAACCCCCGACCTTTGTCACCTTCCCTCTCTATCTACGGTCTTGCCCCAAAAGCCAGCTGAGCTGATTAACTGTTAAGACCTAAGACAAATTCAGGACTCTCCTGTGAAATCAAAAGATTAAATCTGGATTAAATCTGATTGCCCACTGGTGCAATATCACAGAAATTGTTTAAGCTTAAACTAGGGATGAATTTGTCTCAGTCTTTTAGCTGCTTTGGGTACTTGCATTTCTTTGCCTGAAAGACATTTAATGCTCATTTATTTGTTGCAAAAGTTTTACATCACAGCCAGCATCTGGCATGGAAGGAAACACAAGCAAACTACTCCAAATTGCCAGGAAGCTATAATCCTCAGGGAAATTTCTCCTATCTAAATTGGAACTACCTCAGTAGCAGAAGGTTACTGAGGGATATTTTAATAGGAAGGAGTGAAACAGATCTTCCATTGTGATCGGCCATGCAAGTTCTCTCTGTTCTTGGTAGAAGTAGGGCTGAATCTCAATGTAGGAATATATCTGGATCACCACCCAACCCTGTACCATCATTTTGCCTTTCAGAAGGGTTCATTTTTTCCCCAGATGCTTTTCCAAGTTCCTTTGCCAGACTCTGCACTTTTAAGCTATGACTGGCAACAGATTCACAGCAAACCAGTATGAAGAAAGAGGATTTTCTCCTAGGATTCCCGACCTGAGCAGAAATAGGGAGTACTGGAAATAGTGCAAAACCCAGCTTCCTTGAAAACTTTCCAGCCCAGTTTTGCAGACTGTAGACATTTGGGCAGTACAGATGAACTCTGGATAACAACTCAAATGTTTGGGTTTACCCATAGCTAAAAATATCACAGATTGGAGGACACTGTCCTGAACTGAGTCTCCAGGCATTTTGAAATTCACCCAGCCCTGGTTGAAGTGATCATTATAATCTGGCAAGGAATGCAATCTGGATTCCAAACTGTAGCTGTTTTTAAAACTGTCTTGCCAAAGCCCTGTTGGAGACTGAAAAGAAATCCATTTTAGCCTGAAAAGGATGATCAATAATTTCTTTTTCTTGATGTAGCGTTTGTTTATAAGACGCTTATATCTGTAGGTAAATTGCATACATCTTAGTAACTGTTAAGATTTGTGATCTTGCTGTAGAGTCCAAAATAATAGTAATGATGTTTTTTAAAGCCTCCAAACTCTGTTACAAATTTTAGTTACCACCTACTCATGGCCTCCCACGCACTCCAGGAAACCAGCTAGATTTCCCAGCTGCTCTGCAGCAAGGTCTTTACAAGCACGAGTACAATTATACTCTAAACAAGGCTGGATGTTTCCCTTACAGATGACTTTACTATCTTTTCTCACAATTCATCAAGCCAGAGATGTCATGCCGTATGGTGGGCACATGCACCAATGTGGTCAGGTGAAACAACAATAAGGAAATTTGGTTACATTCAATGCAGTTGGGGATTCCCTTCCCAAAGAAGCTTGTTATTCCTGAAAAGAGAAAAAATAAAGTGTTCAAGGCCAGGCTGGATGGGGCTTTGAGAAACCTGGTCTAGTGGAATGTGTCCCGGTCCCTGGTGGGGGAGGGGGTTGAAACTAAATTATCTTTAAGGTCCCTCTCAACCCAAATAAATCTATGATTCCATGAAAAGCAACATTAAAGAGCAGCTTGCAAGGGTGGTAGTGCGTAGGCTGTTGCCAGCAACACCCATCTTGGGAAAGCCATCTGTGTAAAGAGCGGGAGAGAGCAAGGGTGGCAGGAGAGCACGATCGATGCAAAGAGGAGCCTAAGTAGAAATAAGTGATTAGGGTGTGAAATCCAGAGAAAGAACAGTGTGAGCCATAGCACAGTGATTGAGAGTAGAAGATGACAGCAATATCACCTGGTTTTAAGTGTGTGAAAGGAGGGACTCAGGGGCAGGGGTGGATTGCTGGCAAATCTTCTACTGTTTTTACCTTCTATCTGTGTAAGACAACGATGGATTACCTACATTTAATAGGAGTTTATGACCCAATGAGTGGTATTTAAAAGACTCAATGATGCATTTAATAACCAAACATCCTTCCTGATTAGTGCTCATTTGATCTCTCGAGGTTAGTGCTCCCTCTGAGATTTAAAAAAAACCAGCATTTGTCTCCCTATAGTTCATTCCAGAGTGCAGGGATGCTACAGACCTCACAGATATCTAGGGAATTAATTTTCCTGGGAATGTATGAACTATATATTTCTTTGGTTGCTCTCTCTCTCTCTCTCATTGCATGCTTTTAGAAGGATGTAGAAGTTGGAAAGCAGAAATCCTGCTGACTCTTCATTAAAGTTGTTTTTTCCTTTCTTTGTCAGATTTATGAAGGCTCTTTGAGCATTAATGCAAATTTTTAGCCATTTGCAAAGGTGAACAAAATTGATCTCAAGTAATCTGCATGAGTTTAGTAATTTAAATAAAAATGAAAAGGAATGAACTTGTGTCACTTGGCAGAGGCTGTTTCTCCTCTTTTCTGAGTTGCATTTTCAAAAATACACTAAAATGGATTCTCAGCTCTCCCTCTGACAGGCAGAGAAGAATCAGAGAGGTGGAGAATGGGAAAAGAAGCATTATTTTTGAGGTTGATAATTCAATTCTAGAGAGACTACTCCTTGTCTACTACTTCTAGTCCTGAAGATAATCAGGAATGTGCCGTATCATAGGAGAAATGGGTTGCTGTGTGTCTCTGGTCATATCCCTTCTTTGGTATCCTTTATGCTTCTTGGGATTCCCGCTAAGGAGAGGAAATCAGCCTTCCCCTTAATCGTGCAAAGGTTTCTCTTTTTCACTCTAAACCCCTCAAACCCATTTAAATCAGTTTCAGGGAAAGGGTCAGGAGTACACTGTAGTCATCTATCCCACTGCTGTCCTGAACTTATGGGCAAACACAAAACGTCTGCTGCAGTCCAGATAGCGCATTGTTTTTGACCTTCTGCTGTAGGAACTCTGAAAGCAGGATTTGTATCCAGAGGCCACCAGCTGATGAATGGTGGCTGTTTCCTTCTCATTTACTCTGTGACTTCCTTCCTAAGTTAATCACCATTCGACAGACAAGGGCAAACAAATCTTTGCCCTACTCAACAGCCTTGTGTTCTCCTTTAGCATAGGTTACTGTGACTCAGCAGATGAGGGAAAACACTGAAGTACTTCTTTAGGGTTTCCTACAAATCACCCCATCACAGAGAGGGATTTTACCACCCACAGCAGAGTAGGAGCCAGTTCCCTTTGCAGAAGCCTCTTGTCTGCCTGCTGACTTTGCTGCCTTTAGCTGAACTCCTCGAAGAGGAGTTTTATAGGCAGATTCATCAATATCGACCAGAGCAGCCCTAATTTAATAACCATTCCTCCACAGTAAGGAGAAAATGCTACCTCCCTGAATCCCCTGTGCCTGCTCCTGCCATCTCAGGGACTCCCTCCACCTCCAGCAAGAACCTGCTGGCTGCAGCAGTGCAGGAGCTTTCACCCATTTTGTTTAGCACAGACCAGCCTCCACCAACTGCCTTTGCTTTATTTCCCCGTAAGAGCCACAAAACTTTTGATGACCTTCCCTTTTGCTCCTGAAGAAAGGTTAACAGCCCTTGGGGCTTTTTGTTTTTCCTTCCTCTTCAAAAGTCAGCTTAGTTTTAATGATAAAAATAAACAAGACCATTGAAATGTCCCCATGGATTCAAGTCTGGTTTAACTCAGCAGAAGGGCACTTCTCCTCCTTTCTTTTGTCCATTTGGCCTGCCACTGAAACATGTACTTGAATTTCAATGCTTTTTTTTTTATGTGGGCATGATTTATCTCAAACTTTATCCTGCTAAGTTTGTTTCTCAAGCTCATTCTTTATTGCAGCACAGTAGTAGCATTATACAACTTGTGGCTCCCTACAAAAAAAGTTTCTCAGAGCAGTTAACATGAGAAGTCATTCATGAATGTTGCTGAAAATATTTGTATTTTCTGTGTATACACAGTTTGTAGACTGTGTTATTCTAATAACCTGTAAACAGAAAGCTGTATTTCTCCACAGCTCAATCTAGAGCTACACACAGTAATGCCCATTCACAGAACCAGCCCCGTGCAGTGTGTGACAGATTGACACATACACAAACTCATTCTTATTTGAAATACCAAAATAGAAGTGCCTTCTGTACTTTCTGCAGAATATTCCACCTTGAAATGGGTCCAGGTAGTTTCACTGTAGATGCAGATGAATTTTCTGCCATTCGTATCACTGCTTAAATGCATTATTCATTCAGAGTGATTGATTTGGTGTTCTGTCCACATTGCTTAAATGCTACTGTCTGTTCGTCTGTCTGTTAATCTGTTTTGGTGTCTTACAGAGACAGACCTATAGAAAACACTTCTTGTTTCTGTTGAGGTAGTGACAAAAAAAAAAATATCATAAAAAAGGAACTGTTTGATCTTTGAATTCATATGCATTAAAAAAATCTATACCACTGAGATGACTGAATAGCCAAAAGGACAGATTTTTATATTCTGCCAGTGGTGTGCTAGAAGCACGGTGCATTTGTTTCTGCCTGATTAGTCGGATGCTGGGGCTGGGGAGCCAGGAGGAGGCATTGCAGCAGAGGAAGGAGATGCTCTCCGTAAGATCATGACCTCCATTCCAGTGTCATTTTGCACCTCAGGCAGTGATCTTGTTACATCTCATAAGCTAAGCAAGGTCAGCCCTGGTCAGGCTAAGCGCTTGAATAGGAAACTTCTAAGGAAAAACTCAGGCACTGTGGAAAGCAGGGCTGGTGTCTGGGTAGGTGACATTATTCTCTTGGAGTTGGTACAAAAGACGTTCTCTTTTAAGAAGCCCCTGTGCATCCGCTGTGGCTCTGCTCTGGCAGCTAAAGGCACTGCCTCTCAGGTGAGCCAGGCCCAGAGGCTGCAGAGGCTGAACTTATTAACAGCATTTCTTCCTGTTTCCCCCCAGAGCAGAGGTGCTAACCCCACTGTCTGCCCAAGCTCCACACTGGGTGATTACACGTGTCCCCAGAGCTGCCCCCTGCAGTTCCCATACCAGAGGTCACACTTCGCTCTACTGCTCTGGCAAGCTGGCCCAGGCAGCATTGCTGGCAGACTCTATCCCCAAGCAGCCTGCAGCTCAGGAGGAGGCAAATTGACCATATGGGCTGGGCAAGAAAACTCTGCTAGTTTGGAAGGGTGCTTATTCATGAAAGGGAAATAAGGAAAAGCCAAGAAACACTCACGTGAAAATGAACTTGGTGCCACCAGCTCTCCTGATCTCTTCCTTTGTGCTCCCAGTCATAGTCTGTCTTCTCTTCTGAGGAGTCTTGACTCATCTGAGACACAAACCCCTGTGATCCCCTCTGTCTGCTGAAGGAAGAGTGGTACACCCCTCATGTCCTGGCAGAAAACTCCTCCTGCTGTTATGGGGTGAATATATCCTATTGCTGTAGTTTTTGACAGTGACATCAGGGTTCTGGAAAGAGAGAAGGACAACTGTGGTGTGCTTTGCTCATTAGATGAGATGCAGGACACACTGCTAGGGAAAGCAGATGAGAAAAAACTCTCCCCAAACCCACATCTCTAATGCCAACTACACTTGGAAGTATGCAGCTACATGGTACCATGTTTAGAGAAATGACTAAGTTGGGTATTCAATAAAAACATAAAAAAACCTCTTAGCCTTATTAGAGTGGTCTACATTTTAATGCTGCATCTCATGCCTGAAAGTGCTCTGCTTAACCTTTCAGTTGTGAATTTTCTGATGTGGAAGGTGTTTCCTAACCCCACTTTCTATCTCTCAGTCACAAAACAAGTGGTGAGATCAACACTCAGTCGAAGTCCTAAGGGTGAAAGAATTCAGGCTAGCAAAACCAGAACCAGCCCGAATATTTTGCTTGGTCTTCAGATTAAAGGCTGGTTACCTTCATTCGGTGCAAAGAAGTCCTTCAGAAGACAAGGGCTCATTGCTGTCTCTCCCCTGTTGGTGTGGGGATTCCTCTGCTAGTTTGCCCTGTAAATGAATGTGCTCATGTCCAAGCAAATTTAATTCATGTTCATGCACAGCCGTGGGTGCCTCTGGCTGCAGGCATGGCACAGATGGCAGCATTGCTATTATGAAACTGAAGTCTGAAACCTTCTACTTCATGAGCATCTCAGACCTCGTGCTGCTTCCCTGGCTAGTGTCTGGAGTGGTTCTTCACAGCCCCACCACTGGCACAAACAGTCAAAAACAACCCAAAATTCCATTTGAGGGTCTTTAAAAATACTCTTTGCATTTATGTCTGCTTTCCAGGTCACCTATAACATGCCGTGCCCCAAAATGGCATTAGGTGAACAACAGTCATTTTCTGAGACAGACACTCTCTCAAATCCCCTACCTTTGTGTTTGTTGCTGTTGTGATTCTTCACCTGCTGCCCTTTATCTAGCAAAGAAAGGTGAGTTCAAAGACTGCTCTGGAGGTCTGTTATGGTTTTAATGATGAGGTGAAGTTGGAAGGTCTTGTGTATGATGAACTTAATAGGGCATTCTTCTCATTTATGCTGACATCCTTTACATGGAGCTGTGAAAAGGAAAAGGTATGGGCAACTGATCACAAGCAATTGATTTATTAAGAAATAACTGCCCTTTAGCTGTAAGTGAAGGTCTGATGAGGGAAACAAATATTTAATAAGGCCACATAATCCCACTGGAGTCACAATGGCCTTATGTCCCCATTGTCTTCTCCCACTTAATTTACTTTGCTATATGAAGCCATCGGATAAAGAGCAATGATGAGAATAAAAAACAGAGCTGTGTGAATAAATTAGATTTTTATTTTTCCTGGCTATGCTGAGAAATCATGAGAGAAATTCATTTGCAGCTGTCCTGCAATGAGTTCTTTCCAGCATTTTTTTGGCAATCACTTTAAGTTAACTGTAGCATTTTCTTCAGCCTCTGATTAATTTTTTTTTCTCGGACTTACGCATCTACAAGATTTTTAATTACAAAATAAATTGAAAGAAGTATCAGAAGTGGCAGAAGTTAGTGGAACAGAAGTGGCACTAATTTTTTTCGATACCAGAATGAAAGCTTTAGATTGTTTTTACTGGATTTTGTTTTGCAGCAGCACAAATATTCCATTGAAATTTTCAAACTATTTTACTTTCACCAAATCACTTGTTTTCTCTGAGGGAAAGGTATTGCTATGAAGGGATTTGCCGCTCAGTTGTTGCATTCCCAGTGTTAATGCTGAAGCATTCCAGGCACTTCATGCTCCTGTAGAAAACCCAGAGTGATATTCATGAGACTGATACAGACACACAGCAGGGAATTTTATTATGGACAATTTTGGAGAGGTATGGTTCTTTCTTTTGGGGTTTTGGGGTAATTCTGTAGAGATAAAACTGATGCCCGAAGGACCAAAACCACCCAATTTTTCTTTTGATGAACTTCTTATGGTTTTGAGATTAAAGTCCCACACAACTTCCGTCACAGATATTTTCTGCAACAATTCCAAAGAGTTAAACATTTTTGAGACAAGGGTATAAATCCATCTGTGTCTGCTTTCACAGAGACCAGGACAGACTATTTTAAGATTGTGCTAGAAGACAGACAATGCATTGGGGTTGGTCAGGAAACAGAGTCAAACCTAGAGCTCCAGTTAGCATTGCCAGACAAAAAAAAAATAGCTGAGTAGCTACAAGTTATAGAGGAAATAGTGTAATACATTCATTTTGTTCCAGGCAGTGATGTCCACCTATTGTGAGTGGGAAGTGGTGAAACCCAGTGGGGAGTGCAACAGAGGGAAGTCTGTAAGGGTTTGTACGACCCCCACAGTGCCTTCTGGATGAACTTGGCAGCCCACCTCTCCTCTGCTTCCACCCTCCCCTATTTATTCCCACAACACCCTGTCATGCATGCACCTGAGACACTGAGAAACAAAACAACTTTGTGAAAGTCATGCTGAAAACCAGGAATACAGCTGTCCCCTGGGCTTTCTTGTCACAGGCTGGCATGCAACCAGGATACCCGTTCTTTTCAGCAAGATTTTGGGTCTGCCACACTGAATAATTTAGCTTATTTTGGACTGCCTGCTTATTTGTCCTTTTTACAAACCAGTAGGGAAAAAACCCCCAACAGCAGTTTGCCTTTTTCTTTTCAGAGGTGCTTCCTGCAATAGGAGCCACCAGGTCTTTGTCTTCACTTACATATTCCTACTTGCAGTAGGAAGGCTGCCCCATTATTTTGGTGAAGCAAATATCAGGTTCAGGAAAGGCAGACAGACAGGCAAGTAAACTGAAGAGCTAGTGCCTGAACAGTTGTTTGATAACATTAATGAATCATGACTGCAATAGAGTAACCTTTGAAGAGGGTCATCAGGAACTCAGCCACATAGGAAAATACACAGCTGGACTTGGTCTACAGTATCAATTAAGCTTGAAATGTCTGAAGCAGCAGCTATCAAAGGAGAAGAAGGTTACAATGGGACAACAGGGCTGCTTCTGTAGGGAAGATTCCAGCAGCTCTCCTGGAGTAAGAGCTGAGCCAATCCAGGACAAAGTAGACACCCCTGCCAGGAGAACAGCCATGGTAAAATTGTTTATTTGGGTCACAGAACATGCAAATTTGTAAAAAGCGTGTCTGTCTCCTCATGGTCACCAGACTCCAACAGAAAGAGATATTTCTGAGCCTGAGGAAGAAGCAGAGCCTTGTGACAAAGTGATGCAGAGCCATGAAGAGAGTTTTCTCTTTCCCTACGGACATATTTTTAGATACATTACTGGGTGAGGAAGCCTGGCAGCCGGGCAGGCACTGAAATTCGCCGTAACTTTGTTCACAGTGGGACACACACTCACGCTGACCAGCAGCCGATGGATCCACCTCTTGGTGTGCCTGAAACAGAGCTTTTCATGTTCAAAGGGGACAGAAGGTTTGAAGGTTTGGAGGCTGGCTCAGGGTATGAAGGTGCCTGCCTCTGATCTTCATATGCCTCAGTTCTTCCAGGAAAACCTAAGCCAATTGCTGTTTTAAAAGGCTATTTAATTTTAAAACCTCCCCCATTCCCATTACTAAGCTGGCATGATTTTCATCGCAGAAAAGGTATGTGCCATGTGAAGAGAAAGTAAAGAAAAGTGAGGTGGGCCCCTGCATGTACTAAAAATAGCGTGTGGGGGGACACAGCCAAGGAAGTCACTTCACAGGAGATAGGGATTGAATGGCTTCCACTCTGTGGGGCTTTGCTGAGCCCAACTAATTAATGTTTGTAAAGCACTTTGAAGATGAAAAGCACCAATTCATCGCTAAGCTTAATTATTTGGATCAAGTTACTTTAGACTTTCGCTAGCTACCTTCAAACACCACCGAACTCTTCCCTCTAAATCGTGAGCAAGCCAGAGAGCTCAAGGCAGAGTTTTGGAAGTCAAAGCCACAGCAGTACATTGTGATGATGGCTCTTGTGGATGGAGGGTGGGCTCAATATGTACACTTTGACTTTGACTTTACTGGACCTGGGGTTTTCAGAGACACTTAAAGAAGGGCTCCTGTTGAGTTCTGAATGAATTTCAGCCACTTTTAAATTCACTGTGTATGATTAGGGCTTTTTAATGCTGGCAATTAGAAGGAAACCTGTTTTGGATAGAATTGCATTTACACTGCACAATCATGTTTCTAACACATGTGATTAGCACCAGGGATAGGACATGAACTCTTTATGCTAATAGTGTGTGTGCTAGTTGGCAGTCCTGTCAGGTAACAGATATTAAAAACATGAATACAAACACAGGTGTAGGTGCACCAACTGGAGGAAATGCAAGGAAAATAATCACATAAACAGCATACTCCACTCTTGGGAAGAGAAGGGCTTTAAACAGACAGGAATAAAATCTTTGCTCGTCAGGTGAGAAAAATGAACATGATGCCTTAGACTGTAAACTTTATTTTGAAATGGACCAATATTGTTCACACTCATATAGCTAATATTCTCTCTTTTCTTTTTCAGATGAACTAGTTAAAAGATTCCTCATCACATTACTACACCTGTCTCTGCAAGTGAGGCATTTTACTTCTTCAAATAGCATCCCCAGGGGATATTTAATTCTGAATGATTTTCTCATTAAAAATATGGTTCTACTCATGAGAAACGGAATGTCCTAGTAAAATAGGGCATGTCAGGGCCAGAGATTTATGGGTTCAACACTAGGATTGAAATCTCGATTACTGAATAGAATTATCTACAGAATTAATGATAACTTTGCAATCTCCACTCATCTCAGTAGGATGCTGCTCATCATTTTCTGATGATTAAATACGAAAGTGTTCTCATCACTTGTAAACTCTAATCACAAACACAACATTAGCTCTAAGGATAAAAAAGCATCATCAGACATAGGTCTCAGGGGTTTACCCAAATTGAGCTTGGAATTAGTTCAGGAAACTCTCTTTGCTGCATCCCCTCTGCACCTCCTGATTTAACTGTAGACTAGAAAGCTGAAACATGGATGGCTTCTCTAAATCTACTGTTTTCTCGGGAATCTCCTGGGAAGCTTTGCAAGATTTCCAAGCTAACATTTAGCTCAGCAAGGTTTGCACACACATAGTACAGAAGCTCTGGAAATTCTGGGCCTCTCCTGTCATTTGCAAGAGACAGCACCCAGGAATGTTTGCCATGGAAGGTGCTTTTAGGGTAAAAGCTGTTTGCACCCACAGCACTTGCCTGAGAGCAGCTGCTCACTGGCAATTGACAGTCAGATCTGACCCTCTGCTTTTAGGAGGAGATTCAACGGGTCTGACAGGGAAGCCTTCCTGAAACAAAGAAGGAAATTAGTGCACAGGAGCCAATACTCGTCTTTTCCTTCTTTAAGGAAGACCCTCTTCTACAACACCATGGAGAGGGTTACAATTAGGGAACTGAGACTGGATCTTTTTTTTATGCACACAGATTTCAACTGGGGTCCACTCCAGCAGTGATGCACTTCTGTGATGGGTAATGGATCCACACATGTACATTTTTTACCTCCTTTTTATCTGCAGTGCAGGTTTCCGTTACACATTCTGCACTTGTTTCATACACGCATGATTCCTGTAGAAATCAATGGAAGTCCTATGTGCAGAAAAAGCCATAGAAAGTGCAACAGAGATTTGCACCATGGATTAAGAGATTTTCAGTGCTGATCAAAGAAGAATTTTGTCCAAGGTTTGTAAAGCACTTTTGAATCCTTCTTGATGAAAGGCACTATAAAAATGTAAAGCTGCTGTTGTTGTTAATGTTCCCTTGGCACACAACAGGAGGAAAGATGCTGAAATTAAAGTCACATATATTAATATTGATTAAGAAATAAGCAAATTCTTCTAAAACTTGATCTGCCTTTCAGTATGTGCACTGGTCTTCCATTTTCAAAGAGGGCATAGTTATGCCCTGGAAAATCACAGCCTTGAACTCCACCAAACCACAACTACAGATTATATATTATTATATATAATTTTGGAAATCTGTCTGGAATACACCATAAAGCAGGAATAAAAGAAAAACTGTAAGGACATTTGTATTTGTCAGCGTCTCCCCAGACAGAGCCCCGAGGATATGATATTCTTAGAATAAAGCTTTCATTTCACAGTGCATCAGTGGGAAAATTAACAAGCTCTCCTCATGCTGTTCCATAATTCATTTTCTTTGTTTTAGATATTGAGCTGAGCTGGTACAGTAACTTAAATAGATATGGGAGATTTTAAGCACAGATTTGGATTCTGGCTGGTTTGGGTTGTTTAGTTTTGTTTTGCTTTTTTCCTCCTTTATCCTGCAACTTCCTGGTATCTAAATAAGAAGTTGCCTCAATTTATTTTAGCACTTGCCTTTTAAATGGAAAGTGCCAAATGCTGCTATAATAATTTAAAATACATCAGAGCAGGCTCCCTTCAGTTAGTGTAAGGGATGTAAGCTGCATCTCCTGCAGCACCAGGAGTGGTGTTCAATCCTCAGAGTGAGCCTGCTCGTCTCCACCAGTGGCAATAGGAGACCAAGGTACCACAAAACTCGGATAGAAGTTCCTTGGGGTGAGATCAACCACCACTTTTGCTCCACCTGAAACTCAATTAACAACAGGCAATTACCTTGAAAGACAGCAATTTTTGCGGTTGTTTTCTGGGAATGCATAGTTACATTTTTGCAGAAAATCACACAAATGCTTCTGAAGCAAAAGTGATATTCCTGACTCTGCTTTCTACCAAGAAACTCTTTCTGTCCTTAGAAGTCCCGTGGCTCCAGAAACCAAAAAGGGAGGACATAGCAAAGCTAACTTTTCTCACTGAGAAAACTGCTTGAGCAGCAAAAACATCAAAAATTTGAGAAAAATATTATTCCTTTCTTGAGCTCTACTCATTCAGGTGTTGAGGAAAAAAACACTCCAGCAGAAAACTCCAGTTTGGATGTTTAAATATGTGTTAGTAATAGGAGGAAGGGTGGAGATGGTGCTGTGGTCCCCAAAGCTCCAACACTGGTTCAGTAATATCACTCCTTGCAAGCCCCCCTGCCTGCACAGGAGCAGAGATCAGCATGTGGCTTCTCTCAAATATCCCCAGCCAAGTGCTTGCCCACTTGCCAATGAAAATTCTTCCTGTGTTTTCAGGAAAAGATTACCTACATCTTTGCCCCTCAACAAAAAAAAAGCAAATCCTGGGGGAAAGTGTGATATGCCTGGTACACAGTATCCTACTGGGAACTCATGCAACTTTGGCTTGCTTCTGACCTTGTTCCTTGGTTATGCCTGGACAGCCTTTAAGAAACTTCAATCCTCTAAAAGAACCGTTCTGTCCTACTCAGCCACAAACAACAACTGAGCTAGAAGGACATAGTCTGAGGTGCCACCTGTCATAAACAGAGTCCAAAACAGAATTATCGCTTCATAATTTTAAATGGTCTGGTAGCTGAAGGGAGTCATTGACCTCAATGCCTTATCACTTATGCAAAATTTTGTTAATAGTAGTGAAAACTGTGGCCAAATGCATAGAAAATATCCTTGTTATGAACAGAATGTTGAGTTGCAGTGGAGACAGTGACAAAATTAAATACATTCTTAGGGCATCTGTAGTAGGAAAGCCATCCCTGTTCCCCACAGATAACCTAAGACTTCCTTGCTGCATCCACTTTTCCACCTGCTTGCTGTTGGTAGTACTTTCCTGTGTCAGGCTGCTGGATTTATAGGATGGCAATATGAAACTGGATGAAGCCCGTGTCACTCTGATGTGAGAAAATTCATTCAGCTGGTAGTTTTCAATAAGAAGTGATGCTATCTGGTCCAGAGAGATCTCTTTGCCTATGCCCATCTGCACAGTGGCCGGCACACTGTGGCATTATTGCAACACAAATAACAGTGGGGACAGCGCAAGGTGAAAATGTACCTTCCCTAGAAGAAGCCTCCTCCTTATCAGAGCTAGTAATACAACTGTATTATTCTGGCTTTTGGAAGTGATAAGCCTGTTTGTGCAAAAGAGCAAGTACCCTCAGTTCCCAATGGCTTCTGGCGTCAGCTGGCATTGTTCAAAGCTCTGTAAGAGTGAAGCTCTAGGAGCTCTACCAAGGGAGGATGAGGATGCTCTGATGATGGTAACTCCCCTGGGTATCTGGCTGCAATACTGTTTGTCCAGAGGGTCACTGCCACAACTGTGACCCCAGTCCATGATGGAGTTTGCTCTGTGCTGGAAGATCTGGTTCTTCCCCATCCTGCCTACAACCAATAAGGATCCTTGCCTCAGTCTATAGTGCACATTTTTTACTCTACAGCCATGTATGGGACAGACAATATCCTCTACTTTTTGATACCTGTGCTTATTTAACTGTGCATGCTTTGAGTGTTTGCATAAATGTTTCAGAGCTCCACAAAATTGCTATAAACAACAGGCTCCAAAAGTTAGAGAAAGATGAAGAAAAAGAGTGCACTGGAATTTTCAAGTTCAATGGATCTGCTTTGGGCCACAATCACAACTAGCCAATCACAACCCCAATATTCCCTTTGGTGCATATAAATTGTATTTTTAATTTCACTAGGCTGCTGCTCACTCTTATTTGAAAGGCTATTTGAGAGAGTATCTGGGAATTACTAGGTTCCCTAGCTTTACTACCTCTGTCATGTCACCTCTTAATTTTCTCTTGTGTTAAATACAGTCTGAACTTCCTAATCCTTTCTTATAGAGACCTTTTCTTGTCTCTGAACATTATCATCACCTTCTAGATATCTCTCTGACAGTCTGCTTCTTTTACAGTGCAGAAATGAGTGTAGCCAGATGTGAACAATAGTACTGAAGGCAGGCATGTCCCTACATTTACAAATGACATTATATTGTTTCTGATTACAAAATATTTATTGCAACCTCTACTACAAAGCCCTGTCTCTGCCTGTACTGGCAAAGCTTCATGCTCTGCCAGCATCCTTGTTTAAGCAGGGGCTGTTGAGACTGCCAGCTATTTTTGAGCAGAAGAGATGACAGCACCATAAAGTATCTGTAAGCTGATTGCTGGAATCCCCCCTGTTAGTGAGTGGGTCTTGTTCGGTGCTGGCTTCTCACTCAGAGCTTTGTGTTCCCCTCACCAGATGGATGTTGGCAGATGGCAACACTGTTTTGCTGTTTAATTATTTAAAATGCTGCATACAAATCTACCTTTGGCATTCAACAATAGAACAGGGTGTTTGTTGTCCATATTCTATCTTTGATAGGCTGTTTCATATTTCCCTCTTTGTAAGACTGTGGAGATTATTCTGGTTTGGATACTTACACACATACCCTGTTCTTTGGTGGGTCTCCCATGCAGGGGGTTGCACGCTTAGTGCTGGGAACTGGGGCTACATGAGAGACAGTACCTTGCTGTAAACCAAAAGGACAATCCATAATCTTCACTCACACAGTCACAGAATCATGCAGGTTGGAAAAGACCTCTGAGATCATTGAGTCCGACCTTTGATCAAACACCGCCCTGTCAACCAGACCATGGTGCTGAGTGCCACATCCAGTCTTTCCTTGAACACCTCCAGGGACAGCGACTCCACCACCTTCCTGGGCAGCCTATTCCAATGTACAGTCACCCTTTCTCTGAAGAAATTCTTCCTGATGTCCAACCTGAATCTCCCCTGGCACAGCTTGAGGCTACATCCTCTTGTCCTGTCGCTGGTTGCCTGGGAGAAGAGGCCGCCCCCCACCTGGCTACAGCCTCCTTTCAGAGAGGTGTAGAGAGCCATAAGGTCACCCCTGAGCCTCCTTTGCTCCAGGCTAAACACCCCCAGCTCCCTCAGCTGCTCCTGACTCTCTCTCAAGACCATTCACCATCCTCTGTTGTCCTCCTTTAGACTTGCTCCAGCACCTCAATGTCTTTCTTGAAGTGGAGGGCCCAGAAGTGTGTGAAGCACTACAGGTATGACCTCACCAGTGCTGAGTACAGAGGGAAAACATGTTTGTGTGTTCATCTGAAAGGTCCCTTTGAATTCAATCACCAAGGGACAGAAATCTGTCTTTTCAAGAAAAGCAGGAAACTATTTTTAGTACTACAGGTTATTAAAAATGGTTGGTGTTTGAAGCTATTGGAAGAGTTGGAAATGGTGCCAACTTGTCACTGACCTTGGACTGGGGATTGTCCATCCTGGTTTTCAGGACTACCTTCAGTAGAACTGGAGGCACAAGTCTGGACTGTAACCTCTAACAGGGGGGAAGGAATTTGTCACCAACACTGAAAGTGTCATGCTTTGATTTTCTCAAAGCTCTGCATTGAGTTACTATTTTTAGAAATTTTTGAACTTCCCTCATTTCCATCTAGTCACCAGCCACTAGCATTAAGTTTTTGCCAGTTAAAAAGTTGCTGTAAGCCTCTTGTTTGCTTGGCTTGAGGGCTTTGTGAGACTGCAGAATGTCAACAGAGCCCATAAAACTTCAGGTCCCAAATTGTTCTCCCATTTACAACAGTCCACAGGGTCACGACCCATTCTGAATCACGCCTTGATTTCATGTAGCCCCTAAACTGCCAACTGCAGGATTCTGATCAGGCGTTTCCCATTGCTTGTGCTGTTGGCTGTATGATGAGCCACTCCCAGGATTCAGGTCTTGGAACACTGGTCTATGCAGAGGCAACTCTGCATGAAAGGGCTCAGATCCTCAGTGTGAAGAACCAGCTGTACTCAGGGTCCTTTGGTTCAGGGAAGGAAGAATTATTGGGAAAATGGGAGGGGAGGAGCATTTCAAAGCACCGCATCCCACCAATTGGCCAACTGTCCAGCGAGGAATAAGAAGGGAGGAGATGATTACATGCTACTGTGAGGCATTAGTGCTGGGGAAAGAACCCCTTAGAAAAGCTTTTATGGCAAAACCTCCACAGGTTAAGCAGCAGAACTCCAGTTATCCTGTAGATTATTTTAAAAGGAAAAGCAGCAACAACAAACACATTAATACAACTTAGTGAGATAATAGCTATCCCAAGCTGCACTGATTGGAAACAATTGGCAGAGCCTGGAATATAAGGAATCACTTCCTGCAGCAATTTCCTTTTATTAAAAAAGCATTTAGAGCATTTACAAGCTTTTCATTTCTCAAGGATCTATTTTTAACTCTGTGCTCTCCTTAAAGACACAGTTCAGTCCAGCTGAATGCATGGCTAGGCCAGATGGAATTTGCTCAGAACAGATATTTGCCATCCCAGCATCACTGCAGAGGCTTTCACCCAGAAGATGTTTCTGAAATCTTCTTGTAGCAAGAAAATTCAGGCAAACCAACCTGCTTTTCAACCCAGGCACAGAATCACAGAATTACAGAATTAGTGAAGTTGGAAGGGACCACAGTGGGTTATCTGGTCCAAACTCTCTGCTCAAGCAGGGTCATCGTAGAACAATTCAGGTGGAACTTCCTGTGCTAAAATTTCTGCCCATATCTGCACAGCAAGGGCAGTTCAAACATGTAGGTATGAAAGTGCAGTCCTTCAAAAATGCAGCTACTTAAATGTTGCATCCTCATTTCCAACACAATTGGAAACAGTTAAATCTCCAAGATCCATAGAACTTCAAAGCATCACTGAAATAAAAATCATAACCACCTCAGCTGAAGGCCTGGTATTCATTCCCTGCTGGGGCTATCAACAGTGATTGTGAGTTTGCTTTTTTTTAATTGGTTTATTTACTAGTACCTTGGTCTGACACAGGGATTTAAAAAAAGGTTTGTTTCTGAAATACTTGAAATGAATTTTCAGTTCTGTTTTGTTTTCTCATGTGAGAAAAATAGAAAAAAAAAAGTGATTTGGGTCAAAATTTGGGTCAACTAAAAATAAAACATTTTCATTGTAGAAACAGCAGGCTACATATATTTTGATTTAAGTAGCCTTCCAGTCTAAGCATGAGCTTGAAACAAAAAGAAATTGAACATCCCCTTTAACTAATATGGAGACAAGACTGCTTGTTCTGGTGTCCCCCCTTTTGTTTTGAAGAGGGACAAACTGAAACACTCTTGATGTGTGACACAGTTACACAAATATTTCTGCCCAAGCTTTGATTTTTTGTTATGAAGAGAAACATTTGCCCTTCTCCGGCTTCAAGACTTCAAAGAATGGAGGTCCGTTCTCTCTCTTTCCTGCATGGATTGTCTCCTGTGGGTTATCTCTCTAAAAAAGCAAGCCTTTGGATGTCGACAGCAGGATGGGATGAGGTGTGCATCCCTCTGCAGATGGACTCCTTTCTACACCTCCACCTGTCCCCAGAAGTGTCCCCATGCCAGCTGGGCAGAGAAAGGGCTGCCAGGACAAGGTGCTCAGAGTGGACAGAGGAGTGTCTTGTGGAGTGCCTGTATAACCCAGGGTTCCATGGCCCTACTATGGCAGCACCACACCCTCTGCCTCTTCCGTGTTGGGGCTAAGGGGGGTTCCATCAACACTGCACTGGTGAGGAACGAGTGCCAGCAGCCAGCAGCACCTTCCCCTGCCACAGCTGGGACTCTTCTCCACCTGCATCCATGTTCTCTTCCATGGAGGTCCTGAACCTTCTCTCTTGCTCTCTCCAAAGAGGGAACAGAGGCCAAAGTACTACTTAGGTAGGAGAGGCCCAGCAACAAGCACCGAGTCATTTCCCAGCCATGTTATAAACTATCATAGGAACACAGCCCTACTGTGAGGATGGAAAGAGGAATCAGAGACCACAAGCCGCACAAACACAGCACCTGAATAGTGCTGGAACAGCATTACCAGGTCACTCTTTTAGGGTGTGTGATACTCCAAAGAAAAGCTTTTTTTTTTCCTAGTCAAAGATGACATTTTCTTTGTGTAAAGTTTTGTTGTAACTTTAAAATAGTTGATTTGGTATCTTGAAAAAAAAGTTGATCTGATATCCATTAGGACTGACAATTTTTAGATAGCCTGCTTTAGCTTGAGCTGCCTCTCCTACCTGTCCAAACAGTGTCATTTAGAGAGGGAGATTATCCAAGTGGTGAAGAAGGGAATAAGGAGTCTAGTAACTAATTCATTTTATTGGCAACAGCACAACAGCATTCCCATCTTTGCAGTCATAACCGGTCTGCCTTTCCAGTGCGTGTGCCCAATTATAACTTGCAAGAAGCCATGTATCTCATAAAGAAGTCAGTTAATTTTCAATACTTTCTTAAGTCCTGTAAATGAACAATGCACTTTTACAGGTCTTTCATCAAGGAGTTAATAACCAGATGAAGGTTCTCTTTTCATCAGTTTCTAAGTGATGCTCCATTTAATTGAAGAAGATCAAAAATGATGATCAGAAAATAAAAAGGAAGTTTTAAAGGCAGCCTTTGTACAACACTTTAACTGTCTCATTCCTGTTATTTCAGAAGTATCACTGGGTTTCTTTCAGGCTTTAAAAAAAATATAAAATTCTTGTGAAGTGCTGGCACGTGCCTTCCTCTTACTTTAATTTTAGAAACACTTGTGGGCAACATACCTCTGCCAGATAGTAGCCCAGGCCTAAGTGAAGGCAACACTAATGATAGCAAAACTATTAAGCTTTTTCCATTGTCTACTACCTGCGGTCCTAATCTTACATCCTACCCCATGCCAGACTGCGGGGTGCTGTCCCACAGTGACCTTGACCCACCTCACTGGCACTCCATCAGCTACTCTGCCTCTGGGGACTGGGGTGCAGGTACCTTCTGGGGCTCTGCAGGCCAAGGGAGGTGGGGAGAGAGGAAAGCCCTTGTGCAGGAGTTCCTTTAGTGTAGGAGGAGAATATCGTCCTTCTGCATTTAGTTTTACCTGAGAATTTCCTATTTTCTTTAATTATCTCTTGAAAGCCCTCTATAAATTTTCTATCCCTGGTGCATTTTGTCCTTTTCCATTTGCTAAGCCCTGATTTACTGCTTTTAATTAGAAATAGACAAATTTCCTGTGAAGATGTGAGACGCTTCTTGCCTGAACCCAGCTCAAACATGTAACTGCTTTGCCGAGCTCTTCACAGCACAACTTGATCCTTTTGTCCCCTCTGCCCCTGTCCCCTCTCTCAGGGGAGCCAGGTACCTCATGCATGCACTCTCCTCTCCCATCCCTCCATCTAACCATGGTTCACTCCCTTTCTGCATCCCACTCTCACTGCAGCATCCATAGCAAAACCCAGTATAATGCAGCATCCATAGCAAAACCCTCTTGTTACCACCAAAATAAGGTCCCTCTCTGAAATTTCCTGCAGTAGTTAAATGTTGGCCCCTTGTCCCTTGGCAGGAATTTGCTTCATAGTGGGTCATTAATCTGTGGCAGTTAATAATGAGTGTTTGATGCAAGCTGGCATAACTAATTGAGACACTGGATGCTGTCATCCAAACATCCAAATTATAATTTCTGTACTGCCAGAGATGTAGCCCTGCCTCTCCCTTGCAGAGAGGGAAAATGAGGCAAAACAGGACCAAAGACAGGTTGCCATCTTGAGCTGTTCCATCCTGTGGTTTGAATTGTTCCCCTGAAGTGAGTGCTGGCATTTAAGAGAGGTTTGAATCCAGGAGTAATTTGGGCTTCCAGAGCTCAGTATTTCATACCTTGTAAACATCCTACATAGTGAAGCCTGCAGAGAATCAGAAAATGATACATTTAACTTTAGACCAAGTTTAACCAAATGCTGGTCTTTAAGAGAAGCACTGTAATTTCGGGCAAACTCAGAACACCCGAAAAAGGGACATTTTATTGCAGGTGCTTTGCACACAACCTTTGTTAGGATCAAATATGATGGAAAAGGGGATAGCTAAACAGGAATTGACACTACCACACTTTTTACAAAATGCTTGATCCCAGTGCTCTAAGGAGCAGTTATATTAAGATCTGATTCTTGAAACCGGTTATCTTTTCAGCAGGATGTATAAATAAATCAGCAGAAGAGCCAGCTAATGACTCACTGTTGTAAATTAAATGGAATTTGTTATGAATATGATTCATTGAAACTTTCCGAACAAATCAATTTGTTTCAATCACACTGTAATTCAATAATAATATTTAGCACTTATATGGTACTTTCAACAGCTCACGAACTTTCCAAGCATTAGTTGTCTGTGTTTCACAATGATATTGTGAGCTGCTGAATTGGGCTGCCTCTCCGTTACAGCTGAGAACACTGATGCCCAAAGAGCTTAAGGAAATGTTTTAGCCTCTTGAAAGTGTTGAAATTGAAATTTCTGTTTTACCTTTTTTGGTATCTGTCCTCAGACATGGTGCACAGTGGTGGCTTGGAGTCGTGAGCACCCACGGTGGTTTTGGTCTGTCATGGTAGAGCTGGCATTTAAAAATCACGCCCTTCTGCTGCAGAGCTTGACATCCCCTGTGTGGAAGATTTCCTCACTGCTGTGATGCTTATCCAATATGATCCTTCTTTCTGCCTTTCCCCCATCTAAAGGATGAGCTCTGGAAACCCGGTGTCTGCAGTCAAAGACAGTCCCCCTTGCTGCACCCCAGGATCAGATCCTGCTCTGGCCCTAACCTGCTCTCTTTGTTCCCTCTTCAATGATCAGTTCACATATTCCTTTGGCAGCTCACATCTGTCCAGCTGCTGTGAACTACAGCTTGAGCTGCTCATCAAATGAATCCTGCAGAAAAATGAAGCACTGCATACTGCATACAAGCAGGCCAGAATAAGGGCGTAGCTTTCAGGTAGTCTATGCCTACAAAATGGAGATGGATGTCATATAGGGTTTTTAAACACAAAGCAGCAGAAAAGCTACTTGATTGTTACTCATTTCTAGTTCAGAAATCTCAAAGTACCTGAAGGGCTTCTCTAGGACCTATGAAACTTGGCTTTAAGCAAGATGACATAAGGTGAGCTACTTCTGGATTTGAAGGCAGAATTAAGACAAGCTTTGTCCCAGTCCCATCTCCTGTGTTCACCTATGAGATGATGTATGAGAGGTGGCTGCTGGAGTGCTCGCTGCTTACCCGTTTAATGCTGGTTGTGGATCCTATATCTGACAGCACCATGTGAAGAGGAACACATGAAGCTGGTTATATACACAACTGTACGAATCTGTCATCTGGGTTTTTATTTAGTACTGTGCAGCACTGTAAGCCTGGAAGACCTGCAGTGCTCCAACTACCATATCACAAATTAACCTAATTGCATCTCTTCTTTGAAATCAGGATGTGGTCTTTCACAGAGTACACTATTAAGTTATGGAACTCACAATGCTGCAGGGGCCAAAAGCAAAACCATCTCCATGATCCATTAAAAAAAATCATGGAAGAAATGGTCACCAAGGGCCACAATGATGTGGATAGGTTCTGCAGCTCAGAGGCTCACTGAATGACAGAATTCCAGAAGCTGGAGCTTGCTCGTGGGAGAAGGTCCTTCATATATGCCCATTTATTTTTTACATTCCTCAGGTGCTTGCTAGAGATTGCTGTCACAGACAGAATGCTAAGGCAGACACACCTGAGGTCTGGCTCTGAACAGCTATTCTTATGTTACGTTCTCCATAAGGATTTGGGTGGACTACTGGCTGAAATGGGGCTATGAATCTAAGAAACTGATGGTTGTGATGTCTGTGGAGTAGAGAAAGAAAAGCTGTCAGTGTGCAAACAATAATTTATGTATCATCATTCACTGTGTCACCTGAGAGGAAAAAAATGGGGATTTATTGCCCAGTTTGATTTATTTTTTAAAGAAATCCCTAGTCCCACCTCCCTAGTTTTCTGCCAATGCATATGATCATCTTCAGTCAATAAAAGCTGGTGTTTCCATACACAAGAAAGGCTCTTCCTGGAAGCACCTAAGGACCAAAACTCACACAGAAATCTTGATTACTGTATTTACCCCCTTGCCCTATATCTACCATTTTGAATTGCAGATGCACAGCATTGCTGGCTGCCCTTGGTTTCTTGTCTTCTTGCTTGCATCCTCTTTGCTGAACACAGTAACACTTAGGTAGAAAAACATGTTTGGCTCCCTGCTTATGGCAAAACACTGAACTGATGTCTGGTACTCCCCACTGAGACCTTTTCACTATAAACTTCACAGTCAAATAAGTCACCTTGATGCCAATATTTGTTCCTGTTCCCTGATGCAATGCATAAATCATATTGCTGTTCCTTATCAGCTTGTAGCGCTTGCTTAATGGGTAGCTCTGCTGCTTCAGCAGGGAATTAGCTAGAACAACATTACAGTGATAAAGTAAGGAGAGCAAGCATCCATCAGTGAGTCAATTAGTAATGTTAAAAAGGAAGCCCTGAAATAACTCAAACAGTAAAACATTGGTTCCTGTGCACATGTTCAAAACTGTTGGTCGGTGAGTATGAAATGAGGGAAAGAACAAATAATCAGGGATATGTTCCTTTTTAGATACATGCCAAAACCTCCCTTTAATAACAGTATCTCTCATGGCCTTTGCAGCTTTTATCTCTAAACTCTTTAGATGATATCTGCAGTCACTTTCAGTGGAGCTGGATTTGAAGCCAACCCTCAGTTCTTATCAACCATGGACAAAGCTCGGCACGCCGACACCAAATAGGCAGACCTTTGAGTTCAAACCTCCACCTGTAAGTCACTCCTCACACACTCACCAAAGAGAAGTCAGGCTCCATTTGCACTCCTTGCAGCAGCGAGAGGCTTCCCAGGCAGTGGGACTTAGCAGGGCCACGGCAGGGCAGCCAGGGACAGCTCTTTGCAGAGCTCCTGAGAGCCCATCAGGCCCTGGTGTGCTGCAAACTGGCTGGAGTTCAAAGCCCGCGAAACAACGCCAGCTCCTATTTCACGCAAATCCAGCTAGAGAGCTCTAAATAGGCCTAAATGGTGTTTTATAGTCACTGACGAGAATTTCTCTTTTATGGAACCTTCATTATTTTGTTAGAAGGATTCTGAGTGACAATTTTATTCCAAGGGTGCAGGTGACAGCATGCTCTGCCAGTGAGTATCATGATGCTGGAAGGCAAGAGAATGGTCAACTAAGAACAGCAACATCCCCTGGAAATGCCCTGTGCACCCCCAGCCTCGCTGCAAAAGCGATGGAAGAGCACTGACAGCAGTGAGAAGCTCAGTCTCTGTGTGTCAGCAGCTATGGAAAGGAGGAGATCGGTGACATAGTTTGGGTCACAAAATACCTTCTGGGGACAAAGAGGTGACTTAAATTTAAAACAAAGAAAATCAGCTGTCACGCTCTCACCACAGAGGTGTAGATAAGCAAGGAGCTCCCTAAACTTTCTCCAGCACCAAACCCATTGAAACTGCCTCATTGCTGAAGAGTTATTTTCCTCAACACTGTTCATTAATGTTCTAATTCAGACCTCTCTACACTCCCAGACCCTTTAAGTATATAAATGACCTGAAATTTAATTGCTAATCCAGTAGATTATAAGAATAAAATCAGGAGTTTAATTTCCAAGCTACCTCGTGATTTTTATTCATTGCCCAAAAGCATCATTAACACAGCATCAAGACTGACACAGCAATGCCATGTACCCTCCCAAAATGTCAAATGCACTTGCATTTAAAAGGCTGAACACCAGGAAAGAAAGAGTTATGGCAAAATCAATGCATGCTCTGGAAGCAAGCTAGATCCACAACTGCTGTAAATTAGCATAGCTCCAGTGACTGTAACAGAGTTACCCAGGGGTATGCCAGCTGAGGACCTGGTGTCTGTTTTTCCATTTCTGGGCATCTGTATAAGATGAAAAATACCTGAAACACAATAGTCTCTAAATGTCTAGCAACTTTAAAATCAAATGAATCAAGTTGTTGGTTATGTCATAGTGGCAATTACACTGAGTGGTTTGGGATCAGGTCTTTGTCAGCAATAGTGAAAACGAGCAAACAAAACCATTGAGTGCTCCTATAAATAGCTTCAGAAGAAAGCATACAGTATCCATGTTGAAACATCAACCTTTGAAATACTTATGAATTGTCAATATTGCTTCTAAAGATGCAAGATATGCCAGAGATGGAATCAAGCATCATAAGTCTACTAGAAAAAATCAAATTGGAAACTAACCTGAGTGTCTCTGCAAATACAGTGTGCAATATATATCATTGCTTGCTGTGGAAGAAAAATTAAATAGGCAATTACTACTAAGGGGTATATATTTCACCAGACATTCTGGAACACGGGCAACAATTTTACAGTCATGTCTACCCGGTGAGTTACTTGAGCTGGACCATGAAAATCCGGGTGTATCCTCCTGGACCTCCCCATGGCAGCAGGGCTATTGTGGCCAATAACCTCGCAGATACAGCAGCATGCTACCAGAACCAACCACCAGTCTATGAGGAGATGCAAACTAGTCCTTTCAGGAGCTCAGGGAGTTCCTCAAAAACCTGCTAATTCCTGCATGCTCACAAATGCCTTATCATTATCTGATATCTTAATGAATTTTCATAATAAAATTGCAGGTGGTTTGCTGCAGCACGGTGATTGAGGAATGTTTCCTAACAAAGTGATGAGGAAATGATAGGGAAACCATACTTTCTTCCTTGTTTTGAGTATATGCATTCATTTTATTGCAAAACTTCCTGCTATGGTTTCAGAGCTGCTCTTTGAGTGGCAGCTTTTGGCCCTATCAGCATTTTCCTCTCCCTGTTTTCCCTCTGTCTCTGCTGAGACAAGCACTTTAAAGTCAAGGGCCAGATGTGGGCAGAGGTTGTGAGGATGGACAAGAGGCTGAGGAGAGCCCTGGGAACCCTGAGGAGCCAGGTTCATGTAATCTTTGCAAGGGCTCCCTTTGCTCCTAGCTTGCTCTGGGACAAGCTGGGCAACTCCCACTTATCAAAGATATGNTGATTTTTATATGCAAAAGTCAATCACCTAATTTTCATATATGACAATGATGAAGAGATTGTCCTTTCTCATTCTACAGCCTCTCTTATTTTCTTTTTTTTTTCCTTTCATTTAAATCACTATTTTCTACAGTTTCCTTTTGGTGTGTCTTTAATCTAAATTATAAATTCCAGCTTTTTTTTTTCCCCCTTAACTTCTCACTTTATAGCCTTCCCAAGTCAGTAGCAGTCTAAATTTAATGAATTCCTGAAGGTCAGATGGGCGTTTGGAGACCCATAGTTTGTGATGTAACGCGAGGGCTGGGGAATAGCTTCCATGCTACCCCTGCCACTGCAGTTGGCAGTAATCAGCAAACATCTAATCAATGGGAACAGTAGCACATTCATGGGCAAAAGATATTATCTTGGCATATAAATAATGAAAGCCTCTAAAGTACTCCCAGATGCTGGAAACAAGATTCCTTCTGGGCATGTGTAGAATTTGCTTAGAGGAAAACAGAGCAGCCACACAGAAGTAGAGGGCTGTTTTAGTCTGATGAAGTTCTGTTTATGAGAAACTACAGCTAAAAAAGAGAAAAGAAATACCTATATGGCTTGAATCAGCCAAAACTGACCTCTCATCTGCCAGATACCAGTAAAGCAGACAATTGGTTTTATCTGGGGTAGATCTGCTAGATTGTCTTTCAAACAAAAGAGGCCCTGCTTTCTTGCTATTGCCAAGTATTCAGTTTTCAATCAGGTTTTCAATATGTCCTGGAATCCAGGCTTCCCTGAGAAAAATGAGCTTTTTGATCTCTTATAATGACAACTTATTCCATGAGATAAGGCTACAAGAAAAGGAGAGAAAGAGCAATTAACAATTAATTATTTCTCATGAGAAAATGCTTTAGTTCACAGTTGAAGCAAGTAAAATTTATTAATTCTGATAGCTAATGTTTTGACTTTTTAAAGAAAAGCAAAATTCACAGAAAATTTGCAGAGTTGTGGCAAGTTTTCTTAGCCTTTTAGCTATCAAGATATAGTTCATTTACACAGCTCTCTTTTTTTCCTTGCTAAGGACACTAGCCTTGCTGATCCAGTACAGCTACTCACTGGAGTATGTTACTCATGGCAGTATGGACCAACAGCCTACGAATGGTCTGACCACAAGTGATCCTTGCAAACACAATCCTTATGTTGCCAGCCAAGTAGTTTTAACAGATCTTATTTTAACTGAAAGTGTAGAAATTGCTATCAGTGCAAACCCAGCTTAAGGTATCAGTGAGAAAAAGTGAACAATAAAGTTATACTTTAACCTTGTTGTACAACATAAAAATAAAAACCAGCCAGGGACATCTCTCCAGGCCCCAATGGACAGAGCCTGCCTTAAAGACCTTACCAAATCAATTATCATTTTACCAAGACCTGCTCAATATCATGTGCCAGGAGGGGCATAAACCTCAAGCGATGTGATTTAGCTTTAAAAACCTCTTCATGTTTATGTCTCAACAAAACCACCATAATCTTCAGAAACAGAGTGGCTGGGGTTTGTTAACAACCCTTATTTCTATAAAACATTGCTATAATAGCATTGAATATCTAAAGTTGTTGATTTTTGTCAGTCTCTTTCCGTTCTGGAGGACAATGGAACAATGGGAGTTGCCTCTTTTTCTCCCAGAGCCATAGAGGAAGGGTTCATCTGTCAGATGAAATAGCAGAACTGCAAGAGAAAACAAGCTCACAGAGCAATGAGGATGGGAAGGGGCAGGACTCAAACTAGCAAAGTGCAGTGCCTAACAGGATGGAGACTAGACCCCTGATGGATACCAGATCTCCAGGCACTGTCACCACAATGGACACGATCCTAATGCCACATTTGAGAGAACTGACTGGAGTCTTTGCAGTTTTTGGAAGTCACTGTGGTTCTTGCACTTCCAGTAGTTGGGGCGTTACAAGGCACACCTTCAAACAGAGACTGTGACTGGACCCTGCAGGGATGTATGCATGTACTTTATCTCTTCTGGAATCTTCAGTGGCTCCAGCAAGGCAAACTCAGAATTCTGAAAGACTTTTCTGGACTGGGGTTTGATTTGGAATGGCACCTCCATTTTGTCACCTCCTAGTGTCAACCTCTCATACATTTCACAGTAACTAAGGAATCATTAGTGACTACCAATCTTTGCTTTCTCCCAAGCAGCAGACACCTAAAGTAACAGAAAAAATACAATTCTGTCAAATATAAATAAATCCCCAAAATTCAAGCCATTGTGAACAGATGGTTCTAGTACAGGACTAATTTCTGTGGTAACCTCTGGCAGTGCCTTCCTGTAGGGCTCTAGGCAAGTTACTTAAACCTCTCTGTCCTTGTTTTTTTGACTTCTATAGTCACAATACTTGTCTCATAAAAGAGGCATGTGCTCTGAACAGTATTTAGAAAGTGCCAGGAGGCTCTCTGAAGGAACGTAATTGTGAATCAATGAGTGTATTGTCAGCACCTCCTTCAAAATTCTCTGGATCTAAGTCAAGCTTTATATATCCCATCACAGGAGCTTTAATGTACACTGCCCCACAGAAGAAATGACTGTCATCAGCACACTGCCAATTATCTGACACGCTGAAGAATAAATACTAGGTAATGGTGTAATGCTTGGGAATGTGTCACAAGCACATTTCCTTTGCTGGAATAATCTGTAGCTGGCAAGAGGGCCTCAAAAATAGTTCAAAGACACTCAGGCACAAGACTTGGGGTTGTGGTTTGTATTTTTCCCAGCCTGAACTGTCATGACCTGTAGTGCCGAGGACAACCTCTGACAGCAGCATGTGCAGTGCCTGGCCCTGAGGTTACTCACGGCAGACGTGAGGGGATTAGAGACTGCCTCTGTTTGTGCTTCAGCCTCCATTGGCACACCTGGGGCTCATCTCTGGCTTCGGGGTGCACAGCTAAGCCCTACCCTTGCCATATATCAGTCTGAGTTTGGGGCTTGCCTTAACCATCCTTGTTTCAGTGGAAAAGAAAGGAGGGAGATGTGCTTCCTTTCCAAGGGACTTTCATCTTGTCAACAGGACCCCCTGGCCAGCCTGGCAAGCTGATGAAATATTCCCCAATTCCTTGTGTAACGCTGAAACAACAGCACTTCACTACCACACAGAAAAACAACAACAACAACAACAAAATTTAAAAACTCAGCATATTGATTTAGCTATATCAGCCAGTAATTTATTCATTACAGAAATTCCTATAACCCATACTGCAAAAGAACTTTTGGCTTAGGTAGGAGAATTTCATTGTACATTTATACTAGAAGTCCTTTTCCCACATCTCTGAATACACAGACATTTTGTGCAGCTGGGGACATGTTATGGATCTGAACTGAAAGGACACAAGAACTGTGGTTCTGAATGCAATTTTGACATAAAAATTGGTCATTTTGAAGGAATTTTCTCTGAAGAGCCTGTTCAGTCTATCTCTGCCCCCCACCCAGCACATTGTGCTTGTAAGGAGAAGATACAGGTGAAGCCATTTCAGAAAAAAAGCCCTGACTTTTGTGTACTTCCATTTCTTTTATATTCCTGGGTAATTTGATGTGACACTTGGAAAAAAATATAGTGTTTTATCAGCTCTGTGTTCAAGCAGGTGGTGCTGTATTTTGTATAAAGGACACTGCTTAATTTAAGATTTCTACCATAGCAGCAATTCTAAATGACAGCATTTGTATTAAAAGAGCTGCTCTTCCCAGCAGCACTGTTATAAAAATACTGAAACAGTAGTGATATTATTATAGATCTGCTCCAGCAACAAAAGTTCTACTGTAAGAAAATTTCTGATTTAGAAAAATTCTTGCCGCCTTTTGTCAGTGATAAATGTTCCCTTGGTTTCCACACCGGCGCAATTTAATCCTCATGATTTGAAGAGCTCGCAGAAAGCAGCTGTGTACAGTAAAAGCCCAACATGTTGTAAAAGCTTCAGTGGGAGCAAAGGTGACAAAATGGGGCCAGGAGCAGGATTCAGGGTGACAGTACAGTGAAACCGGCTAGGAGCCAGGATATGCTTTCCAAAAGCCCTTTGTATGCTGTGTGTGAGCACACTTGTGTGTGTGTGTGCAGTGGCAGGAGGGACATCCTCCCACTTCTCCCCGAGCCCCCAGGCAGAGGATGCAGTGCCCCTCTGCACGGCAGGTCCCTTTTGCCTGGGGGAAGAGTTTAATTCACTGCTTGCATGAATCAGAGGAGCACAAACATGCTATTAGTCTGCCCCTGAAGCTAGCAGCTTTCCCATCACCAGTGATTCAGCAGTAAGGACTGGTGTGACTTCATCCCTTCTCCCCTCCATCCACTCCACCCTGCTGGTAGCAGGGTCAAGGATGGGGCTGATATTGACCTCTCTCCAGTAAGATGGCTTGAGATGTCCTCTGCCCACAGACTGCATGGGATTGCATTTCAGAAAACCATCCATGCTGAGAAATGTCTGATCTCTGTCCCATTCCATTGATGGTAACATATTCGGTGCAATCGGTAGCCACAGCAAAGTCACTCGTGCTCTGCTGGGTGTTGTGGTAGGACTTAGCAGGGTTCAAACCAAAGTGACCCTATGAGTCCAAGCACATTTCTGGTGGGCTGGACGAGGGGCTGGGAGAGACATTTTGTGCCATAGTTCGTTCATCCTTTCTTCTTGTAGTGCATCTAAGTGATTTTTTAATTACACTAATATTTTTCTCTCATGACATTGTCTCACAGGTCACCTTGCTCTCCAATTACTGGTCATGTAAGGAAGTGCTTCTTGACACTGCCCTCAATTTTTTTTCACTCTATTTCCATTCGTACTTAGCTGCAATGGAATGAAAGTGCAATCTGAAGCTGAAATTAACTTAGCATTCTTTTAAGAAAACCCATTTCTCTCTCTTTTTTTTTTAAATTTTTTAAATTTGGGTCCCTAAATAACAAATTCTTTTTACCCTCACAAGCTTCATGTCTTAGTTTTCAAATTACCATTCCCAATTATTTCCTGAATCTGTCTGGTGCCATAGTATTTTCCTTATAATATGGTGACCAGGAATTGATGAGTAAATTGTTTCATCTTCCTCTGACAATATTTTGAGCACCAGTCTGTACAGGAAACAGTCTTTTTTTTTAATTAAATGCTGCTGGTGGCCTGCCTGAGATCTTCTGTGGCTGAGAGCTAAGTTTAGACACACACTGCAGGGTGGTGAGGAGAAAATTTAAACAAAGGCTGCATGACCAGACTCAGAAGCGGGTGCAGGACACCACGGGTCACTCAGCTCTTCTCATCTGTCACCTCGCTCAGTGTTCACCTGGTGCTTGAAAGGGACTTCATGGGGGTAAGAATCAAAATGAATTATGCCGAGTTTTTCCCTATGGATTTTTCATACCTGCCCTATCCCAGAAATTTTATGTTCTATTTTCCCTGCTCACCCTGGAGTTCACATGGGAAGGCAGCTCTGAAGGATATGAGGGTCAGGGTAGGCTGCAGAAGAGGTTGCCATACATAGGTGTGGTTTTGACCCTTCCTTTCCACACCTCAGGGACAAGAGGATGGGGAGGAAGGAGAAGGACTCTCCATCTCATCTCAGGCCACCTGGGATTGCTCCCAGAAGGGCAGTCTGATGGCCAGTCCATCAAATTACATCCCAAGGAGTTCTCTTGTCCTCTTGCTGACTCCTGTGCTACAGAGCAGGTTAGACTTGCTTCAGCATGGAGGACAATTGGCCAACAGTAATTAAAAGTGAGTGTCAGCTCACACAGAAGCTCCACATTATTAGTTTAAATGAAGATACTTTCCATGGCAGCCTTGCATACCATAGTACAAACTACTGCATGCAATTAGCTTGCAGAAAAACCCATGACATGCCAAGGGAAATATCAGGCAGGAAAACACCAGCATCCGTGCCCTTCCTCAGTAGGAAGAGGTGTGTCGCGTGAATCAGGCTGCCTTTCTGCTGACACAGGAATTGCATGCAGAACCTGGGAAGGCTCTGAGCCCAGGTCAGCCTAGATATACACAATGGATATATGCAATCCCGGCTCACCACTCAGAATCTCTCTTCTTGCTGAAAACCTGAAATCACAGCCTTTTTGTCACAAATGGCTCAGGTCCTTTCCAGTTGAATAGTCAAGCTCACTTGTAGTCAGTCTGGTCTCTTCAAGGCCAGGTTAGCTGTGTCCATGTCAGTTCTGATGCATGTTTGTCTGAGCTGCTTGTAAGCATCTTCCACACTGTGGACTGCACCCCCTGCCCAGACAATCTACTCCCATACCTACAGCAGCCCTGCTATTACAAACTGCTTTCTAATAGTTAGAATAAACTGTCCTTGCTGCAATTTAAAACCATTTCTTCTTGTTCTATCTGCCATGGCAGTGGAGCACAATGTTTTTTCCAGCTTTTCATCACAAGTCATGTTTTCAAGACCATCAGTTGTTAAGACTGTCCTCTTTCTCCATTTTTTCACATCTTTCTTGAAGCACTGTGCTCAAACCTGGACATGGCATTTCTTTAGTACTGAGGAGAAATGAACCTTGCATTTATTTCTTCTGATCTAATTTATTACCCATGTTTTGATTTGGAGAAATGTCTCATTTGTGATTTTTTAAACCTTGGGCTAGATAATGCTGACATCACTGCTAGAAAGAGTACAACAGTCTGTGAGGAAGAGGCAAGACCTGGGAAGAACAAAACCATATCCCATCCACCCATAACCACACATCTTCTGCAAAGATCACCTTCCACCCTCAACTCACTGAACACAAAGCTTACTCCTTCCTGCAGGGACAACCAACCATGAAAAGAGAGTAAGAAGCAATCCATAGTTTGAGTACATTTGTCTAAAGCTGCAAATGAATCCTAAATAAGGAGTGTTTGACCCACACTACTGCCTATGCTGTACAAGGGACATACGGTCTAGTTACTGAGTCTGTAGCCTCCCCATGTGATATGTAGGTACATAGAAATGGTAGTAAAGGGGAGTGTGTGAGCCCATGGACCTCCCATTCAGCCAAAGGCTGCCTCCAAGACCATCTCTAGGTGGAGGCTGCTGCTAAGAGAGAGTCCTCAATGACAGGAGAAATGTCAGTTCCAGTTCTGCATTAGGGTCTTACATGTCTGTTCTCATACCAGCATATTGTACCCTTCCTAAACATCCTGATATCAGAAGATATTTCTCCTCCAGTTCAAGGACTACTGACTGCCAGTTGATGTGTGTCTGAACAGGGATGTATCTGACTCAGTGTGTTTCCAGCAAACTTCCCTACTTTAATATCAAATTATTGTCCAGTCTCATTGTACATACAACAACATGGGTGTTAACCTCCCTAGGTAGAGCACGTTAAAGGTGACACATACCAAATACCTTGTCATCCATATAACATGAAGCAGACACCCAGGATTTTCTCATGAGTGAAACTGCAGGCAAATGCAAATAAATCCATTATACTTTCAAAAAAACAAAACAAAAAACCAAAAAACCCCCCCCAAAAAACCCACCAAACCAAAACACTCCCTC
>VZTH01003247.1:128692-216437 GCA_013397815.1 Aleadryas rufinucha | reverse complement strand
AAAATAATCCACCAAAAAAAAACCCAACCAAAAAACCAAAACACCAAAAGCCAACAAGACCAAACAGTGAAGACAATAGTATTCAGGTCTTTATGTCCTTTTTTCTGTTTTACATGCCAGTGAAATCTGGGGACGTAGACTACAGCAGTGACTAAGGGCATTAGAACAGCTGCTTTATAGCAGTGGATGGTTTATGAGTACTTGTGTAGAGCACTGCAGATAAAATGAGTATGCTACTAGACTCCCAGATTACCCCCATAACTGGTTAGAGCAAGGTGACCCATGCAGGTTACCATGATCAATATAGAAGCCTTATGGAAAAGTTATGTATGTACAGCAGCTCCCACATAAAACAAATTCTTCCCATGTTGCCCATGTAATTCAGCTGCCTTTAATTCTAAATTGCCACTTTCACGAACAAAATGGAACAACATTTCTGTGGGTAGTGGATGTTTTTCTGCTTTTCATCAGAAATACAACAACAGGCCACCATTTTTGCTGAGTGAGCTGTTTCCTTGCATAGCCAAGTCTCCATGTTTTTCTTGGCAGGGCTACATTGCAGATTTTAGGAGCCACAAGGAGCAAATCATGCTTTAGACTCTGTAACATAAGCGTTAAATAGTTCTGTGCTGAAACACACTGTGGGTGCAATTAGATGCCTTTGCCATGCCCCAAAAAAGTAAACACAGATCTTGGCTGTTTACCTAAGCCCATGAGCAAGCCTGCACAGAGTGGGGTTATTCATGTGGGGCAGCCCTGGAGCACAAGCCAAGTGTCCTGGTTTGGGCCAATTTCAAGGAAAGATGTCCAAAAGGACGTCTCCTCAAAGCAAAGCAGGGTACTTCCACCCCTCCCCCACCAGGTTCAGGAAAAGAAAAATATTCCCCGGAGGAAAGTGAAAGCGAGAAAAAGAACTATTTATTAAACACACACACATAGGAAAACAACAACAATACCAAAGAACCAAAATCTCTCTCACTGTGGAGAGGAAACCTGGAAAATTTGAGAGTCCTCACTGCAGGGGGGTGGTCTCTCTCCTCTTCCTTGGAGCTGGGTTGACGTGGGTGCCCCACTCCAGGCCGGGGGAGGGTCCCCCAGTGGAGCCCAGATGCTCTGGTGATCTGAGCAAGTCCAGAGGAGAAGAAAACAAAATCAAGTTTTCTCTCCGTCTCTCTCTGAGGGAAAAAGGAGCCAAAAACCTGGGTGGAAAAAAGGCAGGCAGCGTGCTTCCTCCACACTTCTCCCCTCACAGCTGAACGCAGAGCCGAGCGACCTTGAAGCACAGACTGTTTTGAAAAGTTCACCTGGCCGCTTCTCTCTCCTCTCCTCTCCTCTCCCAGGCTCAGTTTAAAAGCACAGGACTCATGTTTGGGCATAGAGCGATGGTAGGGAATACACATGACAAGGTCACCCCAAGACACCAAGCCAGGAACAATTCAGGGTCTCGAACAAATTTGGCAGGGCAGTAGATAGGTCAGCCCTGCTTCATACCCTCTCAACAACAGGATCAGTCATGGCTTGTGGCCTCATTTCCCAGCCAGACGAAGGGTTCTTCTTGGCTGGACTGGTACAAACCCTCATGCTGGTGCAGAATGCTAGACCACAGCTCCTGGAATTGCACGGAGGACACAGGAAGTTTGCAGTGATGTGTAGCGGTGGCACCTGCAAAATTAAAAGTATGACACACTGTGGATGGCCTTGCTATCACTTCAGTCAACCTTCCCTGCTTACTTGCAGGCACCTCACATGGTTTGATGAATTTGTTTCTTAGCCTATTTCAGAGGCAGCTCAGATGAGAATTATAAAAATTTCCTGAAATGTGCTCATTCAGAGACAGTATTTCATGGGCTTTAAATTACTGCAACGGAAATCAGAGTTGCTTATAATCTCAAAATATAAATTCATGTTTCGAGGATCCCCCGGTTCTTGTGTTCCTGAAAGAGGCCTGTATTCCAGAGGCTTGAACTTCCTCCCGCCCGAAAGGAGCCCTGCTGCAGCTTGGCGACCCAAAGTCTTCAGGCACCTTAAACTACTTTAGCTGAAATATTGATTTTTCTGGGAAGGCATCTACAAGGATATTCCCTAAACCTCCTCCCCCATTCAGGCACTATCTTCTTTTTTTTTGTATGCTTCATTTTAGAATGAAGCATTCAACAAATGTTTTAGGAGTGTTGTCATAGTTATTCTTATCTCCTTCCTCAGCAGGGGGAAATCACATATAAACATTTCCAGCCTCACTCCCCTTTGCTTAGATTAACGAAGTGACCAATACGTCACTGCTCTTGGTGATAAGCTTTGCTGCAGTTCAGGGCAGAGTAAAACACTCCTTCCACAAGAGCATTATCAGACCAAGAGTCTGGTGGTGTATTACACAGTTTCTTTGTCTGACTGTAATGCTGTTTCAACATGAGTCAGTTTCTGGCACTGAGTCACCTACAAGCAGTGGAACTCCTACCAAAAAATACACATACATTTTGCTTAACACTGAAGCTATGCCACTGGCTCTTGGGATTTTGTCCCCAGCCTCGCATGGTCTGGGTTGGTTTCTGATTTTTTTGAAAGGGACAGTTATCCCAATTTCTTTTCTTTGGAGCTTGTGACATTTCACCCATCCAAATAGGCTGTCACATCCCGTTGTTTCTAAGGAGGTGGAAAAGACCTTCTGCTGCAGGGCCTGCCTGCCGTGCTGCTGCAAGCTGTGTGCAAACAATACTGCCCATGGTGGAGAAGCTGGGCATCCCCCTCCATCCCATGGACACCAAGTCTCTTGTTTCCCTATCATCATTAGAGAGGTCTGCTCCACTCTCATCTTCCATTTCTCTCTTTCCTTTAATTTCGTGCCACAAATACAGACTTTGGACTGTGAGACCAATTGTGCATTCAAAAGCGTAGGTTGTCATTGTCCACAGAAGAATGTTCTGCCTAAGAAAAGTTCAGTTTGAAATAGAAATAGGAACAGAAATTTCTCACCCAAGATTATCATACAGGGCCCTTCTTCTGTCCTTGATGTTCAGCTCTTCACCCCCTTACCCACCATCACCAGCCTACAGCAAAATTCAACCTATGTTCAGGACTTCATTGCATGTTTCCCTTTTCATGTCACCCCCATATTTATATACTTATGTCTTTGCACATTCTATGGACATCACCTCATTGAGCTAGGCAGCAGATGGGCCCTTGGGAATACCTAGCAGTTGCTGGGCAGCCATAAAGGAAGTGGGACACATGTGAATCTCATCGAAGCTGTTGGCTATACTCCTGCTCAGCCTGTAGAGTCATTCATTATCCTTTTACTCATGTTTCCAAAAAAGACATTTGGATAGTTTCAGATATTCCTCATGACTGTTCAATTTCCTGAGCATGGGTGCCCAGGTGTGTTTCTACAGGATCCACTTCCTCAAGTGGGGAGATCTCCCCATACATTCAGTATCCCAGCCTCATTCCTACGAGACCTCTTCGAATGACTAACCTTCCCCCCACCCTCACCTGAGACTTTCAGTGTGAGCTATGGGTGCTGAGCCCAGGCATGGTCATCCCACAGAGCAGGGACAAAGCCCATGGCTTCCACCATGTCCAAGTGAGAGCCACAGCCTGCAGAAGCCCAGGGATCAGCAGCAACATGGTGAAGGTGGTGTGCAAAGATTATCTCACATCTTACGGGCACTGCCATCTGGCACAGATGCACACGTGGGAGATTAAACATGTAAAAGCTAGCAGCAGCAGCAACAACAACAACCATTTCCATAATAGTTCTCTTTTTTTTTTTGAAGAGAAATGCATTGGCCATCTAATTTGGATTCATAAAGGAAACCTATTAATGAAAGGCTTCAAAGAACTGTCTCAGAACTTTTAATCAGTAGTTGCATTTTAGCATGGAGAAAAAAAAACCAGAGGGGGCTGGGTGGTGGGCTTTTTTATTGTTGGTTTTGTAGTTTTTGTTTAAAACATCAGACTATTTGAAAGCAGGCTGGGTGAGGGAGCCCAGCGGGAAGCCTCTTCTTGCCCACCTGGAGAAGAGGCCCCCTGAATGCTTGTTTTCATTAGCATGGGCCTCTCTGGCTCTTCAAAACCCTTTCCACCCGTTGCCAAGGCAACCCAGAGCCGTATTGCAGCACATGGATGTTGTACATCAACTGGTGTGTTGCACTTAACTGAAATAAATAACCAAATAAACACAGAAAATGGCCATGGGCCAAATAAGGGCACTGTCTTTTATCATGGACATCTAACATTTATAGGGATTTCAAACACTCTATGAGGCGTATCGGCGGAAAGGTAGTTGATCAAAAAAGGAAAATGCATGTGCACGCACAGCCAGTTTGTTTCATTTTAATGGGTCTTCTTGCTTGAATAAGGTGAAAGGAATCAGGTCTAGAATGTGCAATCCCACTTGTGAGCCCTGAGTTACATTTCCATTCCATTTGATGGCTCTCAGCTGGGCCTGGCCTTTCCACAGAGCGTGGCTCCTACTTCAGCATCAGCATCACCATCAGCAGCCATTTTCCCATCAGGCCTGGACGCACGCAGGCTGCAGGAGGAGCTGCTGAGCACTGCAAAGACAACCTCCACAGCAGGGGCTGTAAGTGTGCCTTTCAAGATCCAGCTGCTCCTGGACCCCCACCTGAGTCATTTATACCGCAGTGTTACCCGCCACAGCTGTTGGTATGTGAGTAAAGACCAGGGACTTTGAGGCTCTGGTTTCCAACCAACCTTGTGGAGAAGGAGGGTGCCTGGGGAGATACCACAGACTGCACTTGTAATTGAGGATCAGCCCCTGAAGTTGTGCTCGTGAGGGGGCGTGAGGGGAATGGTTTCCACCACTACCTGCATGAGATCCCTGGCATTGAGGGGTAACAGCTGCAACACCCCTTCAGAATATCCCAGAACAGCCAAGGAAAAACAGCATCCCTGGGAATATTTGTAGCTAGTCCTGCTGAGTACGGCTGCAAAAATAGTTTTCATTTAGACTCAGGAAGGGAGGTGCTGGCTGCAACTTCTCTCAGGGGAACAGGGAAGGGAGTGGGGTGGAAAGCTCTGCAAGGAACAGCATCCATTGCCCAGTACCATGCTGTACCATGCCGTACTGTGCTGTACCATGCCATACTGCACTGTGCCATGCTGTGCTGGCAGTCATCCGAGCAGGAGCTGGCAGCAGGAGCTTCACAGAGGCAAGGCAGTGAGATATGTGCAGATCCTACATGCTGGTAGGTGCAGGTGTGAGGCAGAGCAAGCCAGTAGGGAAGAGATGTGAGGGCTGCCATTCCTCAGAGGGGGCTAGAGTGGACTCCAATAGTCTCCCATTGGAAGGAGCACAATGGAGCTCATGCTTCCATCAAGGTGTCCGAGAGGTAAAGAACTGCAACCTTTGTGGGCACTAATTGAATGATTTCTGAACATGATCCTGGTGACTGAATGCAGACCCAGAACCAGATGCTTTGCATGTCCAGAGTCAGTGCTCAATCAAGCCCTGTCTTTAGCCAACACCTTCTGCCTCGCAGCTTTGAAACAAAACAGAGAACGTGGTGTGATGCCACACCAGCCATTTTCCTTCTTCTTGCTTCACCTTGTAAGCCCTGCTTGCAGCTTCTCCAGGGTGAGCCCCTCTGCCAGCACACAGCCCCTTCAACAGGACCCAGATACCTGTGGTTGCCCTTTTCCCTGGGCACCCTCTGTCCTTTTGCTCCCTTGGGAGCCTTATGGTGCCAAATGCAGTGTGCAAGCTGTTTGTCCCACCTGGGGTCTGCGTTTTAAGCACATGCAGAGGCCATACTATCAAACTGAGGTAATTTTGCCTCTGTGTGTGTGTGCAGTGTTTGCTGAACAGCTACGATGTCCCAGGGTGTCACTCCTCAGCACTTCCCATGCATCCTGTGGTGAATGGCAACTTACATCAAAAGGCTTCCTCCAGCCCCTCACCCCTCAGTGCAGCCCATGGTTTTCCCTGCTGCTCTTGCAGCTCCCTTTTCGGAGAGGACTTGCAGTGCTAGCAGCTCCCCTGGCATGCAACAGCATGGCAGCTCTGTTATTTTAGGCTCCCAAGTATTATTACAACACAGACCTTCCAGATGCAAGGATTCAAAAGTATTATGGTACCGAATGAGTGGACATGTATGGACTTACACGCCTGTGCTTGCACATGTGTGTATAGACAGGTGTGTATGCACTTTATCTGTTGCACTTTATATTTTCCTGTCCAATAGATACACATATATTTATATTTATTTTACGTATTTGTGCTCAATACACATAATACCTTTAAAATGTACATATACCTACCAGACATACAAAACATGCCAAGTATTTGTTAAGGGCTAAGTCTTCAGATGATTTGACTCTGGTTTATATTTACATTTAATTTTACTTCTTAAGTGAGCTGCAACCTGTTTATTTAGGACTTTCAACTATGTAGCTATATATATGATTGCTGAAATAAATGTAAGCATCATTAAAAAATGCATCTTCTTGTGCAAGCTGTGTAACTGTCACAGTCATAAATACACAAATGGAAATGATGATCAGTCATGGGTGTATTGCAAAAAATATTTACTTATACAGCTATGAGAAACTGTCTTGTTGTTCAGACGCACCTGGAGCTGATCCTGGCAAATGCATCTCATGTAAGCCAAAGACTGAAAAATGCTTTTGCAATGAGGACTCCATCATTTTTACAAAGCTCTCATCACATTTAAAACCTAAGCCCTCAGAAACAGAAGAAGCAGAAGGAAAGTGCTCTGGAAGGAGCAACAGCATGCACCCTATTTGAGGTCCTTGTTGGGTTTGGTTTCGCTACCTGTGTTTTGCCTGCATCACCTGAATTAGTTCAAAACTGTATTAGAAAAATAGGGAAAACCTCCCTCTGACATGTATGATAAGACTTACTTGGGATTGATATCACAACCCCACATTTGTGATGCACTTCTGGTGTGCTGCGGCGCGAGGCGGTGGTGAGTTGCCGCAGCCTTCCAGAAGGGTCCCCAGCCAGGGGAAGCCGCTTCAGCGCAGAGGGGCTAGCTGAGGGCGCAGCCATACACACAGAGCCCGATGGTGCGGGGCACACACACACACTCACACTATGAAGAGTAAGGCGACAGCAGGCAATGACGGAGGCGGGAGGGTTCTCCATGTGCGGATCCACTGCAGCCTTTATTCTGGCAAGCCGCTCGTAACAAAGGCGCGGTGAACAGGAGCAGTGATGAAGACGAACCGCAGACCCCCACAGGGTTCTGGCTTAAATACAGGGGTAGAGAGGGCCGAGGGTATGGGGCAGTATATAGGTGGGGCTAGAGAGGGAGGGACTTTTCAGGTTCCATACCGGTGTCTCTGGCACCAGCAGGCTGGCCCAACATGCCGGCGGTATGAACGGAAAGGCTTCCGTGTAGGATTCAGCAGACCTTTATTCCATGCTGAGGGTCTAAGATGAAAGGGGTGAGCCTGGGGAGCTCCGGGCCTTTTCCGGGGCCTCGGGCAGAGGATTCTGGGCAGGGGGGTGGGACATGGGCGGGGCCCCAGAACACAGAGGAAAGGGAGCAGGGCATTCTGCCAGCCAGGGGAACAGAACTGAGGGTCTGTCCCCTTTAGTGGACTCTGTCGTGGATCCCACAGGGACTAAGGGGTAGGAGCCAATAGGGGTATAATTCAAAAAGAAATTTCCAGATGTTATACATATACATTAATTGAGGCAACACCTCCTGGGAGCCTTCAGGGGACTCACCCTAACCTATCTTAGGGCCATCCCACCAGCGGCCTTCCTTGCTGAGGGCTTTGTTGGCCCATTCTCAGTATCCCCATGGGATACAACACTGGTGTAGTGCCCATTACTGAGTGGAAAAGTTGTATCATAGTCTGTCATATAGCCTGATTTTCAGGATTTGGCACTGATTTGCTGAGGGTTTTCTAGTTCATACCTGAGGACAGGGAGCAGCCTGCAGTCAAGGCTGTATCCTGAAAGGTAGGGATGCAAACCTGATCCCACACAGGAAGCAGAGTTTGGGTCACAGTGAGCTTGCAGTCCCACAGGCAGAGCAGAGAATTAAACCCCACAGGTGGTATTAAAGACAAAAAACTAAACCTTCTGAGCTGCCACAAGAAGAAGGATTGCCCAGATCCTCAAATGGTGGAAACTGTCGCAAAACCCATTAACTGCACCAGAGTTCCACTGATCTGCACCAGCTGGGGACACAGCGTAGTGGAAGAGAATAGACTTATAACATATGTAATGGGGTACACCTCATCCTCTTCCCCAGCTAACATCTATCAGGTTCAGTAAGTCTGTGGTGATACATATTAGAGGATGTCCAGCATGATCTATGGAGTAGCTTAAATTGCATCAGACTTAAGGTGGCCTCTCACACTGCTCTCACTGGGGAAACTCAATAATTCTGAGCTGCTGTGGCTCTGAAAAATTGTGCCCGTAAATCTTTTTCTCATATGGCTCATTGTGTATCCAAGGATGATCATGGCACAGCTGCATTGAATATGCACCCTACAAAGTGTGTGTGGTTCAAAGAAGCAGACTTTGTTTTTCACACACGGTAGAGAAGCCTTTCAGTTCACCTTTAAGGAACAAGCTCTATCTCACCAATCTGTTTTCCTGGTAGTACATCTGTTAGGAGGGAAAAGGCATATGGGTCTGCGCTGAGGAAAAGCAATCTCCTCTTGGTGAGCTCAGGTCCTGGAGCCTGATAGCACCAATTCTTTTCCACATGAGATGAAACCCAGTCCAGCAGCGAGGAAGAGCAGAAGTCCCATGCATCTCTTCAGCCCTATTTAAACGCAAGTGCAGGAACAAGCAGGGGTAAGAGGAGGAAACCGTATGTCAGCTGTCTGTGAAAGTATCAAATTAAGCTGATAAGTAATCTTTGCTCCACAAGGAGGGCACTGTTGGTCTAATTAAGCCTCATTTTGAGATTAGGCACAAGAGTGAAGAATTGCAGGGCTTGGCAGTTTATTTGCTGATCACTCCCTGGTTCTTTTTTCCAGGCATTTTATAGGGGGTAGGATGACTTTTCTCCATTTCACACAGCTCAGGTAGTATTTCCCTGGAATGGGAAAATTAGCCTCAGAATCCAATTAATCTCAATTAGAAAGGGAAAAAATCCATCAAAAACCCAAACCCACCAAAACAAATCCAAACCACAGCCTTTGTGGCTCTGAGGAGGGTCCAAGGGGTAATAAATAGCTTCCTGTGATTTCAACAAACCAAGGTTGCAGTCCTGCTTTCCTCACTCCCTGGACATCACCCTGTGATAAAATCAATGACAAGTTTAAGGATTAGGACACTCTGACCAGCAATGCACTTAAATACTCACTCAAACATCCAAACAATCTCTTTGAATTCAATGACAGCACTCATGGAGTTAAAAATAAGCATGCCATCATCAGATCAAGGTCTAATTATTTACTCTATGTGAGCAGTTCCAGAGGAACTCCTGTCTTTGCTGTTGGGGTTGCTAAACTTAAGAAAAATAGCCTACGATTCTGATTTATGTAGCAGCAAAATGAAGTGCTCTTAAAATCTTTTTGTGCAATAAAACCTGTGTCAAACAGATTAAACTAAAATGGCAAAGACAAATTTCCTAAAAGAAAATAAAGCTTCTATAGACAAAGAAATTTTGACAGAGACCTTATGGATGATTTCAAGTGATATTTTTAGACAAGACTTGTCTTTTGGGGACTCTAATTTGCAATGTATTTTTGAAAGTCTGTTGCTACTTCTGGATGGATTTGATATGGTGTGTCAATAAGGGGGAAGCAAAAATGAATGCAAAATGAAATGCAGAGTCTCCACATTAATTTCTGAATCTTGCTTCTGTCATTTCAGGACAATTTGTCCCCATGCATAAAGTTCTCCAAAGCTTTTTGCTGCAAATTATGTCCCTAATTATTTAAAGAAAGCTTTAAGGAATATAATGCTTTTGTACCCCCCCATTGCATCTGGTCACCTCTGGTCCAAACTGGCAATCACAGTAGGGAAAAATCTCAGCTGAAAAGTGTGCTAAAAGGCTTCTTTGAGGGTTTAGATCGAGATTCCCGAATTTGGTCCCGACTGAATGTTTTCCAGTATCTTTTGTAGCCTGTGAAATCTGAGGTGAAAACCTCAGATGAAGAGTCGAGCTCCTCCAAGAACTGCAGTACTACTTGCTTCTGGTTGAATTGGAAATGCTGTAAGGACAGGATCTTACCTAATGAAAAGTGCTTTCAGTAATGGCCCCGAGCATGTGCCTGAAAGGGAAAGGTGGAGGCAAGAGTGAAATATGTTTAGAAGTTAATGAAGTCTTTCATTTCAGTGTCTGAGATGAGCATTTGATTTATGTTTGCCTCTTTCTTGGCTGGAGGCTTTCAACCAAAGCCAGTTTGTCCTATCCTCATGTGTCAGGGCCAGGATTCATCTCACAGCACATCAGGCACTTGGTTTGCAACAGCTGGGGTGAAACACAGGCTCTCCTAAGGTGATTCACATCACAGGTGGGCTGAGGCGCCCTCGGGAGGTGCCTGCCTTGACTATAATGAGAACCAAGGGCTGACAGCACTCCAAACTTAGCCACCTCAGCTACATGCCTACAGCACAATAGCACGAATCTGGGCTTATACATATATTTTCCTCCCTTCAGGTAAAAATTCACTTTGCATTGACCTTCTGCACTGTTCCTCTCTCAAAAGCAGTCTCTAAGGCAGCATCAGGGCTCACAGAGCAAATAGACACTGCGTTGACCCTGCAGACTTTTGCCATTCATGCCCCTCCCTTGGGGGTTTCAGAGGTGTCTTCCAGGGTTTCCATCCTTTCCTTGAGATGCTGGCACTATTAATATTCCTGATCATAAACTCCTGAGAAACACAAACAAAGCTCCCACACTCCTAGAATAGCTCCAGTGCTAAATATAGGGGATTTTTATGAATCTATTTGCCACTTCCATTAGTCAGGGCAAAAATACATTATTGTAAGATGTCTAAGCATTTTGTCATTGCTCACTGGCTGTATCAAAACCTAGTCTAAGTAGTTATCACTGTATTTCTGATTAATATTATAACAACCACTGGCTAATCACAGAGTCAACAGTGAAAAATGCTCTAATCGTTATCTTTCTGGCTAAGTAACTTGCCTGTTATTTGTTGTATACTGCAGATTTTGGTGTGTGTGGGGTTCTTTTTTTTTCTAATGTTAAATGTGAGATTTTATCCTCAAAGGAGTGATTATCTCAGAGCAAAATTGGCAAGGTAAACACTATCTATAAAAAACATTCAGCAGTGTGCCATGAAATGAATTATACAATATATCATTCATCTACCTGGCTTTTGAAAAAGCGTGAATATGTGTTTGTTCAGTCTGGCTGAGTATTTTATATTAGGCTTCTTTTTCAGGAAGGTAAAAATGACCTTGGTCATTAGAAAGCGAAGATGTATTGAACCGGATAGAATCAACACAGTTCCATTTCATTTAGTCCCCTGTAAAACTGAATGAACAGAAAATACAGATTGAATTTATTTTACTATATATTGCCTCATTTGAACCTTAGTAAAGCACTAGCCACTAAGGAAAACCCTTTTCCCACCTCCCTTCCATAATCTCCTACAGATGGCATGTTAAGGAAATTGCCTTGACTTTATTGATTCCCTGCTATAAGGTTCAGCTAACAGCTGGTGCGTTACTGGAGAAATATATGCTGTACTATAGTTACAGGAAGGTGGCTCTTTGACCTGGCAGTTCTGTGTACCTGTACAAAAAAAAATCCTTGACACTTTAAAATCCCAAATTTGTGTATTTTTTCCCCTCTTAGACATTAGTAGATCTTATCTTTAGGGCCCTATTTTAAAAAGCAGCGTCATACCAATCTGAGTATTTTTCAGAATGAAGGAAAACAGTATCCTGCCAAGATGGAAGGGCACAGGCAGAAAACTAGTTGCTGTATTCTGCCAGGTCACCATAATTTTCCATTTGTTTCTTTCCAGAAATACTTATTTTGCGGATATTATAAAAAGGCCAATGTGTGATGCTGCATGCTACCGGCCTCTAACAGCTCAATAATTCATCAGCTGGAGCTTCAGATATCTCCAAATTTAAATTTTCTGTTCAAGTGAAGGGATCAATGTGCACTCTTTCTTCTCTTTATTTTGATTTTAGGATTAATTGGTGTCATAAAAATTCTGGGCAGCAGTTTCATCTGGCATGAACCACTCTAGTTCTAGTGCAGCCCAGAGTCCACCCATTTCTACCAGCTTAGCAGCTGGCCCTCTGAATGTGAAAATCTACATTATCACCTGTTTTATAGGTGATAATTGCTGCCTAAGTACTGTAAGAGCAGGATATTAGCACTAGTTCTGAGAAACTTCACAGTGGGTCAAATTCATCCCTCCACCCAGGAGCTGGTGGCACATCTTCCAACACATCTCATCTCCCACGGTTTTCCTCAACCCCATGACTCCCCTCCATTCTTTGTCTCCTCACCGTAATGGTCCTTTTCCTGCTTCCTGAGGGGCTTCAGGTTGCATTGCAGAAATGAAAACCTGGCTGGGAAGTTACTGATGGAGCAGAATGAAAGCATGAAGCACTCAACCTGCAACTCCCACAAGACTTTTGAAAATTGGTGTAAATTGCGTGTCTCTTTTGGCCCAAATATTTCAGAGAGGGCGGGTTTTTGTTTGTTTGTTTGCTCTTTTAGGTTGTGAAAAGTGTAGAGTTGCCTACAATGTAATATAACCTTAAAATATTTCTTGTTCTCATGATCCTACCCTACATTGTCCCCCAAAATATTTGCTGGTGTTCCCCTGGAATCACTCCATCATGGCATATCTCTGTTCCCATTTTAAAAAATACATTGTTATATTTCACCAGCGGAGGGTTCAAAGGTTAAAATCTCTAAACTTTTATGCTGTTTCTGCGTGTCTGTAACACATCACTTTTAAAATTAATTTCGTCTTCCTGTGGGCGCTTATTTTAGCTCATAGTTTTTGACACTTTGGCTAAATTTTCATAAGAGTGGTTAACAGGGTTGGATGCAGTGCATGGAGTTTGTAGTGAGATGGGCTGCAGGAGAACTGGGAAGCAACAGACAATGTGAGCCACACTCCTATGTGTTAGTACTTTGGTGTTTGTCATATGCCGTTTTGGGGTCTGAACCCACTACCTGGGGGGATTTCAGTGGGATGGATGACAGTTCGATATTGAATAGCTATACTTCTATTTGACATTTCTCCACAAAATCAATATGTCATATATGAAAATTAGGTGTTTGGCTTTTGCATATAAAAATCATCTTATGATCAAGTTAATAGTTATTAAAGTTGTTAACATAGTTAATTGTTAAATACCTTTTAATGATGAAGTTTCCATGCTCTCTGTAAATCCATGTCCCTCCCCAGCAAATGCCCGATTGGTGAAAGAAACTTTTGATGTACCTCAAAACCCACCAATCACACTGGGCCATGGGGCTGGACAGTGGGGAATTCTGGGAAGGGCCAAGGGGGTATAAAGGACTGGCCTTCAGCAGGACCTCCCCCTTTTCCACCCATTGAGCCTGCTGAGCACATCTGCTGCTTGCTCCCCCTGTGCTGGGTAGGTGGGGGAGGGTCAAGGGCCTATCTCTGTTCAGAGACCTTTTATTTTATTTTAAGACATTTTCGCCTCAGATTAGCTGAAGTTAATCCAGTGCTGAAGATTTCTGCTGTGGGCACAGAGCCACTTTGGCATCCAGGGTCTCTGATCCTGCGCTCTTGGGGTTTTTCTATTATTTTAATTTAAGAATTTGGATGCTGTTATTTTTCCAAATTATTTTTCTTGTAATAAACAATTTTTTTTTTAATTAAAACAAGAGTTGTCCTTATTCCTGACAAAATATAATATATTAGTGGTATGAAATCTCCTAAGAGCCTGATATGAAATTTTTCCATTCATCAGTCAAATTGTGTCTCTAGTACGAAGCGTGGCTGACCTAGCCTACTGTCAGGGCCAAATTCAAAGGCAGTATATACAGCAGTGTAATTCAGATGTCTTGGCCTCATTCCTCACCTCTCCTGCAGAGCTCAGCACTGCAGAGCTCACTAGCACCAGCAGGGAGAGGCTTGCCATTTTGGATATAAAGCCATTTTCACCTCCATTAATTCCCTCTACCATGCATTAAGTCTAGGCCGAGGAAAAGTTTTGCAGCCATTTGATCAGGTGCTCCCTCGCTGTTCCAAGGCAAATCTTGGGTAGTTCCCAAGAACAATCTGTACTCTGTAACCTTCAGCCATACCTGAAGTTTAAGTTGAGAACTTTTGTTGGCTCTGCTGATTTCACTAGCAAAATCCAAGATGAGAAAGAAAACCTTCAAGGTCAGCATGTATCTCTTTTCACTCAGTGACTTCCTTTCCTTCTACCTGGCTTCCATCTTTGTCCTCCCCAGTTGCTCTAGGGCTTGAGTGCCTCACACTGGTACAGGTTTCTCTTCATCCCTTCCCACAGAGCAAAATGTTATTGCTTTAATTCTGCTGGTTGAGTAACCGATCTACAGTGAGATTAAACAACTTCCTGCAAGCCCTATAATAAGTCAGCAGCAGAGCAGGTCCCAGACTCAGTTCCCATGCTATCCCTTCCTCCCATCCTTCTCTAAACACCAGCTGCATACAGCCGTACCAGGCTGCTCCACCAGAGCTTCATCTCACTGAAATCTGCATATGAGGGCATATCCCAATTAGTTTCCTTTGACTTCTGCTAGCACCAGTGCAAGTCTCTCCATATCATTATAAAAGGAAGGATTCTTTTGAAACACTTTTTAAAGCTGCCTCAGACAATACGATGCAGCCTGGAGATAGGAGGATTCACAATTTGGCCACCCCATTGGCCCAGACACAGAGGCCACTGTGGCACCCTCATGTCACCTTACTGCAAGACCTCTGTGGTCCCTCTCCCAGTAGAGCAAATGCCAAATAGTAGAAGGCTGGCTGATTAAGGTTATATTACATTGTAGGCAACTCTATACTTCTCTCAACTTAAAAAAGCCCATTTTGCCTTCCACTTTTACTTTATCACTGCCTATTTGTGATGTTTAAATGACATATGACATTGCACCAAATTTCTGCCAGCGTGGCTTTGTTCCCCTCCTTCCACAAACCCCGGCAGACTTTGAAGAACAAGGAACCCAACTCCGAGAGCTGGGCCTGCTGCAGCTGTGATATTCACGTGGCATTAGATCATATTAACGTTAGGTATAATCCGGTACAAATCCTCTTAGTGTCACTGGCACTGTAAGGGCTGTTATAATTGTTCATAACTTAAAACAATTTTGCAGCTTTTCTTCACCTCCGTGAGTCGATTCCAATTAGAGGAAGGGAACTTTCTGAACCTGCAGAGTTTCTATTTAGGACACAGCCCTGTCCTGACAACACGCTGTCAGCCCTGCCGGGCAGACAGGAAAATGTCCACTGTATTACAGAGACGTGACAAAACAGAGGGAGAAGAGGAACATGTGTGCTCCAGTTTCTTTGAAAGTCTCGCGGAAGCACCTCCTCAGGAGTTTCTATTTTGCCTGACATGGCGCTCGTGGGGCCGCGCAGCCTCCTTTGGCACCGCCTGTTTTTCAAATAATGTTCCCATTTCAGAAAGTTGGAGGAAAGAGAGAGCAGAGAAAGGAGAGCAAATCAAGTGGAAGCAAGGCTGTAAAAGTGCTTTTGACTGGAGGGGAAGCAAGGTTTTGACCAGCGTGAACAAGCCCCATTGCCCAGAGGCAAGAGGAACATGGTGTGGAGCAGACAGCACCCAGCCACAGCCAATGGGCTCATGCTGCCCCACACAGTGGGGTGCTGTGGGGTCACCCTAAGGGGACCCAGGCACCAGGGTTGTGGCCACAAAGGTGGTTGAGTGTGGGATGCGCACACTGGTCAGCAAACACACAATTACAAGGATAAGGATTTGGCCCCTCAGCCCTGCTGGCAACAACATCTCACCATCCCACCTCTCCTGTCCCTAGTGCTTGCAATTGCCTGTGTCCCATATCCATGGGTGAGCAATGGCAGGAGTAGGATGGCTCACTTGCTCCATGCTTGCACAAAACCAGCTGCCTGAGCACTGTAAACAAAACAATGTTTCCTACCAGGCTGTTTAGCTGCCAGGGTCCCTGATGCCATCAGTGTTTTCCCAGGAGTGAGCAGATATGAGCACTGGCTTTATGTGGAAGGACCAGGCAGCCAGAGAGAGCACCTGCCATATCTGGGTCTGCCTCCAGGGTAACAAGGGAAACCTGTTGCCACATCCTCGTTTTCCAAGGGGCTCATCATAACAGCCTCCCATGCTTTTAGAAGAGTTGGCAGAAGGAATGACTGTAAACATGACCATATCACTGGCCAAATACACTCTGTCAGAGAGTTCAGTCTGAGGCCAGCTTTGCAGTAGAAAGCTTGAAGTACATGGGAGCTGAAGCTTTGTTCCAGGCTGAAGGGGTGGTGTTTGAAATGTATGTGCCTCCTGAAAGTCTGGAAAACAACAATGTGCCAAGGTATCAGATGGTTAAGTTATGCACAAAAGTGAGAACCAGTATAGCAAAGTTAGACAGGACAACTCTTTGTCCTCCAATGGTTTCCCCCTTTCTTTCTGCAAGCATCTGCTATCCCTCTCCCTTCCTCTCTTTCTGCTTTGCCTGTCTGAAATAGCTCTGCACCAGTTTGGTTCATTAAACCAGAGAAAGAAGGCTTCTGCCAAGGTGAGATGATTCAGTTTGGTGAAAGGTCCAGTGACGGGGATGACAGAGGAGCTCATGCACCTGGCAGAAGGGGTAGACAGGGTGAGGAAATGGAGTGGGAGAAAATGGAGCAAAACTCCCCGTCCAGCAGACACAAGGGCTTAGAGTGGCTCAGCCAGAACACATGCATAGGACAAGCAGTGCACAAGTGAGCAGGTACAAAGTAAATAAATAAAGACTCAGGGGTGTGAGATCCAAGAATAAACCAAAGATTTTTGCTTTCTTTTCTTCCTCCCTCCCTATCCACCCACCCATAGTAACAGAAATACATAAGAGGAAATGAATTTCAGGAACCAGGCCTGGAGAGGAAGACGCACTCCTTGCTGCCTCCTGTTATGCTTGGCTCGAGTTGGGCGGACACACCTGGCCTTCCAAACAGGCACTATTTATACACCTCCTTCCCCACAGTGGTGTGTTCCTCTCCCCACTTCTCCCCCCACCTTGTCTGCTGGCAGCCTGCCAGGGCACGGTGGAGGAGAGACCCCAGTGTTGTGTGGAGCAGGCAGTGGCTGGCCTCAGGGAGGCCACTTTCTGCTGCTAACACATGAAGCAGTCAATCCATCATCTCTCACTACTGGCTGAGCCTTTCCTTCTCCAGTGTTCCTGGTGCACAGATGTGGCTGCTCTAGCTAAGCTGCACCTCCCTTCCCTCTCTCAGCTGCCCTGGGAGCATCAGAAGGGGACCTGTTTTGTGGGTGCTCCCTGCTTGCAGCAGCTCTCCCAAAACTCTGCTTCCCTTAGTTCCCTGGTGCTGGGGCTTGTTCCCAGCCCATGGTACCTTTCACCCTCAGGTGACTTATAGCAAAAGTAAACCTCTCTAGATGAGAGATTGGAATTTGGATACCCCAGACTGGGGGTATCATGCTGGTTTCAATGCTGTGCAGCAAAAATGGAACAGGTAATTCAATGTGGAAAAAAGAGGGAGTTAGACCTGGAAATACTAGCTAAATGTGGCCTGTGGTACAAGAGCACAAGAGAAGCAAGTCAATAGGCATGGTCAGGTTCATTTCTCTCCTTGCAAAAGAAACTGGCCAAGTGGAAGTAAAGTCTAGTTTACCCATACCACTAAATCTATTTTTCTGATGGTAACAGAAGCCAGGTTTAGAGTTTTTTCATGACCAGCAACTGCAGTGGAGACATTCATCAAAAAATGGAGCCAGTCCTCCACATTGACTTTGTGCCCCATGCTCAGCTTCCCTAAGACTTCAGAACAAAGTTGGCTAAAGCTGTTTCAGCCTCTGCACTGCAGCTGGTCCAGCATCAGGACCTTGCTGGTGGATCTGCAAATCCTGCTTGATATAGCAACCAGGAAAATTACCATGGGGGAAATTAGAGTGTAAACCTGCAGAGCCAGCAGCTAGTCCGCAGTACATGCCCGTTTGTACCCTACAGTACCTGCAAGGTGTCCTACCCATCAGTGGAGGAGAGCAGCTCAGTTTAATAAACCAAACTGGGTGTTTCAATCACCTTGTCTTCCTCTTGCAGTGATAGCTAGCACTGAAATGAGAGTATAAAGAATAAGCCAGTAAATTAAAATGACCCAGCTCTATGATGTTGAGAAAATCTGCAGTGGAGCTCTGACTTGCTGACATGCAGAGCGTCCTCAGCTCCCAGTAACCTCTCTGGGTGTCTGAAAGCATGCCATGATAGACAACAAATTACTGGCTTCTTTCTGCACATCTCTGGAGATTTTCCAAGAATTCCTGCAGGACTTTGTTGACTTTGCAACAGAAAAGTTCACTGTTCAGGAAACTAGTGATTTGTTCTGGGAAGAGTTTGCTTCCATAAGATTTGTCAGTAAGGGGGAAGGGAGGCTGAAGATGGCCATGTAGGGAGATAGATATTTGTGTTTGAAACATGTCTGTTTACATGAGCAGGCAGAGTGCCAAGCAAGGATGTCCTCGTATTCTCCTGCAGTTGAATCTTTTTTCTTGTGAAATGCGTCCTTTCCTCCCGGCTCCCAGCACATCCTCAGCCATTGGGTATGAGACGACATTTGCCCAGAGGATGCTCCCTCCCCTGGTTTCTCACAATCTCAGCTCCATTCTCAGCCCCTTTCAACATATTTTCCACAAGGGAAAGTCACACATTAAAACCAATTTTTTAAAGCAGCTCTGTCATTTATACCAAAACAGACACACTGATAAATGAGGAATGATCCTTTCCCTGTGATGTCACAGCAACATGCATTCAAATTCATTTCATAGAAACAAATATGCTTAAACTTCTGCAAATGGGAGAAAGCTGCCTCTGAAATTATTTCCATTTTCGAGGTCAGTAAGCAAAGAGTCGGTCCATGTTCCTTGGAGACAGCCTCCAATCAGAGAAAACGGTTCCCCTGTCAGCCAGCTGTTATCTGCATAGTCCTTCTCTGCTATTTGATGTGCCACAGCTTCTTGTCACTTGACTGTGAGATATTTTCATCATTCCTCTAGCTGACACCCTTTGCATTCCCTCTTCCCTGGTGCAGAAATCCCAACATCTAATAGCAGCAGGGGATTAGGATGCATCTAAACCAGCTCAGGCTCTTTCTTGTACTGTTACCACAAAGCTGTTTTCCCAGAACATATTTCCTATACATCTTACAACCTCTTTAGCAGCTCTTGCTGCAAATAAATACATTGATTTTAATAGCCACTTGAATTTGACCCAGAGGGGAGCAATTAGGTTCCTAATGAACTATGCAGGGCACATTCTCTATTGGCTAAATCTTGAGGTGCTTACTCAGGCAAATCGCCACAGAGGCTGAGGCCATGTAAAACACTTCCAGATGTGGCCCCTTCAAATTAACTAGAAGACTAAGCATCATTCATTTCAGCACCAAGAAAGGAAAACCATCCTAGCTCACTGGCCGATTTGCAGCCTCTGAGCTCTCTTTCCTTATGCCTCCCACCCTAATTGTGAAGGGAAAGTTGAGGAAGCATAGACAGGGATTCCAGCATGATGTCCCCCCAGCTGCCAGTGTCTCCCTCAACTTAACTCCATGCAGCCTTGAAGGTGACATGAAGTAGTTTCAAAAAGGGAAACTCCTCCCCATGCATCCCTTGGAAAATCCCAGAGTGAGCAGGATGCCCACACCAGCCTGTCCTGAGAAGGGTTGCAGAACATGTATTTGGCTGGGAACAAAGAGCTACATGAACACCCTGAGCCTGCTGTGGAGCAGTGTGTGTGCAGGTGTGTGTGTGTAGGTTAGCATGTGGATCCCATGGGAATGAGACTGTAACTTCCTGGATTGCCAAGCACTGGAACAGGCTGTCCAGGGAAGCAGGTGAGTCAATATCCCTGGAGAACTTGTGACTGTTTTCGCCACGTAAAGAGAAGGCTGGATTACAGGGTGGCTCTTATGTTTTCCAGGGTATGATTACACCACGCATTTTCAGTGTATTAGAGGCAACTCCCTGATGTGCTTGTTTGGCCCTGGGTCCCCTGCCAGTTTCCATGTACACCAGTAAGAATCATCTCCAAAGCCCCCAACACCACAAAATGACTCACCAAAGGCATCTATCCTCCATCAGATCACCCCAGACACATCAGCCACGGCACTGCTGGCACACTGCATGTGTTGACAGCAGTGTGTACCCCAAGGCCCTTATCATTTGGGTGACCATTACTGCTCCCAACGAGCAGAGAGTTTTGACTGGCAGTGCTCTCACTGCCTGGCACGCACAGTGTGAGTCGCCTGGAGGGTAGCAGCCTGACTGCCATGGAGTGCTTTATGCTGAGCTCACATGAGGAAGAAGTTTGTACACTACAGTCACTGTGTACAGCAAATTGCTTCAAAGGGCGAAAAGGCAGAAAAGTCTTAAAGTTATACGACCAAAACCATATTCCGTTGTTTGCAATCCTAATAAGTTTGCTTCATTAAGAGTGGGACAATTTTATTTATACAACATGGAGACAAGAGAGCAGAACAGAATGAATCTCTAGTTTTATCAAAACCAGAAACAACTGCTACAAAAGGTCAACTTTTTAACCCGGCAAGCTTTGTGTTGTTGCAAGGGACAGTCTCCCTTGTGTATCTGTCACAAGAACTGATGGGAAAGGCACCTTCTTATATTTACAGGCCTGGAAAGGTATGTAAATATGGAAACAGACTGAAATATCTCACTTCTCTTACAGAACTGTTTTAATATTGATAGATACCAGGGAGAAAATATTTCTCTTAAGTTAGATCACACAGTACTTCTGTTAATATCATAACATATTTCTGTATTATCCGTGGCTGAATAACTATAGCTGAATAGCGTGCTCATAGAGCAGAAGTAACCTCTCTATATATCATAATTCTACGTGTGATATGAACATGACAGATGTACTGTCATGTTCCAGTGTAAATCAGTTTAATACCATGTGTAGCTTGTGCCTGATTGTCATGTATAGCAATATGTGATCTTCAGAGCTAACACAAGTAAAAGTGTCATGGGAAAGAACAGTGTGAATAAAGAGGACAAATGTAATATGGCCATGGGACATTCAATACAATGGCCCATACAGGGTACTCCTAACTGTGACAACCACTGCTGATCGAGCCTCAGCATTCCTTGAAGCCAGTGAGGCTGCTTAAAGCAACCTTAACACTGGGACTGTCTCAGAAATGCACAGGAAACTAGAAGAGATATTAATGTATTGTAATGCAACTAGGGACACAAGCATTACGGTAGTAGCAGTGATCTTAATAATCTTGATACTGTCCCAAAGAGAAAAAGGAGAGAGAAAGCTCTCGCCTGTTTCTTTCAGTGAACAGAAAGCAATAGTTGGTCTGAAAAGTGATGATGAGCTGGTTTCTCTTACTTTTTCTTGCATGTTGCAATTTCCAAAGAGTGGCTGCTAAGTCAGCCTGTGCTTTGCAATTTGTTGTATGACAACAGCAACTGTTTCCTCATGTATTTACTTTCCCCTGTTATTTGACCAGTTCAACCAAATCCTGCATTACTGAAAATTCAGATGAGTTCTGGTCAAATAATAAAAACAAATAAGTGAGTATATAAATACTATTGTGAGTAAAGGAGCTAAATTTATCTCTCTTGGACTTCTAGGAAGTCACTTTTATTACTGGTTTTGAATACTCAGAAACCTGTTAGCATTGATGGGAATGCTCACAAACCCTGATTATCTTGCTGATTTTTGCAGGATTGGCAGTTGTGTTTGGTGAATAAACACATCCTGAAAATGCTCAGCCAACCATCCAGTGCCAGAAACGGCACTCTGTGACTTGTATACTCACTCATGGGCTAAGAGCACCATACTTCAGCTCAGCTGTTGAAGGCTTGCTGCAAGTGCTCTACTGACAGCTTGATGCATATCCTTATGTGCAATAATAATTATGTCTTTCTTTGTTTTGGTGACACATCAGTTGATTCAGCTGCCCTGGATGTAATACCAATGTAATCAATGACAATTCAAACAAGTGGAGGAATTAATCCAGAGTCTCTCATGACTGAAATCATGACTGGCTCACGAATGATTCTTGTGTCAAAATGGAAAAATCCACTCTCAAGCTTAACTAAAATAACCAGCATTGCTAGAATTCAAAATGTGTTCCTTCTCTTCAGACCCCAGCAAAAAATAAGCCCCCTTCTCCCACCTCAGAAAGACATATCTTTTTCCATCACTCTTGATTTTAAAGACTTTGACTTATGAGCTAATGTGACTTCAGGAAAAAGACAGAATGTTTAGCTATTCTTGTTTTTCTCTAGAAAAATTTTCTGTGGGTCATTGCAGCTTTAATTCAGAATTGTATTGACTGATTTCTTTCTGCATCCTAAGGAGTTGCTAGGCAACATGGATTCTCTCTTGCCATGCATTTGTCAAGACAGAGAAAAGTGGGAAGAAATAGGAAAAGATTCACCTCCTCTAATATATCTATCAAGCCAGAGAGTATCACTTATTTCAATATCACTCAAACTTATACTATTGATATATTATTCAATTCCTCCGTGTTGTAGCTGGTTCTAGAATCTCAGTTCAAAACCAATGAAGGTCTGATTTTTGTTCTCGTTCATAAGACACAGCTGAACGATGACTTTCACCCGTGAGAGCATCCTCAGCCTGTGGCTCATAAATCTGCTCATAAATTAGAAATAGGCAGTGGTCTATTGTGCCGAATTGTTAGGTTGTTCTTCTCATGGGGAGCAAAGGATCGGGAAATGGAGGCTTGGCTGTACTCAGCCTGAAGCTCTCTGAGGTGTCCAGAAAAGGCAAGTCATTCCAGGCAGTCAGCACAGCCTGAATGCTACGATTTGGGCCTTACAGACTCTGCACTTGTGGCTTGTAAGGCAGTGCCATAACATGATCAGTCAGAGTGGGTATGGCAATGCTGTGATGATCACCATGCACTGTGGCCTATATATTCAACATAGGCACACTGTTGTTCCATGGTCATGCTGCTTGAAAGGCCAGCCAGAAACCTTCATGTGGCCATCAAACATACTGAAAAAAACCCCATGCATTCCATTTTGACATCTAATGTATTCTCCAAGACAGTGGTCACCAAATTTTATGGATTTTCTTATTTTCTTTTCTCTTTGGCAAAATGATTCTTTGCTGAGTGGTTCTTCACTACACTGCATGTTTCCTGTCTACCTCACCTCAGAAAGGAGAGCTGGTATTTGCCACCTAGTTCTCTTGCTCTTTCAGAGTTGTATTGCAAATAGATCTGTACAAGCAATAAAGATATAGTTCTGTTGTTGTTGCTGAAAGACTCAGACATAACTTGGAATACAGGGAAGTGAAGCCAAATTTTGCAATATACTGCACTAAGGAAAACTAGGATAAAACCTATTGACCTTAATGTCTTGAGGCTATGTATAGTCAATGGAGCCATTCCTTATTCACTGAGAATAATAATTCCTTATTCACTGAGAATAAGGAATCTGGGCTTCTTTGCTGCACTTGAAAGTCAGATTTTTTTTCCCTCAGAAACATTAGTTGACAACGCATATCTGAGGGCTCTCAAACTGGGCAGCAGGTAAGTGTTATTGATTGATTTTACCCCTGTTGTTTGTTATATAGTAAGCTCTGCTTCTCCTAAATAGCCTTTTGAGGGGCAGGACTAGCAACTCCATTTGCTTATTCTGAAATTAGGATCACAGTAATGTTTGGAATATTGTAACGAAAAGTTATAAAAATCTGCTTGCATTTCAGAAACTTTGTCAAATGTTGGAGATTGGCTCACTGTTTTGTGGGACACTTAAACTGCAAGATTTGGAGTATGGCTTCCGAAATGCATTCATATTGTTAAAATGGTTTATTTTGAATGTATTTACAGCTCCTAATGTCTGTCTCCTGTTGCTATTCTCACATTTATTGTCAGACACAGGGGTAAAAAACATTTAATTATATACTGTGGGTTTTAATTATATACTGGGAGATGATGGTGTATGTAGATGTATAATCACAAATGCATACACCAAGTCCCTAACTATAGAAATTAACCTAAAGCAAGTCAGGAAAAGGAAGAATTACATACGACGTCATGTGCAGATTCAAAAGAACTTGAAGTTCATGCACCAGCCCACACCATGGCATGATGGATGAGACAGAGATCCATTTTTCTTTGGTCAATTCAGTGAGGATTTCCAAATTCTCTGGAGTTCTTCAAGGTGCAGAAAACCCTGCCAAATTTCTCAATCACAGCTGAAGGACTGTAGACAGATTGAGTGGGTCTATAGTACAAATGCAATCACTGCACACTTGGAAATTCCCGTCAATCAATAAATAACAAAACTTTTCAGGTCTGAAAATCTGAATACAATTTCTACAATCTCAGTCCCTATTCTTATCTTGAAAAATCAATATGATATGCAACTCTAAGCCCTGCTGAATACACAATTCAATTTACAGGTCTGGTGCAAATTTCTGCTTATGGGTCACTGTATTCTCAGTAGGTTTGAATACTCATATGAACAAGTGAAAGTGGTTGTGGGATCAGGTTCTATTTATTAAAAATTATGAACTCTCATTTTTTCCTTATTTTTTCAATTGTACTGTCTTGGGCTGTGGTGTGCTGGTAATGTGTCTGACTCACAGTCTCTGTGTATGTATGTGTATTTATATATAGCTTGCTGTATTTATAGCTGTGAATCTTCAGTCTGGTACAGCAACGCAGTGAACAAAGCAAATTGGAAAAGCACTTTTCTTAAGCAATAAGAAGACATGCTATCAGTGCCTTTCTGCACAATTACTGCCTGCCCCAGGCACTGCTCTGACGCACAGAGTCAAAGGTTGGCTTTCTCAACCACTCAATAAATACTTTAAATCTCATTCTTATTGCTACTTTGACATGAAAAATGGAGGGGAGGCGGTAGAATTAATAGGTATGCATTCATTAGAAGTTGTCACTGAAATTCTTCACCGGCTTGGATCATCCTACATTTGAGAACCTCAGAGATCTTTACAAATGCTATTGAATCACATCTCACCACACCCACAAGACTTATAAGCCTAATCTTGAAGCCAACACTTGTCTTTCCATGAATGTGCCTGGACTTTGGCTCAGTCACTCATTTTTAAAAGAATCTGCATTTTTACAGACACAAAATTAGTAGGGAGGTTAATTGACTTTTCCAGGTTCACACAGCAAGTTGTAGCAGCTGGGAATAGAGTTGTCTCCTGACTTCTGGTCTGGATTTCATGGCTGGGTTGATATTTGCCACCTCTCCTAGGAAAATAGACTAGGAAAATAATCCGGGTCAAAAATCATACTAAAAGTCCTTCTTCCCCAGGTTAATTCTTTGAGAGCCCCTCTCTGCTGATGTATTTGAAGAGGACCAATTTTCTGTACTGAAGTGTAAACACATCAGTGGAGATATCTGTCAGGACTCCCTATTTCCTGAGACACAAGTCACTCTTACGAGGAGCTGTTACCAGCCAGTAAGAACAATGCTCTGTTCAGTCAGCCTGTGTCAAATTTGAAAGTTGAAGTAATTTTACCAATACTTAAACAAAAGCAGCCAAACTTGGTAGACACAGGATGGAAGATTTTAACTTCAAAATGGTGTGAAAGAAATGGATGAAACTATTACCTTTGACAGCAAAACAGGGAAAGAGAAACTGCTTTGCAACATTATGGGTAATATCTGATGGGGCTTCCACACTAGAAATATCACACCACAGTGAAAAAATATTCATTAAAATATTTAACATACCCTAGTCTTTGTATATCATGTTTGCCATCTTCTTTTTCCCTCTCTTCATAAATTCCAGAATGTACAATGATGCAAGGCTCATATCTCATTCCCTACAATTGCACTGTAATGCAGACCTAAACCCCAACCTCATATTTTCCCCCAAGGAGAACATAAGTTCTTCATAAAGTTTCCTGAGGCACGGCTATATCCCAGGCAAATGCTTTGAATACACCATGGTTTTGCATCACAGTGAGAGAGCAAAAGAGTGGCTGGTGTTTAACATTTGTTTCTTTTTCTACTTTCCAGTGACCAAAGTGCCCTCTGATAGTTCCCTGAAAACTCAAAGAGAACTTTCTATCCTGAAAATAAATAGATTTTTAAAAAAAATCTATTTCATTTTGGTGCTTTAGAATGCTAAGCCAAATTTCTCAGTATAAAACCTGCTGTGGAGCTACTACCACTGCTTCCAAAATAGAGTCAGAATGAACATATCTCTCAGTTCACTGTAATTCTTCCCTTTCAAAATCACAGATGTGTGTGTAGCTGATGAATGTGTAATTTTTCCTCTTTGCAGAGGGGCTTGCAGCATTTTTAGGATGCAATGCCCTTCACTGTCACACAGTAAGTAGCTTTCCTGCATGGAATATATCCTCTAGGCTGAGTTATAGCCAGATCCAGAGGTAAGGGCCCCAAAGCAGCCCCTTTGCTGGACAGCAGAGTCTCCACCAGCAGCTGGCATGTAGTCATTGTGACTCCATGGTCTTCTGTGCTGCTGGCACAGGCACAGGGTCCCCACTGTCTTTTATGTGTGCTTGCAGCTGCAGCTGTGTGCGAGGGTTGCTTTGGTTGCTCCGGTATGTCTAGTGTTTGACCACTGTGTGAGGCTGGGTCCAAAATCCTTTGAAGTCAGTGGCAGTATTTGCACGGAAGCTGCTGGTCTTCGGGTTTGCTTGATGTGGCTTTGCAATCAGAACGGAGATGGAGAAGGGGAGGGTCACACCATTGCCACCAGGGTGGATGTCTCCTCAAACCACAACCAATGGCACGGGGAAACTGAAGGAATGATTGCCGTGGAAATTTCCCAAGAGGCAGAGTGGGTTTTTTCCAAAGTTTTGGTCTCAGGGATTTACTGTAACAACAACCAAGAGGGAAAAAAAAAAAAAAAAGACAAAATAGTTCCTGCATTTGTGAAGAAGGAAATAGCTGAGGAAACAAATGCTGGCTCCTCTTCATCTCTCTCTGTGGTGGAAATAATGTCTGATTTTTCTCTGTGACCTTCCCATGAACTTCCTTTGAAATCATAATTCACCTGATATCTGCAATGACTGCTGCCTTCCACCTCTGGCCACTCAACAGGGGAGGGATGTCAAATTTTGCCTCTCTCTTGGTCTATAGAGATGCATCAGTCTTTTTAGGGACTGTGGGTGCTCCTCACCCAACATTTCTGTGAAGCTGGAGCACCTGGTGAAAAGGGTAGGAGAAGACATCTGGTGTACAGTCCCACTGCAAGCTGAGCCACCTCCCCAGAGCTGCTTCTCTGCGGGGAGCACAAGGAAATCTCCAGCAAAACTCAGTGCAGGTGGTCCTTGGTTCTGGCTATGTACAATCTACAGTTCTTCTGTCAGCACTGGAGAGCAGTCTGCAAACTGAAAAAGCACATCATTATCACAGGTAGTTTTTCTTTAAATTACTCCCTTTTTGTCTGGCCAGAGAGCTGCTAGTGCCCACTGGCAGTGGAAGAGATAGAGAAGAAAGCATTGCCCCTCTGACTGTGGGATTTTCCCTTTGTTATTATCCAAAATCGTTGCAATAAATTGGAAGGTGGAGGGAGGTGGATTCTCATCTCATGCAAAACTGCCTCATCCTTTGGCTTCACTGATGTGGCGAGAGTTCCCATCCACTGAGGATGCTGATTGAGCTTGGCTGATCTTATGGCCAGAGTGGATCCCCTGGCCCAGCGGGGGAAAGAGCCTCTTTTAATGGCTGTTGTGGGTGAGCTGCCATACCTCGCCATCTGGGCACAAGCTACAGAAGGGAGTGTCCGTGTCCTTCCCCTCTGACATCAGGAAACCAGACGGGGATTATGTGCAGTAAAAATTTGCTCTACAAATGCGTGTCTCTTGGCTTATAACACCGATGAGTTACACTTGTGATTTGGTGCAAACCTACGCTGCTTGCTCTCAGATTGCCTTTAAATGCTTCAGGCTTTTAATTAAAAACAGCAGCAAAAAAATGTTGTCAATATTGGTGGCATTCAGCTGCCATTCTGATGCCAGCTGCTGTGTGCAGATCTCAGTGAGAACATGGCATTCTGGGCACTTCAGCTTGCCTGAGAAAGTGGTTGGTATATCATGATAAATGATACGTCGCATCACCGTGATAGGTGACAATAGCAGCCATACTGCCTACTGTCAGTGTCAATGCAATGGGCAGCAGTGATAAGGATAAGCTGTGTCCTTAGGATATGTTTGGGCATAAAGAATGTAACCTGAGTAAGTGCTTAGTTAGGTGCATAAGCTAAGGTCATAGTAGAAAAATGAAATATTTCAGAAAAAAAAAGGAAATAAACCTGATAGGAGACTTCCCTCAGCTCCTTCCTTGACAGCTTTAGGAGCTGGAGAATTGCCATCTGCCCCTGTCTGCCCTCACAGGATGCAACAGGGTCTTACAATAAAAACAAGTACAGACTGATCAACATAGTCCTCTGTATTCCCTCTGTACAGCCTCGTTATCTTTTAACTCTTCTGTATTTCTGATTTAACAAGGGATCCAGAGTGATTACTTTCATCACTCACCTCCTTGCCCTGGCTTTCAGTTTGCCCCAATAGCTCTGCCAAGCATTCTGAAGAAAAGGGGTACCTGTTTAGCAGTGAGGGTCCCCAAAGGGCACATTCCTCCTGGATCTGCAGCACCTGCTCCTGTGGTCAGCCCTCATTCATGCTGGGAGTCTCACCAGCCTTGGTGTGCTCACTCCCATGGGTAATTGCAGCTCACTCCCTAAGGATTTAGCCTTGTCACCAAATTTACTCCAATTCTGGGGGGCCAATGACTGAGACAATTGTTTCGTTTTGTGGGTGGCTTCAATAATGCCTCGTACTGGCTGCAGAGACTCTGGCTATTAGGAGCTGGCCCTACCTGGTTTGTAATGGTTGGGTGGAAGAGACAGTATGAACTAGCTCACTCTCAGGGTGCATTTAGTGCATTGCACCACATAATCTCCCATTTTCAGCCATTTGTTGTTGAAACCTTTTCTCAGGTAGTTCATAAAATATTAATGTGAGAGGTCCCAGAAATCTCTCTTATTCTCCTTTGCTGTAAGAAAAAATAAAATAAAATTATTAAAGTACTTCTCTTCAACCAGTGCTTTCTTTTGTAAGAGAAATATTTTATCTAGCCACTGAGACAATAATTTCTGTTTTCAAAAACAGGAAGAAAAGTATAAGCAATGTGCAACCAGAACAAATAATAGAGGGGGTTTGCCAACTGCATTCCCAAATGCACATACACAATGTCCGTGAACAAAACTGCTACAGCTCCTGATCCCTGACATTCAGAACTGTCACACCATTTATTTTGAGCTTAAGATTTATGAAAGATAAGTGATGATAAAGACCCACTGCTAGTTCCAAGCAATCTTGGGATCTCCTGCAATTTGGAAACTGTCCTCAGTGTTTGTTGCAGAAGAACAGAAGCCAGAGTGGCAGATGCAGTACATGGGGAGGCAAAACTCTCCTTTCTATCCTTGCAGATCTTTGTCACGCTTCCCAGTGTTAGGAGTGGAACTTCTGCACATGCAGTGCAGAGTCTGCAGTGGAAAAAGACAGAAAGACTTCCCTGAAAAAAAAGCACTGCAGGACCCTGGTGCACAGGCTTTAGCAGACCCTGATGCAGGGGTGTGGGATGCCTCAGCCCTTGGCTGTCCCCAGCCCTCTGCAAGGAGGTACTGTCCCCAAAACAGCATCTGCACATCAGCCCCTGTGCCTGCACTACAGCCACCCAGGTTCAGCCCCAGCATGTAATGGCAAACTCCTGAGGAGGGTGAGTTTGTGGAGCTGAGAGAGTGAGAGCAGCAGTGGGACTGGTGTCAACTGTGTCAGGGCAGTGATGCTGGCAGAAGGGCAGGCACATGCTGCAGGGTTGCAGACATCGCTGTCCAAACGGTCTCATCAGTGTGCTCCAGTCCAGACCCTCATGCACTCTTCCGTCTGCTGAATTTAGGCTGTAGCACAAGTTTTCTATTCAGATAGGGCTGCTTACATTTTCTGGGACATGGCCCACTCTTAATTGTAAGGAAAGGGCCAAACGCAGGAGGACAGGCTGGTGTGAAAAGCCAGTGACGTATAAATCAGGTGCTCACTGCCCAGTCTCACCAGGCGTGTTTGTTGTAGCCTGTAAGAACCCTCTCTGTCCACATCAAACTGCTTTAAGTGATGTGCCCTCCCTGGCCTTTCCTTGTGCCCTATCCATGGGATTTGTATCATATTTGTAGTAACACTGGCTTGAAACCTACTAAGCTGTACTGGGGTTTGGCATCAAAGGGCATCCCAGTAGTGCTGGCATTGGTTAGACCCAGCCATAAAAGAAAATCATGTCTCCACACAAAATGGGGGGAGTACAAAAACACTGTGAGGATTTTGGCTAAGAACATGTTCTCATCTCTTTGGCAAATAATTTTCTTCTTTGTTTCTGTTTACCTGTCCCGGGTATGCGTAGGCTGTCCCAGCAAACCCTGGTCCCACTGTGAGGGCACAGTGTCTGTGCCCTGGAGAGCACTTCAGTGCCTGTTGCCACCACACAACACGCAGCCTGTCACCCAGGGTGTATCTGCCCTGCTGCTGAGTGGGGACATTGGCGCTGGTTTAGGGACGTCCCTTATGCACTTTCCTGTCAGGCAGTGCTCATGGTGGCATTGCTGTTAGCTCCTGGGAAGGAGATGGCAGGATGACCATCAGAGGCACACAAGACTATTCAGTGGTCACAGCTCAGGGGAAAGATTGAGGCAATTAATTTGAGATGAAGAGCTTTTGGTTTGCTTTAAATGCCAGAGAGGGGAAGAGGAGGATATTTGGAAGTAACTAAGAATTAAAAAATAAAAAGTGAGGAAAAAGCCCTCATCAGATTATTGTTTAAAGCTGAAGTGATCCTGGAGACATGAAAAGTATGAAAAGGTGAGCGAGTACTCCTCCCATGCTCACTGGAAAATTGATCCTTGTTCTCAGCTATCAATTATGTATCCATGAGAAATATTGACTCATGCCCTACCTCAGGACTTACATAAGTGCTCCAAACACATCTGTTTGCAGACATTATGATCTATGTCTTTGACTCTCAGTACCAGTCTCATTATAAATGATGAGCCAATAAATACTCTCGGAAAAGTTTTTACGATGTTTCAGTTGACATTTGGGAGCTTCAAAGAATTGCATAGGGCTGCCTTCAATCTATATGCACTGTTCTTCATTGATTAAGTGAGCTCATTGATTTCTAGGAAGATCAAAGGTAGAAGACAACTACTGGAGAGGTTAAACATGGAGAAGACCTACTAAACCCATTTGCCAGTTACTTGCTATAGTAGAAGTTGCTTTTCCCATACAGCAGCCAAAAAAATATCACTTCCACTTTTACAGGATTCCAGAAATTATCTAAACATGTAATGACACGGTTTCTTCCTCCAGGCCTGGCTGCTTCCAGTGCTAAAAATTTCCTTCTGCAGGTTGTCCTGCTACTGGCCACAGATAACTTCATCTGTGTGATGCCACCATCTCTGGTCCTGCTTCTCTTTTGTTTTGGGCTGCCCATCTGAGCATAATTTTACTGACCCTCTATTGAAGAGGAGCCCTCAGCTTGCAGGAAACAGGGATGCTCACAGGGAAATAAAAGCAGTCCTATTGGACTAAACCAGGAGGGTCTTACGAGAGTTTACCTGACAATGGCCAGCACCAGATGAACTAAAGAAACACATAGAAAGGGTAAATAAAAAAATAAGAGCCTTTCCTGATGGCATCTGGCAGTCTGTAGACACCTCCTGAGCTGGTGCTCATGTCAGGAGCTTTGAGTGTGAAAGCCTTTGATGGACCTTTTTCCATCAAAACGAGTATGTCTTCTTTTTGAAATAATTTGTAGCAATTGTTCAGCCCAAAAAGGTGAGATGCATTTTGCCTTTTCATTGCACTCCAGACTCCTTTCCAGCCTGTGGCCACTCAGTATTCAGTATTTTGTGAGCACCATTGCTGAGTGGGTTTTTTTTAACTAACATCTGCATTTGGGGCTACTTTTTTCAGCTCTATTAACTAGCATTTTTTGAAATGAACATCCTTAATTGGATCAGCTTGAAAGGATATTAATCTTCTGCCCATTTATTCAATCCCCCACTCTCCCCACTGGGGTTCACAACCCCTCAGAATCTGAGTGCCGTCAATGAATACAAATAATAGAGAGTACACATATGATCTCAGATCATTAGTGAGAATGTTAAATAAGATCAGGTCTAATACTGATCTCTGGAGCACCTAACTTTCCAGCTATTCCCTTTCTAACCCTGCTGATGACTAATGATGCCTTCTACAGCTAGGCAAATGAAGTTTTGGCTTACTGCCAATCCCAAAAAATCGGGAGAAAGCAAGAGAGGAGTTGGTCTCAGTCACGCTGAAAAGGAAAAAAAAAAATCAACACTTTTTGGCGAGCCAAAAAGTCACTTATATTCAGTTTGGATCAGATGGGGGGTTTTTCTTACTTGATTGACATTGTGGTTTCACTTTTGTTTAAAACATTATCAAGTGTTTTTAAACTTGCTTAGCTGCACATTAAAGGAAAGATTCTAAACAAAAAATAGTTTTGCATGAGAAAATACAAAAGCTGCTTCCCAAGTGATCCAGTCAGATGTTGGATTTTTGAAATGTGGTTACTTTTGCAAGACCAAACAGTTTAGGAAATCTCAGTCAGTAAGTACAAACTGCAACTTTGTAACTGAGAAATCTAAATTTTTCATCCCATCTAATCACGGCCTGCTAGAAAATTTTAGTTCAAAAATGTCATCCATTTCTGATCATCTTACACAGGGTTTTCGTTTATTTTCAGTTTTAATGTTTGTGGCAAGTAAATGGGACAGCTCACTACAGTGATTTTTCTGAGTTGTGAAGCATTATTGCTTGCTGTTATAATTAATAGCATTTGCTGTAGAAATGTTTGAAAGTACTTATCTGTGGCCAGGACCCTGTGGCTCTGGGCTCAGAAGAAGCATGGGAGAGTGGGCAGATGCTTCCACCAAGAGAATGAAGCTGGACACTGGCTATAGCAGGCTGCAACACACAAAAAGTTGAGGACAGGGATAGCAGCAGTTTGGTACTTTTTATTACCTTACAGTTTGTTAGCACTGGATAGAGTTAGCAAGGGACAAACTAGTTGAAAAAAAGAAAAGAATAAAGGATGGTTAGAGTGTCTGTGTCAAGGCAGAGGCTGCTGAGAGATGCAGGTATGAATTGAAGATGAGCTCAGAAACCTCGAAAAACTCAGTGTCTCTGCTCATTTTTGTCATGTCTAGTGATATACAAATATGCTATGTTACTAGTGTTTTTATATTTTGTGTGAATCATATAATTGCAATTTTTAAAAAATAAAGCTGATGACATTTATTCACTTTCTGCCCAATCTGTGAATTGATTTTGACTGTATCTTTAGGCTAATGTCCTCTTCTGGCCTGGTGTTAGACAGCTTTATTTTAGCTCTGGCTAAAGAGCTTTTGGCCCTTTAGTCCCTGTTCTTAGTGAGAGCCTGAGGATCAGAGCTAAATGAGCTTTCCTCAGCGTGGGAGTTGGCTGTGGGACAGAGAAATCAGCAGTGGCTGTACAGCAGCACTGTGCTCCTCATTATGCAGCACTGCCAAGCTGCTCCAGGCTTCTCTCTCCCCTTTGGGGCAGAAAGTGGCCCTGAGCCCCATCAAAATAAGATGTGGCCTGAACTGCTACCTCCTCTCACTGTCCTCGTCCTGATGAAGTCCTCTTTCTGCCAGCAGTGCAGGACAGCCCTCCTGCACAGGTAGGGCAGCTTACAGACTTGCAGTCTCAGAGCAAACAAAATCTAGGACACCTGTGCCTTTGTGTAAACTCATTCCTCCCTTAGCGGATGTGAGTGAACCTGGTCTCCCCAATTACTCATCCCTTCACATATCCCTGCCCTCTCTGTAAAGTTTCCTCCTTGTTTTTCACTGATGCCCCAGTTAAGAGGTAATGGGGTATAAAGCTTCAGGCAGAAAAAAGGAGAAAGGATGCTGGAGCTCTGTCCCAAATGGCAGACCAGAGCCTGCTGATTATATCCAGCCCAAGAGTCCTCAGTACATGCGTGTGGAGGAAGGGGAGAAGGGAGATGCTTATTAGACCGAATGGGAGTTCTGTGCATGGAAGAGGAGTGCTCTGCGGCCCCGAGGATGTAAGAAAGATTTGCTAACTTTGCTTTATAGTATTCATGCAGATAAGGAAGACTCTCAGTCTCCAATCATAAATCGGTATTATACAGTATAGTCCCAAAGGCCATAATTACTTCCAGAAGCAGAAATTTGAATGACCCAGATAATTAGTTCAGTGCAGCTGGTCCAAAAATTATTTACATAAAAGCCAGTTTTACTTGAGGGGGAAGAAAAACAACCTTGCTACCAAAAGCAAATGACCCAGTTAGCTTCGTGCAATGAGTCTGAGGAGACAGAGCATGAGTGGCAACACAGTGGCCTGTGCCATCACTTCTTCCCTCTTGTTTTCAGAGGACAAACACTGACACAATGAGCCTCTCTATAGACAAACATGCCGGAAGGCAGTGAAGAAACAGGAAAACTGCATGAATTTGACCTTATGCTTTCTGTGAGAGTCAGTCTCGGGGAGATGTGAAGGTCCATGGCATCCAGAGGAGAACATTTCACTTGCAAGGTGCCAGCACCTAGGGAACAAGAGGCAAAGAGCAGCCTAGCTCTGCTCCAGGCACTGGGGCAGTTGGTGTCAGTCCTTCCATGCAGGGTACTGATGCAACTGGAAACTAATCACTGTGGTTATCTGGATTAATTTTTAACCAAAACCAGTTCCTCTGTCCAGCTTAGCACATAGCTGGGCAGCAGCAGGGGTGTCTGGGAAGGGAATGCCCAGCAGCAATGCAGTTGAGTTCTCCAGGGGGCCAGTACTGATATTTCAGAGGTTTCCCTCTGAACTGCTAGGTTAAAAAGCAAACAAAGGGTATGCTTTTAGAAAGCATTCCCTTTTAAAAGCATTTGAGTGATTCAACCCTTTGCTGGTGACTGTGAGCACTTTTAGCATGCACTAATGGGCACACAAACCACTGCTGGATTAACCACTGCCGTTTATTTACATTTGTGTCCCGTGTGGAGAATCCCGAGTCTCAGCTCTGCAGTGCTCTGACCCCATTCCCAGGGCCAGATCCTCTGTCCCTGCCAGAGCTTTTACCCTGCAGGCAATCAGGATAGTGGGCTAACCCCTCCTCAGCTGTCCTGTTGCCACACTGTGGGGGTCAACCCCACAAGCAATTTGGAGATGAGCTGGTTCTTGCTTGTCATTGACTGGGACATCCTGTCCTGTGCCCATCAGTGAATCAAGATGTGCCCCCTGCCCCACAAGCATGGGAAGACACAGAGGTGCAGGTAAGCGTGAAGAAGAAGGAAACCTGAGCTGTATATCCCCATTTGTTGTGTCCTTGTATCTTGGCCATCTTTCAATCAGGCTGTGGCCACCACAGAATCTGACTGTTGCTCCACAACAAAAATATGCCAGGAAAGGTATCTGTTGTCCTCAGTGTGACACAGGCAATCAGCTGGCACCACCACTTCTTAGCACTCTGTCAAGGCCTAAGTGGTTTTGTGCTGCTGGTTCTCAGAAAGTTTGCTCACTCTCAGAACAGAGCTCTTATCCCCCAAGAGGAGCCAGAAGACAAACAAAATCTGTGAGAAACAAAATGGGATAACAATGATCTTTTGTATTCAAGAGAGAGCACAAACATTGTTACTTTAAAAAAGCTAAACTGTTCTCCTAAAATGTAGAATGTACAAATAATAACAGTAAATTGCTGTGCATCTCACCAGCACCCCATTGCTGTTTGGTATTGCCATGGATAGCACTTGTTACTTAACAGCATAGTAAATAATCAGATAACATCCTCATAACACCACTGGTTCCAATTCACCTTCCACTTACACAGCTTTTATGCTGGTATGTGTCCATTGCCTTAATAGGGTTAATCTTGATTTACAGCGTAAATTGAAAGGTGAATTAGAGACCACGGAAGGCAAGTCGGAGAGGATATGATTTGCTGCATGCTGGATCCTGATTGCAGTAACACTCACCTGGGGTGGCAGGATATCTCTACGAAGCTTAAAAGCTTCACCACTGCCAGGGTAGAGGCAATAGAAATTCAGGCCCTGCCGTACTTTGTTTACAATGAATATGCACATCTTGCACAGCACAATGTGCCAGTAGGTTCCTTTCCCCTTCCCTCACCCCACCTTCTCTCCACATGTCTCAGGGACAGAGGAAGCATTCCTCTTACACAGCCTGAACCCCTGGGGGTCTTCATGATGTGCACGCTGGAGAACTTATGTTCTGCCCCTTGCCTAAAGGCAGCACACAGAGGGTTCTGCAGGCACATATTGCAGCACAGAATCCTATGAGGGGGACATGAGCTGACCTGTTGAGGTGGGCATTCAGAAAAGGTTTCACTTGAAGGTTGGTGTAAACCCTGGTGCATTCCTTTTTACGTGTGTTGCAAAGTCCAACAGAAGTCAGCTCCGTCCATCAAACTGGACCTTGCTCTGGTTCAGGGCTCTCATGCTCCTGACCCCAAAAGGCTGAGATCAGGCCACCAGTATGGGCACCTTGCACCTCGTACAAAGGTTTGGGATCAGCAGTGGCAGGTTCTGGAGGAAAAATATTAGTGAACAGAAGGGAGGGTAGCTTCTGGCAGTACCAGGGAATGGATGAGGAAGGGGTCTTCCAGAGCATTTGGGTGAGCAAGCAGTGCCATTCTCCCCAAGCCATCCTATTTTCCACTTGCTGTTTGGGGGTCTATTTGCAGCGATCTGCTGGGGTGTGTGTATTTGCATCTGTCTCTCAGCACCTGAGAACCAAACAGCTCCTCAGATGCTCTCAGGCAACAGCAACTGAGCTCAGCAGAAGCACAGCAGTCCCCACCAGCAGCAGAGCTGGTCCTCCAGGACCCCTCTCCTGGAGGAGCAGCACACCTTGGTCTTTTGGAAGCAGCACTGTTGGTAAATACACTCTTCTTTACATTTCCTGATACATGAGAGGAATGTTTCCTCTCCCATCCTCTCCTTGCCCCATGCAGTATGGCATGCTTGCAGCAGAAAAGGGCACACGGGACAGAATGCAGGATGTGCTCCCTTACCACGCTCCCAGCCCTCCCTCCACACCCTTACCCCGTGCCGGGGCTGCTGATGGAAAATGCCGCTCTCAGTGGTCTAAGCTGGCTCCCAGCCAGGGCAGCAATTCCAACGCTCTAATGGGTATTCCCAAAATGAATCGGTCAATCCGAATTGCACACTAAGCAGGTCCTGAAAGCTGGGGCAGGTTCGGCGACTGCTGTGTGCCAGGATCCCTGCTGTGGGCTGGTGAATGCAAGGGGCACCCAGGTGGGTGTGAGGAGCAGATCTGGACCCTGCATTCACTCCGATCGCAGAGATACAGAGCAGCGGGTGCTTCGGGGCAGCTGCTTCCCTGATAAAACTCCTCCTGTCTTGCAGCAGAAATAAATTTGTCCCTCTGGGCCAGCTGCTCCCCAACGTGGGAAGTTCAAGACCCTCCCTGCTGTACAAACAGACATTTCCAGCAGCAACAAAATATACATAAACATTTTAAAAGATCACTTTAAAATTCCAGCTCTCCCCCTCAGCTGCTTGCCACCATTCGATTTCTAAATGAGTAGGATTTCTCATGTGTTCAGCTTCATACATATATATATATATACACACACATAAGCATGCCCACCTCGTACACAAAGTACTCCCCATCTTCAAGTCAGTCTCAGCAGAGTACAGAATTAGATCCTGTCTCCACTTCATAAACTTGCCCTCTCTGTTAGTTTATATAAAGCCATTTCAACCTTGAAGGAGCTGGCATCTCACATTCCTGCCTTCTGAATGTACAGAGCAGAGGAGTAAGGAACAAAATAGTGGAGGTGAGAGGGGATGTTCTGATTCTGCTCAGTAACATGAAACATCATGGAGTTAAATACCAACAAAATATTCAGTGTTAATGTTTAATATTACTGGGAACTTGTCACCTCCACTTACCGTCTTGGAGCTGCCATTCTCTCACAGACTCCCACGTCTGAGCCCTGGGCCTAACATGCATTCACATTTTGTACTAGAAGGGGAAAAAAAAAAGAAAAGCCAAGAAGTAGGGAGAGTCAGATACTCTGTTTCAGCTACAAAGCCGGGCAAGATTTTTTTCCTTTTTCTGTTTGCAGGAATAAAATGACTCACATGGCAGAGCTCCTGAACTGCTCCTTTTCAGGGGTTACCTTTTTTAAGCACTCCTTCTATAACATCTGTGAGATGCCCTTAGACGTATGCAGGTTTGCTTTGCCATGCCCAGTAACCAGTCTCATCCCCACTCTGATCCCCCATTACTAGCCAGAACCTACACAGCTGTTCTGCAGACTGAGGAGCACAGAAATTGGGTAATCTGGGGACAGAACAATTCCTAAAATAATATGAATTAAGACTTTGCCTGCCACACTTTAAAAACGACTTGAGGCTGATTTGCCTCGTGAGGGTCCTCTTGAAAAATGCATGGGTGCTGTTTCACAGAGCTCGTTTCTAACCCAGGATGTACTTCTTGATGCAACTTGGTGCCATCTCAAATGTCTCTCTTTCACCACTGGAAACTCAGGCACCACAAAAACAAGAAGTCAAACCTCTCCACAATCAGTGGAAACACTGTGCATCACACAGCAAACAGAATCAGGCCATTGTGCCTGTCTCTCTGGTTTCTGTAAAATGACTTATTATCCCTCTAGGCTGAGTGGTTAATGAAAGTTCAAACTCTTCTAGCTTATTCCAGTTAGGAGGAGAGAGGGGGGATGCAATCAGGTATCTCTGCTGCAGTTGTGTTTATTTGGAAGGCTGTACAAAACCCTGCTTCTTTAAGCGCAGGAGGAGCCAAAATAACAGCAACAAAATAATTATTTTCCCTACCCTACACTCTCAACCTCCTTTTGTCACTACCCCGACCCAAAACTGATGCCAATATTCTGCCAAAACCATCAGACTGTGTTCAAATTCTCTTCTGCTTCTGTGAGCTCTGTTATTCCCTCTACACCTTTAGCTTTTTTTTCCCCTACAGAAACAAGCACGTTCACCACACCCCTGAAACAACACTCAGCTGAGGCACTGCTATGCAGAGCAGCCAAATCCCTAAAAAACACCCAGGGTGCCTTTTGCAGGGAGCTGGAGAGTGGGAGGTGAGACATGCTTAATGCCTCTTACAGCTGTGTTAAATGAAAGATGCCTCTAAACTGTCTTTCTCACAAAGGCTTAACCCAGCTGTAACAACACTCTCCACATTTGTGTAATTCTTGCAGCCAAAACTTTTTGTTAAAAGGCAAACAAGCAAAAAAACCCACCAAAACAGGTAAACTTAGATTTTTGTGGTGTTTAGTGACCAGGTCCATTAGGCTTATAACACTCACTAAGGGATGTGCTGTCATCCCTCCAAGCCCGCAAACAAGCCATGGCTGTGGGAGGATTGTAAACTACCTCTGCTGTTCCCATGCCTTTTGGCATCACTTTTGTTTTGAGCATGATCCAAGTGCCACTTCACCACTGATCATTTGGATACAAACCTGCAAAACATCCAGAGGGGTCAGACCAAATCACCCAGAAAGCTGTCTCTGGCAGCCAGGGAGAGCAGATGCTTCAGGAAACGTGCAAGAAAAGGGCAAATTCAGATTCATCCTTCCTCTGCCACAGGCTTCCAGCTTCTGACAAGCTGAACTGAAGGATGTCTTTGTATTGTTGCATTTAACATCCCTCAAGAGTCTTTTCTGATCTCAATCTGTCCAATCACTTTTTGATTGCATTTTGATTTTGGCCTTCATGGCATTCTCTAGCAATCAACTTCATGGTTAAATTATGTGTATTTGATAGAAATTTACTTCCTGGTCACCCAAAACCAAACACACCCTGAGCTATTGGACACCGAATAAAATGCTGAGAAATAGTAAATACCCATTCTTTGTTCTCTCTGACATAAATTGTTGCATTTCTTAAGCATTTATCATGTTTAATCAATCTTACCCCCTCAAATTTATGCAATACACTTTCAAACCTGTTAATACCTTTCCCATCTAAATATCCTGTGCCAATGAGTTCCCAGCGTAAGACTCTGCTGGTGACTTCTTTCGATGTGTTTTAAATCCACTCCTTGATTAATTCACTGGGTATCCCATTTGCACTGCCAAGAATAGTAAATAATCCTTCTGTTTGTGCCTTCTCCAGCCATTTGTGCCTTTATAGCAGCACAGTGCTGTAGTCCACCTTGGCCCCAGACATCTCTCTCTAGACTGAAGTGTCCTGGTCTCTTTAATAATATAGTGCTGCTAAACTTAACCATTGCTGCTGGAACAAGTGGTGAGTGTAAAGGCAGCTTCTGTGGTTATTCTCAGGGTTTCATTTTCCTGCCTAGTTGACCTTAGACACAATGTCTTTCTGGGGAGTATTTAGGTCATAGGAATGTAAGATAGAGGAAAAAATGGGAAAGCCTATGTAAAGAATATATATTCTAAAACATTTTGGGAAGGGGAGGAAGTGAACTTTATTTGCAACTTTAAGGAACAAGGTGTGAGAAATGTATTCTTAAATGACATTAAAAAGTAGCACACACAAGGTTTTGTCACTCATCTGAAATAATCACCAATCACTTTTTTATTAATAAACTTATATCAGAGATGGAGCTGCACTATACTTAAGGGAGCTGCTGATTGCTTTTCTGTTGACATATCTTTAAAGCAAGGGAAAAGAAAAAAATGAGAAGTATCAATATCACCGACTTGCAAACAAAAAGGAAGGTTAAGATGGAGGAGTTTGCACAGAAACATACAGAGCATGTACAGTGTAGATGGAGAAGCTATTCATGTTTCCAGGTAGATAGAGACTACATATCAAATATTACACAGTGACTCAAAATATTTTTGTATTTACCTGAACTAATTTGGAAGACGAATCACATAGTACTATGAGTTTTGAAATAAAAGTGCTTCCATGGAAGTGTCTACAGTAAACTACTTCTGGAAGGATAAGCAGCACCAAGAGCATTTTGAACGGAATTCTAAAATTATTTCACTCTTTATTCCTAGAAAGAGTATTTCTCTGCAATTTTTTTTTCACTTTTTGCCAAAATTTCCAGTGTGTATGCATTAGGTCTTGAGATGAGATGTAGAGAAATCTTATTCTGAAAATTTTTAGGAGTCATCTAGGCTGATACATCCCAAAGTATGCTAACACACTAGGGAAAATGATGGTGTTTACGGCTGCTTCAGAATCAGTTGTGAAAAAAACATTAAGGTTGTACTTACTTAGGAGTTTGAATGAACAGGGAAATTTCTGCCTTGCTCTAGCCCTGTAACTCAGTTACAACTGATCTATGATTGACACAATATTGCCTTGAATTCCTTGGTTTGTAGTTGCTAATTTCACAGTTTTGATGAATATCTGTGAGTTCATGTTTTCTTCATGAGCTGCTCAAAGCCATATTCTCTCGAGTATTTGATCATTCAATATTTAGGGCCTGAACTCCTGTGCAACACTGGGTATGGCTTCCTGGCTGTGTGATGCAATTTTTAGCCAAAGAAACAGAGACTTGAAGAAACCACCTAAGTTCCCTCAACAGAGAGAGAGATCTCCAGCAGCCACTTTATCCCAACCCAAACCACGTACCTGTGGGAGGTGGCTTAAAGTGCTGCAAGGCTTTGCTTCTCTCAGCTCACTGTAGCTGGACACTATTCAGCTCAGGCGAAACTACCCCATCATTTCACACGTGGGATGTGAAGGGGATTTCTCACGTAGATAGTCCCCAAGGGTGTGGGTTTAGGCAGATTTATTTAAAACAGTGCAAAGGGCTGAATGCTTCCCATCTACTTGGGCTCATTAGCTTTGGATGGCTGGGACTTGGCTTACAGCCATGATTCTCCTACTTCAGTTCAAGGGCACAGAGGCATAGCTGATGGTCTCAAAACAAAGCATATTCATGGAAGAGGTTTAAGAAGATGTTTTTTGTCTGGCGTTTTTATGGTCCAAGTTGGTAACTACAACTGGGCTGGCAGAGAAAATCTTGGGCTGTGAGCCTGATGGTTGGGTGGGTTGGGCCAAATGAGAACACACCAATCTTCAACCTGAGCAGCCGTGTTTGTCCCCAGATATGTCAGCACTGATGTGACAGCACTGGTGGGAATAAAGCACAGATTGGGCCTTAAAACTGTTATTTATGCTGTGCATATATTCTTATTTCAAACTGGGAGGCACTCACTTCATCTTGGCTCTGGCCCCTACGTTTTCTTTCCCCCCTGAGAAATAGTGAATATTGCCTACAAGAGGCAAACGTTTTGAGATTTTGAGACCTGCATGTATTTGATAGCTCATTTTCTGTGGGCTAAAAGAAAAAAGGTTTGAACAACTCTAATTGGAAGTCTGAAGAGAAAGCTAAAAGAGATGACAAGAAGGCCTTACTGAACATCAATGCTGTGCGGGAGGAGAGCTCTAGCACCCTCATGTTGGTGGGCAGTGACAGCCCATATCTGTCAGTGCTAATATGCCATGTGGAGAGAAATGTGTCCCTTCACAAATCCTAGTGTGTCAGTGATGTATTTGAAACCTACTCATCACCAGAGGACACAAGCATGAGAAACATTTTGTTTTGTAGCCACAAATAAGATAAAACATTGAAAAAGGTTGCCAGCAAAGCAAGCTCTGTGGTGAAACATTGCTGCTCCATGGAAGATCTGGGAAAAATATGGAAACTCTTAAAATAGGAACTAAAGGAGGAAAACACCTGCCAGAAGGAATTGCCATTAATTTGGGAATTACTGGTAGCACTCGGCAGGGGGACACATGGAGGAGGATGAGGAAGGGGTAACTGAGGCCATTGAGTGAGCAGAGGGGACAGTGTAATGAGGGGAGGATGGGCTGGAGATCCATGATTTTGCCTCTCCTGTGGGTCACAGAATGTCCTTGGGTGTGTGAACTTTCCCACACACCAGGAAATGTGCTGCTGTGCTTTGGGGAGGGGATGGGGTAAGTGCAAGCAATGGCAGCCCTCTTCTTCCTTGCCCTCTAGGGTGTGCTACAGTTGCTCTTGCACACAGGGTTCAAGGATTATGGATTCACTTTTAGGGTGCTTTCCTTCACAAATTAGGCTCACATAGCCTGCCTGAGTGCCCGTCCATGAGTCTTCCCTGGTAACTCTTGAAGCCTTTTGTTTTCAGGCACATCGACAGAGAGGTGAGTTTTCAGAAATATCTCATCCCCATGGGTTTTGTGAAAATAAAGGACTGAGTAGAGAAGAGAGACCCTCTTCGCTTATCCACTGCAGGACTGACTACACGAGCTCAGCCGTTATTAGGCATCAGAAACCCACATGGACAAGTCCCTTCCTGGGCTTCATTGCTTCTGCTCCGCAGGAACTCACTCATGTATTAAGTGAATTTTCTCGTCCTTCCCTTTATAAAGCTAGTACTCCACTCTAACAGGGATAATGACATATTTTGCCTGAAATGCGATGCTTATGAGAGCCTAGTTTGAAATAAAGATTATAAAAATGTAATGTCTAGCAATTGTAATATCATCCATGGAGTGGAAGAGAAAGAGACAAACAGATATACGGGCAGGCAGACGGATAGATTTCTTAATTGAACTCTCTGCTTTGGCTGTATTTCCTTCAGGCAAGAACCACAGGTGACTAACAATAAAGGACCATAAGGAAGAAGATGAAAGTTTTTTATCAAATTTCATTTATCACAGACAGGCTTTTACACTTGCATCAGCCTATACTGAAAACTCCTAAATAATTCAAAGCATTCAAACGGTCTAACATTAGCAAAGTAGTATTCTCCCCACAGGTGTTTAAAAGTAGAAAACAAGGTGGCAATATTTTCCTATTTTAAAATACTGATAATATTTCATTCCTCTGCTCCAGAGCACTTAATATCCTATATAAATCAATACCTACCTCACTATCTATCAATAAATGAATAATTACATTTCCGCCTATTTCCAGACGCTCTGAAACCATTTATTCTAGTCATTTAATCACAAAGCTGTTATTGCAGGGGAAATTCGTGCGGACGTGAATACATAAAGCCAAAAATAGAGAGCTAAGCTGAGAACTCACCATAATAGCAGTCTCTTCCCAAGCAAGCTGCTGCTCACTTTCCCAGGAGATGTAGTAGGTATCTCTTCACTTTTCAAAACAGTAACTGGCACTGTAAAGCTCAGTCAAGCAAAATAAAACTTCACTCACTTTGTTTTTCCACAGTCAACATTTGGATGCAACAGGGAGTCCTTTCTGGTCTGATCAGGAACTCTCTCTTTCCCTGTCAAAGGACTTGGGGTCCCAAAATGTCCTCACACTGGAGCCTCCATTTAAAAGGGAATTGTATAACAAGACCCATCTGTGTCTATAGAAAAATATGTTCGTCTCAAATCAGTGTTCTTCTTTTGTGCTTTTTTGAATGACTGTACATCTGGGGAAACTGAAAATATTCATCTTCACCTCATGGAAATTTTGGTTTACCCACAACAACAGCATCACTCGTCCCAGTTTGTTCACTGTCCTTTTGATGCCATGTGCCTGCTGTTAGGAGACCAGAGATATGCACATTAGAGGCAGGGGGTGAGGGGGAATGTGTACACATACAGACAACACATAAGATTCAGAGTCTAGATCTGATGTGAGAGTGGTTATTTCTTGTTCACTGACATTAGCACAGTTTTCCTCCAATACATTGGTGAAAGCCTTGGAGATGAGTAAATTAGTTTATGTCGAAGTCAAAACACTTAACAAGTATTAACTACATAAACCTCCCTCCCAGCTCAATTACATACATGCTTTTTGTCTGTGAGAAGCATCAGATGACTTGCCAGAGTTCAGAAAGCACCGTATGTTCTCCCAACTCCCCATCCTATGCAAACCTGTTCTTCCTTCCAGACAGGCTGGGTATGTCTACCATGTCTCTACCTTTGTTTTTGCTCACCTTCCATCCCTACAGGGAGCCCTCGAGCACGTATTTATTTGCACTTTGAACCTGTGCTTGCTTGCACAGCTGTGCTTTAGCCCAAGCTGGGACCTGATTGCTTTAGGGGAGCCAGGGACGAGATTGCCTGAGTGTCAGTAAAGCTTCAGTGCCTTTGCCCACAATTCTCCCACTCACCCCAGAACACTAGGTTCTCCTGCAGTTGATATCAGTGAGAGGAAAAGAACCCTTCAGCAGTTCAGAGCAAAGGGTGTGCAGCACAGACGCCCACGGGCAAGTGCAAAACAGTGTGATCCGACTAACGTGGACTGAACGTAGCTTTCAACTGCAGAAATAGCAAAAGCCTCGATGCATATTCTAATGTGTACCATGAATGTTTCCGAATGTATAGCTGGTTAGTATGCCGAATTTAGCTTTGGGAGGTGTCTTGCATCCTATAAATGCTAGGTTACAAAAACCATTGACAGATGTATGCATGTATTTGTATAAATACAGATGTCTGGATCTTTGTGAAAAATAACAGCCTAGGATGGCTGAATGGATAGCTGACTAACTAGTTAGCTATATGCATCCTTAAACTGAAAAGAAACAAAAAGCCTTTAAGCTACACTCATCTTTTAACACCAACTTGACTTGTAAACCCCTAAGTACACTGGGAGGGCTGCAGCCATCTCAGGTTCCACCTGGTTTCCTTTTCACGGAGTGTGTGGCCCCAGATCCTGCTCTGCAGGTCTCAACACTCCCAGCAGAACAGAGAGATGTGGTGGGACAACTAGATAACTTGGTCCTCTGTTATTTGGCTTTAACCTGAGCAGTAACAGCAAAGCTTTGGTGGGCATTCTTTGAATGGTAGCCAGGTAAAGAGGAACTAAGGATAATGCAAGAGCCAGGAAAGGCTTGGCAATGTCTTTTTCTAGTCTCTGTGGTATCCACATTAACACATATTTTTCAAGGGTGAACCTGAACACATCCTGTTCCTGTCACTCATAATCCAGTCTGTGTCCTCCACAGCTCACAGGCAGGTCAGCAACAGCCCTTGCACCCCAACACAGACTGTTCCGACATGATCTCACTCTGGAGATAGAACTGGACAAGAAGGTCCTTTCTGACGTAAGCTATTCGCCAAGGGGAAATTCAAATGAGTGGATATTTTTGTGGCACCTCTCAGTCCCAGCATGGAGTGTGCCCTGATCATTTTGAGTTGTGTTGGGATACCTGTGACTGAGCAGCAGCAGAGAATTAACACCTAATTTGCAAGGAAGGAACACTCCTGATGTGAGGAGACTCCTGAACAGCTCAGGCCAGCTCTCTTCCCTACCATCAGTATCCACATGGATGGAAACAGAATAAAGAAAATTTCAGACACAACTGCAGCTTCACTACTCCTCCTTGGGAACATGTGGCAGCTCCTGACTGTGCTGAGTCCAGGCTATGAGACCAGGAGAGCCACCATGGCTTTGTGAGGCCATGGTGCTGCTCCAGCTGCTGAGGGCAGTTTGGCAGGGGAGACACACCTGGCCTGTTGTCAGGAGCTGGGAGTTAATCCCAGTCCAAATCCACTGTTGAGATAGCAGATCAAGACTAACCCTACTCAGAGATCACCACGCTGCACAGATCTGTCTGCTTGTGGGATTTGTGCTAGCTTGATGAAAGGGTTGGCTCCTATCCTCAGCTGAACTCTCATGGTTCAAAGTTGTGCTGGCTTTTTTCTGTATCCTTTGGGGTGAAAAATGTCTTGCAGCTGCTGCTTATTATTCTTTCCTCTATGTTTCAACATTCTCCAGATGAATGTCACCCGAAGCAGTGCTCCAAGAGACTGCAATCATGATTGCCAATAGCCAACATCCAAACTAAAAATAAAAAGCCACAGCATGGGACTGAGAGACAAGCAATACATCCTCTGGCAAAAATCACCAATCACTGGAAAGAAAAGGACTCGGCCCTTCAGTCCTATCTTCTCTGTGCTTAAAGAAGCTCATCTATAACCATCCTCTTCTGATGTCATCAAGAAATCAAGATGGCTTGTAGAAAGCACTAAGTGAGCTGACCTTTCCTTTTGCCAAGTGTCCATGTTTAAGATCCATGAAACTTTTGGCCGGTCAGTAAATACAGTGGAGGGAAAGACAAGATTTTTCAGTGAAACATGTATTTGTCCCTTGGAGGAACCTGGGCAGCTGTTACCAAATACATATTTTTGGCCCCAGAACTAACATACCATCCTTTTTTTATTTTTTTTCCCCACAATATTTTCAACAGCCACCTTTTATGGGCGTTCATTAGACTGAAAAGATCCCACTACAGAAAGGAAGGAAACCTAAGGAAAATATTTTCTGGGGGAGAGCCACTGTTCCTGCCTTGCTTCCTCCCGGTGGCCACAGCCCAGAAGGGAGGAAGAGCTGCTGATGACAATGTCTCCAGGAGTTCTGGTGTGTGGATGGGGAAGGGGACAGGGAGCAGAGCCCCGGGGCTGCCTTTTCCCTGTGGAGGTGCTCAGTGCAGAGGGTGTCAGGGGGCACAGCAGAGCTGTGCTGCAGGGGAAGGACCCACCAGCTGCACACCTCAGTACCAGGGAACGTCAGCTCCTTGGACCAAGCCTTCAGGTTGCCCTGCCTTATACCACGTGTGCCACACTGCCAGCCTGGCAGAAAGAAAATATGACAAGCTTGCAAGGCTTCTCCATTAGCTGTCCACTACAGCTCAGGAATTGAGACCTCAGGGTTATGCCTAGTGTATTAAATTTAGCGTATCATGCCTGAGATGGGCTGTAATATTTATTTCCCTTCTTTCTGATTAGTATTTAACACACAAGGAGAATCTGTTCATTTGTCAGGCTGACCTTGCTCAGAATGGAGTCTGGAGACCAATCCTTTACATGCTGCCAGCAGCACATATACTTTGGCTAAGTAAAAGTGTTTTGTGGCAGCTGATCCACCAGTTCACTGCAGTGTTAGGGCTGATCTTAGCCCTGAATTTTGCTCACAGTAACCTAACAAGAAAAAGACACTCTGAAAAATAACATGATACTCTTACCCTTGTGAAAATAAACAAAAGGCCACATCTTTGAACAGCAGTGGTGAGTTGTTTTGTTTGCACTCATTTACCCCATGCCTGGGAGACATGAATTCTCAATCACTATTGCTACATAGTCTTAAATGTGAAATAAAGTGCTTCATGTGAATAATAATAATTGTTTCAAACCAGACACTAAATCCCCAGTCGGGAAAGGATAGAACTACCTTTGAAATGAAAACATGGCTCAAGAGGGAAGGAGAAAGATTCTATCTAGCTCTTGTTTTCCATTTTCACAAGTCTCCCAAGCTCTCTATTCCAGTCAGGACAGTCCTGAGCAGATCATTATCATGACATCTTGCTCTGTGGGGAAACCACAAATCCTGGCACATTCTCATTCAATTGAAAGGATCCCCAATTAAAACCATAGGACCTGGACTGATTCGATAACTTGTGGCCCACTGTTTTTTAAGAAGTTGCAGAGCTAGAAATATGTTGTTTCATGTTTACTGCCAAGAGCAAGCAGCTGATACAATATTATTAGATTCAAGACTAAAAAGAATGGAGTCTAGACATTCCCTTATTAAAAAATCAGAATTTTTATTTAGCATTTCCCCTCTGAGCTGTGAATTGATAAGTATGAGAAATAAGTGTCTTAATATCTCAAGTCAAGACTCAGTCCCACCTTCAGCCTTCTGCTCCCTCAGAGGTTTTCACAGGTCCACGCATTTGAAGAAATGACTCCTGGGAAAAAACTTAAGATAATATTTACAAAGTCTATAATTGCTTTACAAGGGGCTCCCTTTTCACTTGTGATAAGACAACAGGATTTCAGGCACAAGAGGGAGAAGAAAAAAGTTTCAGATCTGACTTAAGGAAGGAGCAGAAAAACTTCTATTTAGCTGATGTAGTGAAAACACCTCTTCTCTTTGGTCATTGGTACACAGTACCCACAATGAGCTTTCCTGCACATGCTTCTGGCTGCACCTGTGGTGAGAAGCACTGATATTATGAGTTTGCAAGCTGGTGGGGCCCGTGTGAGCCATGGGAAACTACAGACTCAACTTCTGGTTAAAAAACATCATGGCCATGTTCTTGAAAATGTGGGAACTTCTATTAACTTTGCTGGCCAGATCAACACCATTGCAAGGAGGTAGAACGGAAATGTTGAGCCCTTCCCCACCTGTTCCCATTGGAGACAGCATCTGAAAAACCCTTCCCTCCCAAGCACAGCACACACAGGATTCAAGAAGATCCCATTTCCAAGGAAATCCTAGGAGAAAGAAATGAAAATCAATAAAAAGCAAAAGAAAAAATATCCAAGATACACATTTGACAGGTATTGCATGCTCAGACCCAACAAAGCATTTAGACTTTTATTTGTGCTCATAGGCTGATGCAAGTAGAAAGAAATAGAAGCCTCTCTGAACCAAAAACACTTGGAACAGACTCAGAAGAAGCAAAGTGCTTTTTATTGTCTCTAGGCCTGCTTATGTAGTGACACTGTAAGCACACATATCATTAGTTCAACCCCCATGAACACAGCAGCGGTGCCATGGCCCTGCCAAGCCTGCCCCTACCCTCACAGAACCTCATTACACTGGTGTTCCACTGACCCAATCCACCTCTGCAGAAATTTCAGACAAAAACCCTTGGATGGACCATCCTATGAGGCAGGGAAGCATCTCACACAGCTAATGTGAATGGTCTGGCAGACCATTCAGCTTGGGCTATTCTGACGGGAATCAAAGGATAACACATCCTAAAGAATCAGATTTGGGTGCATGGTTTTCATGACCAAGAGGATGTTGCTCCACACAAATAGCTTACTATGTATAAATACTCCAAAAGTAAGGGTCTGTTCAGGATATGACTGCTGCTAATATTTTAGGCAGATTGGCTATGTCCAAATTCACATTTGCCAGACTACGTGATTATCAAATCTTAAAGCAACCAGTGTTTCTAGTCATATTTCATCCTAGAACATGGTTTTCAGCTCATATCTATGCCTTATTTACACTAGAATTTGAAATCAAGTATGCAAACATATGCCAAACTCCTTGGCTAAAAACCAGGCGTCAGCATTAAACATGCATTACATTAAAACACCTTCATCCTGTCCAGAATATTCTGCAGCACTTTCACTGCATGATGATGCCACAGCAGCTTCTGCCCTGAGAGAGCTGAGCGCTGAAGCAGCACGGGTGAGACGTGCTTCACACAACTGCAGGAAGTTTCCCCAGAGATCACTACAGCACATCTTCCAGGCTTCTTTCTCCCATAAGGGTACAGGCTGTGCTTGTGTCCACTTTCAGCGGGCCAGGTGAAGTGCAGAAGGTCTTGTGGCAAGAGGAGGAGCTGTCAGAGTAGCAGGAAATTCCACTTTTCCAAGTGTCTCCTAATTAGCACCATTTCTGGAGGCAGAGAACCTAATCCTAGGGTGCAGGAGTGAACTGGTTATCAAAGGGAGACATTGTCTCATCCTGGTTTGCCACTGTTTTCCCTGCTCTGGAATATACTTATTACACGCTGGCATAATCAGACTCTGTATTTCTCACTCAGAAACAAACCACCTGGGCTCAGAGAAGCATCCCTGCCCAGCTGGTGTTGTTGGATGGGGTATCCATGCACAAATATGAATGGTTTCCTATAAAAACAGATACAGGTGCCACAGGGGACCATCCTGCTCTGCTCAGGGAATACACCCCTACAAGTGCTCCAAATGCTTAGGGAATACACCCCTACGAGTGCTCCAAATGCCTACTCACAATGTGTCTGCAGCCAGCAGTTCAGCCGAGCTGAATATATCTTAATGCTTGTCAGATAGCATGATTATCACATCTCAGAGATCACGTTTGCCTCCCTAGGCCAGGGATTAGCAGCCCAGCGAGCCCATCATTCCCACACCTTTAGGGGACTATTCCCTTTTCTCAAAGCTCGCTCCCTGTCTCTCACAGATGCTATAAAGTCTGCGTCTGCACATGGGGCAGCGGGAGGTGTTTCCCATCACCCTACCCCACAGCTTGGAAGCACCCTTGCCTTCCCCCGGGGCCTGCCCACCCCTCGCAGCTCTGAGTGCTCCATGACACAGCCCTGGTCACCTCTGTTACTGCTGCTCTGAGCAAGGCAGCCCCAGCCCCGACCACGGCTTCCCCGGACCCTCAGACCCCACGGACAGCATCTCCTGGGACGGCGCTTCCAGCGGCACCAGCATATAAGGAAAAGCACCGCGTGAGCCCTTCTGCCAGGCGGAGAAAGGCTCGGGAGGCTGCGAACGCAACCAAAGGGGGCTGTGCACATCTTATCTGGGATGCCAGAATGCCGCCTGTATGAGCAGAGCCCTGCATTATCAGAAAAGAGGCTATTTTCGGCTTCTTAGCTCACCCTCCGGAGCAGTGGGTGACCGGTGCTGCAGGAACTCATTTAGGAGTCAGGAGATAGAGAGCCACAGCAAAGCAGCCAGGGATTTCTGGGAACGCGGGGTCAGCCTGCATCCGCACCAGCCTCTCTGCATGCTTCCAGCAGCAGGCTGGAATAAGGCAGGTGCCATTAAACTACGATAATTTAAAGCATTTTTTGCCTAACCTGCTAAGCTACTATTTTTTTTTCTCTCCCTGCACCAGAGAAGAGAGGGAATGCAATGAGGATAAATAGACAAAGAAGATATTATTTTAATACCAGGATTATTTTAACACATGCCATAGAATTAAATTCTGCTCGAAAAGTTAAATAATTTACCTTGTTTCTATGCATAGTGCACTAATAAATACACTGTTATAGAATAATTTATTTTTTGACAACAGGAAACAGCTGATAAAAGAAAACCTCTTTTGTTTTGGGTTTACAGACCATTTCCCATGTGTTATGTTTGCTTTGGCTGTCTCTCTGGCATCCGCTGGTAGAGATGAGAATGAGGGGAAAGCAAGGGTGTTGCTCAAAACACTGGACCCCCAAATGTTTTTGCTCCTGTTGTTCCCTTCATAAGTGCAACAAAGATCTTTCTAAACACTTTTCCTCCTCCACAAAGCTTTTTTAAGATAACTGTGTGAGATGACTGTCCCAGCACAGCTCCAGAAACTCTCTGGAAATGCATCACAAACTTCCCAGGAACACACAGGCTAGGAAGTCCATAGTCTGGAGAGAGGGAAAAAAATAGACAATAGCCTAAATAAACCAATGTGCAATTGCCTCCCTGTGTTACTATGCAATCCTTTTGTGCTTGGCTGGTGACTTTCTTTCCTAAAGGAAGCACACCTCCATGACTGTCACACGTGTGTCACTGCCCGTCTAACCTCTCTTTCCCTACCTGAAGAGTGAGCTTCCATGTATTTTGGGTTGTGCATGTCCCTGCTCTGCTGCACGGATGGAGGGGCCTTGCAGATGCCCCTTCACAGCACCTCGGGTAAGAAACCACTTGCTTTGTGCTGAAGTTGTACCTCTGCCCTCTGCTCCAGCTTTGGGCAAACAAGGCAGCCCAGTGCCCGAGGAGCCTGGAGTCCAACACCTCAGACAGGGCTCGTGAAGGAAAGGAAGAAGGATTTCTTGTGTTTTCTTAATTATGAGCAAAGAGGCTTTGAGAGTACTTCCTGTTTCCTTACCTGAGGAACACCAGGACTGCTAAGTCTTGAGGCGATGTTTTTGTTCTTTTTTTTTTCCCCCTGGAGAACCTTCCAGAGATCTCAGAGGTGGGAAAAAGCAGGATATTGAATCTTCTCTGCCCAGTAGTCCTTAGAGCCTGAAAGAAGGGCTTGTGTACTCTAAGCTTGTCTCTGCTTCCTGGTTCTCAAGCAGGTCCTGCAAAAGCTTTGACCTTCCCATGCAGGCAGGAACCACCAAATGGTGCTGTCAAAACACTTTTGTTTTCCAGGCTTTGGGGATTTTGAATATTGTAATGCAGGGATAAAGTAACTGCACCATGTATTTAAAATTGTCTGAGATTTCCACTGTAGACCTTAAACACAGTGCTAAATAGGGCAAACAAAAATAGCTGTTACTTTGACAAGTGCTTATTTAAAGCCTGTTCTGTCAGCATTGCTGCCCTGGTTATGACAGGGAAGTTGTCTAGAAATTGCATAATTACCAATATTAAAGGAAAAGCAAAACAGCACCACACAATTCAATAATAGAGCAGTCACGTTTGCCATGGCTGTTGCAGTGTTTATTAAGGCTGCAGCAGCTCCATCTCAATCCATGGCCTCAGGAAAATGCTCTGCTGCTGCTGCTGCTCCTCACCTGCTGTCAGCCCAGGAGACTGCTCTGGGCACTCAGATGGCCACAAAGGAGAGTCAATAAGGACCCTATTTTCTTGCTCATCCTCATGCTGCTGAGAGAAAGCAGCATTACTGCCTTTGCTGCTCATTCTCCAAGTGTCTGGCACTTGTCACCGGAATCTCAGTGGACTCCAATATAATAGGATTAGGGACTGGAGATCAAGGGGAGAAACAGCCCCAAAACGTTAGGTGCTCCTTTTTGCACATAAGAAAATTTGCGACAGGTTCAGCACCTAAGCTTCTGTGGAATAGAGAAAATATTCAGTGTTCTTTCCCTCCTTCCCCTTCTTCTTGCTTTGTCTTTCCTCATAGTGGAAAGGAGGTAAGAGAAGATGATCAGCTCAGAGATGCTTTTTTAGAGGCTTTATTTCAGACTTTGTGCTGCTTACATAGCACTCATATTCCTTCTGACCTCTGAGACATTTTCAGGTGGCTTTTCCTTCTGTTTTCCATGAGCTCAGCAGGTCAGTCGAAGGGCCTATCCATGTGATCAGTGTATTGGTGCAACAGTAGAAGGAATCTTTGCAGCAAGCTCCACGCCACCTTTCCCCCACCTCCTTCCCTCCCAAGGTTTATTGCGTACACCAGAGCAGGTTTCTCCCCACCAAAGCGCATTACACGTGTCCCACTTATCTGAATGTGAGCTTGGTATTGACGTGCTCTGCACTTTGGTCCAGCTCATTCGCTTCAAGGAAAAAAACATGGGGAAACTGAGCACTGAGCTCTGGCCTGCTGGTGAGGATCCTCTCTCCCAGTGCTGGTTGCCCAGTGCCTTGCCTGGGAAAAGCAAAAGTAAGTGCCCTGGAAGTGACAGCTTTGCATTTAAAATCCACCAGTGAAAAACCTGGTTTAAGTGACTCAGTCAGCACCACATCCAGGTGCAGTGGCAAGAGCAAATGTGCCATCCCATAGTCAGATTCCTAAGACATCATGTAATCCTCTCCCTTCTTGTAACCTGCTGCCTCATGGGCTGCACGTTTTTGTTTTCCAGCTGCAGGAGCACTTGGGGTGAGGACCCTACAGCCAAGGACTTTCTTTACAATACAGTCTTCATTAATTTTAACAGCACAGACACCCTCTGCACTACATGAGGATGGGGACTTAGGGAAAAAAAATTAGCATCATCATTTAATTAAAGGTGGATCATAATAATAAAATCTTTGCAAAGGGACTGGTGTGGGATTATGAAGAAAATCTTAATTGTGAAGTTCTTCCTATTTGACTTTGAGTCTCTGATTTTTCAGTCGCAACACAATTGTTTTAACAGTTTTGGCATATAATTTCCTGTTTAAAAAAAATTAGGAAAGACTGAAGTGGTATCATCAGATTCACACTGACACCTGTACATGCCATCAGCAGTTGGAATCTCTTCTATTCAAGACTCTTCCCACTTGACCTAAAGGATTAACTGGCTGCAATGACAGGTCACATTCTAGCCTGCTCATTGCAGGCCAAGTATCGGGGGAGTTTAGCTAAAATACTCTCCTCTGTGGCGAGCATGTGCAAACTAGAAAATGCTAGAAATCAAATTCTAGTAAATTTAAAGTAAATTTTCTTTGACTGACAATATAATGATACCAGACTTTCAGTCTGTTGGGGTTTTAAGAGTTCTCTTTTTATTTTCTTTTTCTTTTGAAAGAATTTTTTCCCCACACATGTACATTGCTGAAGGGGAGTCATTGCCAAGGTACTTGAGGGAGACAAAGGACTTCGCTGGTGAGGAGCCCCGGCCAACTTGCCCCTTTTACCTAGGAAGAGGGGGTTGGGCAGGGCCCCTACTTCCACTTGTGCTCTGGCATTCGGAGGGGAAGGAGGCTGCATCGCTGTGGAGAGAATCCACCATCACTGCAGGCTTCTACCTTCTGCTGCTTTCCTCCAGCCGTGAGTGGAGCTTGCTCTCTCTGGGAGCGGCTCTTGCACAGGGGACCCTATTTTTACACCCTACCTCACTAAAAGGAGACACCTTTCCCCCATCTGCTGGGGTGCCTCAGGGAGACCCCTCCCCACCNCCTCATACATTTGCCTGAAAGCCCCTTAATTTCAAAATTACAGTAATCTGAAGGGAAGGGGGTTGCATTTTCCATTCCAAGGGAGGTTCCTGCCTTCCTTGCAGACACCTGTCTTTTAAAACCAAGACACAGTCCCTGCTTCAAATGAGGGTCACTGCCAATGCTTTCTAAAGATAAAGTTGCCAGCTTTTTCTTTTCCCATGGGTGAAAATGCTTTTCTTTCGCTGTGTTTGGGAGAGCTGAAATGTTTCAGCTGAAACTATCAATATAAACAAAAACCACCCAAACAAAAAAAACACCCCAACAACAACAAACAAAAAACACAACAAAAAAAACAACAAAAAACCAAAACAAACAAAAAAAAAAACAAACAAACAAACAAAAAAAAAGCCAACAAACCATGCTTCAGAAGACGTGCTGAACAGTCAAAGCCTAACAAAAGTTACACAAAACTGAAAACAGGATCCTCTCATCCAAAACACTGTATGCCTTTAACAATCTGTAGTGATCCCTGATTGCTGTTGGTGCACCTTGACAGACAGAGGATCATCATCCTCACTTCTTTCAGCAAAGCCTTTTAGACTTACTGGTGAAAATGAAGAAACTGTCATCATCACCAGTCCCACTGACGGTGATTATTAATATCATCTGGAAGAAAAGCAGGGCTTTGTTCACACACAGGATTTCCTAACAATGAACCTGTGTACGACATCCCATACGTAAGAGCAGAGCTTCCCCTTTCTCCTGGGCCGACAACCATGTTGCAGCCCGGGCTCTGCCCCATGGGCAGCAATTGCTGGGCAGCTGAAGGTACTGTAAAAGGTGCTTCAGCTCTGTCATGCCAGCCACGAAGGCAGGGCTCAGCCCTCCTGCTGCCAGGTGCTCTGAACACCCCTTCAGTGCTGGGTGCAGGCAGGAGGGAACCAGGTCCCTCTGCCTCTGCTGGCATCCCATCAATGAATACCAGTGAAGATGTAAAATGCTGCCATTTGTACTTTTCTAGTAAAGAAAGATAAAAGCAGGTGCAAATAATACTCTATTATTGGGCATGAAGCACCTGGAGAGCAAAAACTCATTTGTCTTTGTCTAAATTATTAACAAACATGTTTCCAACCAAGGTGATTCAAGTATTTTTATTTTTGTGACTACACAGACCCCTAGTTTTCTTTATGGTTCTTTTAAATTCAACAAAACAGAGGAAAACTGCTCAAGTTCAAAGTTCTTGACATTATTGTCGGTTTATTTCCATGAAGCTGAATGCTGAATATTATGAAACAGCTCAGGAATGCTGGACATAAAAGGAGATTTCCTTTTTTCCCCCTTCAGCTGAAATATCTTTTGGCAATAAATCCCCGCCGGAAATGTGCTTTCCCTGATTCCCCGGCTTAATTAGCTCAAACAATGTAAGATATGTAACACTGACCACCATGGGAAACCTGATAACAAAGAGCAGTGATACAATACAAACCTTTCAAACAGATGCAGCCAGTACCCTGCTAAGACAAAAGTGGATTCAGTGTGATGTCAAGCCTTTTCTTCCTTCTCTGCTGCAGGAGACACCAGCACTACGGTGAGACAAGTTAATCTTTGCCATGTTTTTCCCCAGTAATGATCTAAAATTGCCAGTTCCTCTGTAGTATGCAGGTCACACGTTAGTATTTTTGTCAAGAAAGAGACAGCAACTTATGCTGCAGCTCCTTGGCACTCAGGATGTATTTGCTGCTATTGCCATAAGGAAAACTGTGAGAAAACTGACCCCAAAACTGTCTGCTCGTGTGGAAACGAGCAGCGCTCCTTGTTGGCGTGACTGTGTGCCCTTATATGCTCCTCTCTGAGAGAGCTGAGGCTGCAGTTTCCTCTAGATTTCTTTGCTAGGCTGTACCCTTTCCAGCCCTACCACCCTGTCCTTGCTGAGCACTCCATCCTACCCCTGCATCACCCTTCAGCAATGGTTTGTGCAATAGACAGTAAGAAAGAAGGGTGTGCTGACTCAGTCTGTGAATATCCTTCTTCCTTTTGCTTTTCCTCACTGCTTTACTGCTAATGGAGTGAGCTCTCCAGCACCAGCCCCTGCCCAGTACCCCCTGCTGGGGTACTGCAGCAGTTGCAAAGCTGAAGGAAAAGTGGAAGATCAGGAGCATGAGCAGTGGGTGAGCAAGGATGATGGCACTGCAAATAGAAATACAGCCTGTCCTGCAGACAGGCAGAACTGGCACCCCACCTAGATCAGAACAAAACTGATGTACAGTTGGGGTCTGGATTGGTGCCCACAGTGTGGATGGTCCCAGCGTGTGGTAAAGCTGCTCTCCCCTGGTGTTGTCAAAGATGCCAGAGGAGAAAAGCTGCAATAAGCTTTTGCCTATTTTTCAATTTATAGTTTACAATTTTTGAGTTCAGACATATTTATAGATTTCTTTTCTCTTGTACTTGCATTAGAAGCTTGAGTCTTACCACTTCTGCTCCTCAAAATACTCAGTGGACACCAGCGAACCAGCAAGTATTATAATGTCACAGAGACACATGTAGGCAAGTGCAGCAAACATAGGAACAGGGATTTCTTAATCAGAGTGTTTATATTTGCTGCTTTTTTTTTGGTTTTGTCATTAGCTGTGTAACTCAAATGCCTTCCAGGAGAATGGCAAAACTACTTTGGCCAGGTCCACCCAGCTCTGTTGACTCAGCAGAGCTCTGTTGACTCAGCAATGTCCATCAGGGCCATGAAACCGGTCAGAGAGCCAACCTCCATCTGTGCCTGATGCTCTGGGGCCAGACATGCCGACAGGGCTGTGCTTTACTGGCTCAACTTGTTTCACTTGTGCACAGGTCCAGAACTGCACTGCTGCTGAATGTGTATGCCCTACCAAGGCAGCCCTTCCCATATACACCTGCCTCTTCAGAACAAGTGAGAAACTCTAAATCTAGAAGGATTCCTTCAGAAAGGCTTCTAGACAAAACAGAGAAGCAGCAAATCCAACCAGTGCAGGGCCTAACGACTTGCATATTCCTAGTATAATATCAAATGGAATTAAGAAAGCCCAACAGCCACCTCTTGATCTTCTCTGTTTGTTGTGAAGAACCAAAGGTCATGGGCTCACTTTTCTTCTGTGGGCTGCCTTTGAAGTGCGGGTGTCATCAGTGCCCTGCAGGGCCCCATGTAGAAGGTCCCATTTGATCCGACTCCGTAGGTGGCTAGTTCTTTTTGGCCTCTCTGGTTATCACCTTTGTTTCACAAGGCCAGTTGCAATCTGACTGATCTGTTAAACAAATTAGTTTCAACCCTCTGGCTCTGCTAACACACAAGTGTAGCCCTCAGCTGGGTAAAGTACAGACACTCCAGCTTTATTTATATTAATGTAATTATAGATAGACCAATATTGTAATGGCCAACTTGCACTGTAGGCAGAATAAACAAATGCCTCTTTGGTGATCAGTGCACCATGGAGTTTTTTTAATTGTAGTCTGCATGGTCACTCTAGACCGTACCTAGAAAATGTGGCACTCTTAATTGTCAGAGATGGTAAACGTTACTCATTTTCCAATATATCAAAGCAAGAGAGTCTACAGAGTATGAAATTATTTTATACACCAGGCATGAAAATATTTCAGGCAGCTATTATTAAATCTCACTCCCACAAAAGTTATTGGCAAAATTGCCAGTAACCAGGAGAGACAGCACTTTGGTCTAGGAGGCTGTGTTTGCATATGTAGTGAACAAATGGGAGAAGCCTAAGGCAAGAAAAAGAAATATCAGGAATGTACAGGAGATCACAAAATCTACCATGTCAATAGTGAGTGCTGGGCAGCCACACATGGCCTGCATCTGGTTCTCCAAATGAGTCCTATACATGACTGCAGCATCCCTCATAAAAAAATCCCACTTCATGGAGTCTTATTAAATACTGTTTACTAGGCACAGCTGTGCTTAATTTCTGCCTATATAGTCCTTGGTTTCAGTAGAGATTTTGAAGATGTTCCCATTATCACCACAACTCTGGAAACAAAACTTAGATGAGAAAGAAAAGATGCAGATCTCCTTCTTCATCAGCTTTTCCAGGCAGGCAACTGACTGACTATGCTGTCAGTAGAGTAACACCAAAACCCTGTTTTTATGCAGAAGAGCTGGTGTGAACATTTTCTTTGGTTTGCCTCCAGAGGGGATAACAGTCTTCCTGGGATTTGGGCCTGATTGTTCACTGTTTTCTCAAAAAGAGCTCCCCCAGGGCTCTGGCAGAGTTTGGTTTGTAACTTCTGAGGCTCTGCCCCTGGAGATCTGCCAAGCCTCTGCGTTTGAGCGATACACGCTCCCATTTAATGGGAATCTACTGCCCCTGTCCCAAACACACACTCAGTTTCAGGCAGGGGGTACTACTCTTTCTTGGAAAATTCCTGTTTCACAGGCACACAACTGTTGCCTCTGAGCAGTCACAGGACTGTGGGATGCATCGGCTCTGCTGGGCATGCAGCAGAGCCTGGATGCCTCTCATGCAGCAGAACTTCTGCATCCTATTGCTCGCATATGGGGTGGCTCTGAACCTCAGGTTCAGTGAGTTCAGCTGGGCCCAGCCTGTCTGGAGCTGGTGAAGCAGCCAACCCTCCAAATCACTGCACAGCACTCTGTCAGTGTCACCAGGCTTCCCATGCGCTTGGCATGATGACTCAATTAAACCAAGATTTTCAGTGTATTGCCTGGTGTTTCTTTGGCTCAGGTTTACTTAAACAGACGTCTCCATAAGGTCAGCTCAGGAAGGCAATGAAACATGAGCCAGAAAAAAAGTGTGGTTGCTTAGGGCACTTTTTGCCAACCTAACAGAAATGTGCACAGGGCAACTTCACCCCTGCCTGATTCAGCTGGTTGCACAAAGCGGAGAAATGTCAAGGAAGATTTGGATACCTGTAGATATTATGGTAAAAAAAATTGCAAGAAATAGGATCCTAAACTAATAAACATATATCAGTATTTAGCCACTAAATTGCATTATGTGATTTTGCATCCAGAGGAATATCAGTTGTTTTCTTCTTGAAGCTTGCAGTTGGTTAAAGGAAGACAAACACATTGAATCACTTTAACTGACTTGTATTACTGGGGAAAACAGAGTATTTCAGGACTTCAGTACTTATGCACTTAAATTTACAGATGCTAGTCAAGGTGAAGATATGTTGCAGGCTTAGAAATAGTCTTTCTGGAGATACACACATCTTTCTTCGCCTGGTATACTTCCAATCTTTATTTACCATGCAGCCAGAAAAAACATTTGGCTTGCTGGAAAAGTGCAGGCAGCACTAAATTTGCACAATAACTGCTTCTCTGGTGGCACTACCACAGTACTGGTGCTGGAGGAGGCAGTGGCTGGAGTAGGTAGGAAAGAAGGCCTCTCTAAAACTATGTTGCGTACCTGAATTTTTTCTTTCTCTCTCATTCCTCCCAAAGGGATTCCTAAGGTTTTATGTGAGCTATGGCTGTGGATATATAATAGCTTGGCTACTTCTCCATGTACAGAAAACATCATCCTGTCCCTGTAAGTTTATGGTCTATCCCTGAGTATTCACTGGGCCTAAAGTCAAGAGATGGCCAAATAGGACTGACACAACATCAAGGAATAGGCTCCACTGATATGCCAAGGAGTCAGTCCAAAGTCTCTGGGCTGAACATCCCAATCTTCCCAAACATCAGGCTACAAATTATGTGGCTCATGGCTGTGCTATATATACATATATGCATGTATAGCTATCTTCTGTTACTGCCAGCTTCCATGTCTTTTAATAACGAAGTCTTCCACTCTGAAGGGCAATCAATTGTCACAGAAATTATTTTCAATGCATTCAAGTTGTTTGTACCTGTCTCCAGGTAATCCCAGGACTCCATCCACACTGCTAACCACCGTATTTTCAAAATTAAGTCTTTACTCATGAATGCTGCAGAAGAGCAAAATCAATCTGCCTCCCATCACACTGTGAATAAAGCTGAGGCTGTAGAATGATGCCAGACCACATATTTATGGCAACATTTAAGCATTTTCTTAGCCTCCTTGGACTGTCTTGAAATTCAAGCATGTGCTTAAAACCCTTTGCACTATTGCATTTTTCAAGGTCAAGGTATTGACAGGGAAAGTGGCCAGAGAGCCATAGTCATCCAACAGGTCTTATACACAACTCTAAAAATTTTGGTATACCAGAAAGTCTTTCACTAATTTGTTTTAAGTGGGGAATTAAATCTTGGTATTCCTCTTTGTCAGCTGATATTTTGAGTACCTCATGATCCCAAGATAGACAGGATGATGAGAAAAAGTGAAGAATGCAGTTGATGAGATTCAGGGCCCTGGGCATGTAAGTTGCCCCATGCAAGCAAGATGTTAAACCCCAATGATATTTCAGTATGGACTGTGCAAGCTCCACTTCCCCAGACCAGGTCTGAAACCAGTGCAGGATTCTACGTTAGGACATTGTATGGACACCAGGAGACAGAAACCTTAAAAAAAATAGGGGTTCTCATTCACATTCACTGAGTAAATGTTGTTATTACCTTCCAGCTGTTTGTTACCACCCATCTGCCAGGCTACCATCTCCTGACAACAAAGTCGACGGGAGGGAACTGGTGACTGAGCCTCAGCCATTATAATTGAGCCACTGCACAGTCTGGCACCACAGCGTGAACCCTCCCTTCCTGGTGGCTTGAACTGAACAGACAATGAGGCACAGCCTGGTATGGCTGAGGGGAAGGTATAGGCTACCCACTATTACTTCTGTCCCTGAGGGGTAATTAATGCCAAAACCCCCTTCTTATGTAAGGGAACAAATACGTGCAAATGGCAAATGGAAGAGTTCAGTGCTGTACTCCCAGCCACTGTCACTCTCAGATAAATAAATGCAAGCATGATTGTGGGCTCAGCTGCAGCACCCAGCAGGTAACCTCCCACTCCTCCCAGCTGGGTACCCAGCTCAGCCCACACCAGTGGAACAAACTCCTGTGGGCTCCCAGTAGAGCTCTGCTACAAGCCACAGCACCAGCTGCTGAAGGCACAGCCAAACATGCACCAGCAGTGGAGACTGCATCCAGAGGCTGCTATCCCTGTTCTGCAAGGTCCCACCTCCTGCCACTGTTTTGCCCCAAATCCCTCCATTCCAGGTGTATGAGTTCCCATCAGACCATTCTCCCATGCTCACCCATCCACGATATCCATGGTAGCACTCACTAGTGTCTCCAAGCACAGGGCTTGTCCCTCAAGGAGACTTTTGCCAGTTGCTTTAAAAAATACAAACTCAGCCAAAGTTCTCCAGAGTTTTGGATGCTGCCATACTTCCTGGAGCCATTACTAAAGAGTGGCATAGAGGACTCTTTTTATGGAACCCACATTTGGATTTTAAACGTTCTTTCCATTTTCCCAGCTCAAGTTCAGAGTTTTATTATACTATTAAAGTTTTATTATTGCAATATATTTTTTAATTATTCCTGTTAATTATTACTTAGCTGTATTGGCTACTAGGTTCATCACTGCTTGGAATCTTCTGTGTTAGATCTGGTCTGGATAAATATCAAAAGGTTTGGATACTTTTCCATAAGTTTTGAATATGCAAAATTGTCTATATTCCAGGAAAGGAATGGAAGTTAGCATATGAAAGAGGAAGAATCAGACAAAGCAGGGCAAATTAAAGGACAGACTCTAGTACCTCCCGTCTCTGGGAGAATTTCCTTAAAACTGAGAGACAGCATCCTAGTGAGTCTGTTCCTGCATAGCTTGTGTCAGTTTAAAGTGTTGGGTTGTATCATTACCCTTTGTTATCAGGCTTTCTGTAATGGTCAGTGTAACATATCTCAAGCCATGTGAGCTAATTAATTCAGGAACCACAATTTTTGGAGTGTTATTGTCATCTCAGACTCTGGTCATTCTTACAGAAAAGGAAAACTAAATTCACTTTTGAAACTGAGTCTAGTTTAAGTCTTCCCCCAGACATCTGTGTGAGGCCTCCTCAATGGAAAGATCTGGGGAAGGAGGAAGCCCTTTGGTGGGAATCTTAGAATAAAATACCTGTTGATGATCAACTCTTTTCAGCACATCTCATGTAACTCCCCTGGGAAGAAAGCTAAATGACAGTGTCAGAAGTGCTGCAGACCACAGCCACTTGTGTGTCCTTCCATGGCCAGTGAGGTGCCTCCATCCCTACTGTGGTGGTCCCCAAAGCAGTCGCATAGGGCACCTGCCCGGGGTAGCTGGGGCAAAGGAACAACTCTCCCCTTACCACTCCACTCGGGCCAGGAATGGGTTGGGTTTGGTTGTGCCAAGGTCACACCAGGTGCTGTCAAACACAACGCTGTCATGGTAGACTGGATCCCAGCAGAGCACTTGGCTGAGGATACAAGGATAGCTGAAGGTACAGGAAATGCTGAAGACACTTGAGACAAAGATAACCAAATCTGAGAAAATCTTTCATGTTTTGTCTTGAGTTTGTGTAAAGATGGGGGTGTGAGATGAGCTGGATCAACCCAGAAAGTAGATTTATCTTGAACAATGAAATCTCTTACAACTAAATCTCTCTGTCTGTCTAGGGAATACCAACTTCAGCAAGAGCTGAAGAAGAAAGGGATGGGCCTTCATGTCATAGAAACAGAGTAGCTCCCTGGAGATCCCCTGTTACAGCTGATGAAGTTACACAGAACTGTTTTGAGAACATTTATGCCTAATTCTGTCCATTCACTATGGCTATAGAAGAACATTTGGACTTGAATATACTTTTTGAAGAGCCACTTTTGGAAGCATTCAGATATTGTATCAGTTTTGCTTTCTGTAGAATAAAAAGACCCATGAAGACTGGCAGTTTAAAATCATTTCATACAAACCCACACATTTTGATTAAAAAGTTTGCACCAAAAATTTACCAAGGTCTAGCATGATCTAAGTGTAACTGTGCAATTTCCTTGTAAATTCTGGATTTTAGTTATTTCTGCATAGGAATGCCAAGCATTTAACAGCACCATCCACTAAAGTATAAATGTTTATTTCACAAAATGCTCAAGCAGAACTGACATCAATTAACCATTTCAAACATCTCATAGCTTTTCTAGCTCCACCCCCCCCCCATTTGATTCTTAATGCTGGGAAATGCTCCATACCAAGCGATGTGCATGCAGAGATTATAAACAGTCACGGTGTGGTTTGCCTGCTGATATACAGTTAATATATACAGTTAATTCTGTGTCTCTTTCAAGTGAATTTACACTCTTCCCTCTTCATGTAATGCCTTTGCATAGGAACTTAGTACACGTATCAGTGTGATTACATTAGAAAATACAATCCAATCTGATGAATTAATCTGAAGTAGAGGAAATTTTGATTCCAGGAACTCCTCTGCCTTCTAAAATGGAGCTGAAACGTGGATTATTTGTATTTCATTATGTCCAGGCTAAGCACCAAACTGTGTTCAACTTCACAAGGACAACTTTAATGAATTTTCCCTCTAGGTACAACTGAGTGGAGAATTTTTCCATGTGTAACAGACACTTTCTTCTTCTGCAGCACTTTTGTAACTGACAGCATCTTTGTACGTTATTTTAACTTTTTCAAGAACAAGACAAAATTGCTGCACCCATTAGAGAATGTATCGTTCAATTGGATTAATTTTTCAGTTTACATCAGTGGTAAATTTAGTTTAGAATAATTTACATATAGCATTGCCAAATACAGCATTCTGAATTGAGAATGAATTGTAATTACTAAATTACAGTTTTCTCCCAGTCAATCTTACACCCATCTTTAAGAGTACTCCCATACTTGTTTTCCTTGAGACTTAATAATTGTACACCCTAGATATGTCATCTTCTACTTCTCATTTGGCTATGAATAAAAGTTTAAAGTATTTATTTTCTGGATCATTAAGGAGTAGATTTTCAATTTCTCAGCTGTATATTTGTGAAAATATTTGATCTGAAATAACATATTATATATTAAGCTGTAATGAATAAAATTGCCATTATTTCTGCTGCTGATGAGAGAGGTGAAATTTGAATTCAGACATGTTGGTAATTTTAAATTCCTTCCTCCCCCTTGAAAATCAATGAAAATGAAATCCATTACTTATAATCCACATTTAGAATTGTACTTAATAGCTGATGACATATGATATGACCTATGGGAAGAAAATAACAGAAGGACTCTCAACTTGAAGAAATTTGAGTGTAGACATCTAGGGAAAATAATCCAAAACTCAGTTATTCCTCAGAAGGGAAAATGAGGAAAGTAATGCTGAAAGAAGCCTGAGGGTGATAGTAGAGAGTGTATGAAATGTGACTGAGCAAAAAAAGAGAAAGGGAAATTTTTGGCTGCAAATTCAAAGACATCACCTCTTGGAAAAGGGAAGAAAATATTCCACTCCATGTGGCTTTGGTGTGACCACACTAGGAATACTAAATTCACTCCTGGGTACCTTATTAGCATCTAAAAGGGCAGGTTCAGTGGAGAGCAACAATAGTGTCTAAGGAATGGTCTGGGCTGACTTTCTGGAAAGATTAAAATAGTTTAGGGGTGGATTGGGGCATCTTTTATTCCCGTGGAGTAGCACTTTAGTTTTTGTTCCATCCTTCTCCCCTACATTCTAACAGGCCTACTTACAAAGCAAAGTATTATGGGCAAGTGTGTAAAAGTCTGTCCCTAAAGGTATGTGTATTGGCTAAGCAATGAACAGGGGAAGTTCCAATAGACATCTATGTATGCTGGAAGGGTTATTAACACCAGTGGGCATAACTTGCAACAGGATGATATTTGTAATGACAAAAATGAAAAAAAGAATGAAAATTTATTGACAAGTCTTTTACGGTATTGATTAGTCTCATAAATTAAATGATGCATCTCTTGATACATTTGAAACTATGCTTGCAGAGCATAAGTGATTGTACTCAAGACAGCAATCCTGCTCTGGACAGGAAATGGACTAGATGGCTTAGTGGGGCTGTCTCTTTCTACTTGCACTGACTCAGAAACCGTCACAAGAGATAGGGCGTTACAAGACACTTAGTAATAAATATGCCTCACTGTCTAATGTAGTATTTGGCCAAAGCCCAGATAATTCCTGAAGTACACCTCAGGGCCTCATAATGACTCCAATGCTTAATATCTTAGTCTCACCTCTGCCTGGCTGGAGCAGTGAAACATTACATAGTGTAAACAAGAAATCAGTCAGTATTACTAAGCTGCAGCCTCTAATGGTAGTGTTGGGGAGACTATTTGGATCTACTAGAAATGGTGTTTAGATCAGTTTTGTGCAGAGTTTATTTAAGTCTACTAAAGCCTCCCTAGAACTGTTGCTTTCAGAGTGTTTCCCTGCCATGCCCTCTTCATGCATCTTCCCCTTCCTTCTTATCCAGGCCCAGGACTTCCAACAGGAGGTGGATCATCACCACTTCAGTCAGGAAAAAAAGTCCAGATCCTCTGGCAGACAGACCTGCCACTCTCTGACACTGCAGACACTCAGCAGTGACTGTAAGTTTTGCCCAAAGAGGGCTCCTGCACTGACCCCCAGCAGCCCCAGTGCACCCACTGCAGGATGCTCATCACCACCCCCAGGATGCCCTCTCTCCTCCAGCACTCAAGCAGACTTTGTTAGCACCTTCTGCTTTTTGGCAGAATGGTTTGTTTTACCTTCACAGGTCATTAAATTTCTATTGATTTCAAGCAATTGGTTCTCCACGCTGTGCAGACTTTGTTATAAATTACTGCTCGGGGATGTGAGTTGCTTTGGCTCCCCATCTGGTGTATTTAGCAGTGAGTTTTCAGTGAACCCTTCTCCCGTTACTCTTGTCCAGTCCCCACACAACAGCAGAGCTAACTTAAGCACAAGGCAGAGGAGAGCTTCCGCTCTGCTCCATTGGCTGGGGAAGGAGGTGCCGTTGCCATGTTGCAGGGAGCAACAGATCTCTTGTTATCTTGGGTATTAGACTACCATAGAGGAGCTTGCCCAGTGCAGTGGTCTGATCTTGAAAAAGAGCTTTTCCCTGGAGGTCCCTGGGCAGCTGATCACCCTTTCAGAGAGGCCCACTGGGATTTTTCATCACTATTTAGAAACCAAAATTATGCAGACTGGACCTTAGTTTAATACTGTATTAAGGTAAGTGAATTGTCATCTTCCTGTGACAAACATTACATCATCTTTTTAACTGGTAATATTTTTAAGATAGATATAGATATAGATATAGATATAGATATAGATATAGATAGATATAGATATAGATATATTTCGCTAGGCAACAGACTGATAGAGTTTTCAGCCTTTTAAAGTCACACAAAATATTTCACAGCTCTGCTGTCTGAGAGCACTACAAAGGCAGCCAGCCCCATGAACATGAAATGGTTCACATTCACTTCAGGTGGTGGTCTGTGTGTCCATTACACACACACATACATGCACATAAATGGGTATATACAGAAAATTACACACGGAGGCCTGCTATAGAGAGGGACTGTATATGTAGAAAATTATTATAAGTACTTGTCTCTCACACAGTCCTCAGTGTTCCTGAGTGCCAGAAACTAGACATGATATTCCAGACTGGAATGATGCAAGGAAGAAATACATTGCATTTATGGAAATCATTCATTTTCCTTGTCTGGGAACCTCTTGAATACAAATAATATTTTCATTTATAAATTTCAAAGTGCTGTCCTAAGAATGGGTAAGAATCATTATCTTCATTTGACAGTTGCAGAAACAAAGAACAGACTGTTTTAAGCAGCAGTCTAAGGTCACATGGAGTAAATGAAGTCAAACCTCATCTCCCGAGCCTGACTTTCCCTTGAGAGAGCACACCAGAGTGCACACCACTCACAGCTTTATCAGCTGAAACTCTTCAGTGGGTATGCTAATAGTATTGGCAACCCTGAGCTCCCACAGATCACGACTGAGTTTCCAAATGATCAGGAAATTTGCTTTAAATGCATAAGATTAAATCTTCCAAATAAATAAACTTGTGTTTCTTATATTTGCCTTCTGTTATCTGAGCCTTTGGAGTATGCTAAGGAAATAGTTTCCAGGTATTTCTACCACCAAAAGATCCAGACTTCTTTCCTTAAAAAAAGAGGTGGGGAGGGCAGTAATAAGCAAACAGCTGTAAATTCTGTAGATAAAATCTGGAGAGTTGTCAAAAGAGTGCAGGGATCATACCTATTTCTGGCACACGCTGAAGGCTGCTCTCTTTATTAAATGATCTCCCCATCCTACTCTAACCTAAATGCAGATCTTGTTTTCAGCTCCCAGTGATGACTCCTGAGGATGATAAACGTCCATCACCACCTCAGTCTGGATCCTCCAGACCTTTTCGAAAGTGCAACAGCTTGGGGTAGAGCTCAGACTATGCCACAGGAGCTGTGGGTCTTTCTGAGTTGTTTTAACTCAAGAGCTGATGTGGTCAGAGTACAGCAACACAGAGCAGGGCACACCCCAGCTTTCTTTTGCAGTCAGAACCATTCTTCTCCCAGTACAAGACAATTCATCACGTTCAGATTGGTAATGTGGGACCAACGCTGCCATACAGAATGTTCATCCAGCCTGAGCTCATTCCTCCTGCTAAAATTTGCTGGTAGGTTAACTCTGTGCTGTGAAGCTTTACATCAGATACTGTTTATCTGCACTCTTCTTAATTCATGCCAGATGAAATTCACAACTCTGAAGCAGTGATGTTCAGTTTAAGGGTTTTTTTCCCTCTTAAGACCTGTCTTTTTCAAATGTCTCCAAATTAGACAATTGCTAGGGGCACTGATAGTTGTTTTCCTTTTAAGTCAGAGGCACTATTTGCTTTTTCAGTTCCTCGGTTGTTTTATCTCTTATTATGTTAAATCATTTTGAAAGCTATATCTTCCATTTAAAAGTCATATCCCATTATCTGGGAGGGAATTTGAAAAGGTCGGTGTTAAAAGAAAACACAAGCTAAAACAACCCCAGCACTCAAGCCTTCAATACTAACTAACCCATACGATATTGAAGGTTAATTAGACTTTAAGAAAATGCGCAGGCAATACATGTGGCACGCTACTGATAAAATGACATTGCTTATAATGAATTAAATTATTGTAGAATCTCAGTGAGGCACTAATCATGGGCAAACCACTGGAAAAAATTAATGTTTCTTCAGTCTGGAATCTTCTTTAGCTAATAAACAAAACAATACAATGTATTCTTGTGTGTGGTCTTCAACAATTCCAGTTCAGTTTTACTCAGTTGTAATGCACTTGCATTAATGTTGCACAAAATAACAGCTGTAGCACATGACAGCCCTGGAAATACTGGGTGGTCTCTAAAGAGTGTGAATTAGCAGTACGTTGTGGGGTTTTTAATGGGGAGCACAAGATATCTCAATTGTTTCTCTGTGTCTGCCAGCATTTAGGTATTGAAACAGACACAGTAAGTACTGGGTAGAAGCCCATACAGACATTTGAAAAACTGAAATCACATTAAACATGTTATCCAGCTTTCATTTCTCTCTTAAAGTCTTAAAATTGCATGCTAGTGCACACTTGCTGGAGTATGAAAAATAAAGTATATGTTGTGACTGGATCTCATTTTTAGCAGAAAAGGTCTGTGTGTGTGCCCTGTATATAATATGGGCGTATAATGTGCTCTGCTAATAAATAAATCAATCTGATCTGAGAACCCAGTTCTTGTTTTTCAGATAACTTGTTGACAGACTCTGGTAAATGCAACTGCTCAGATTTCTTCATGCTGTAACCCTTGAAAATATTACAAACTATTTTGCAACAGTAAGTCTGAAGACGCAGCAGCACACAGAATCCATATTGCTAACACATGAATGGCCTTTACCATCTGCAGAGCCTTCATTATACTCCTCTCAAAGACAGACATGAAATGCATTTGACACTATCACAGCTTCATCAGCTAAAATTTCACTATGTGATCTCTCAGGCAGCACTCACCTTTAGAGGAAAATGCAGATCTCATCTTGACTTTGCTGCTTCTGAGAATTCAGAAATCCAGACAAATTAAAATATTGTGTTTGAAAGAAGTGGAAGGAGAAGGACTCAGAGAAATAAAGAATAATTAGTTCTACAAACTTTGGTTTGACAGCACTTGGATACATCAAGACATATGCTTCTTGAGAACCTGCTGGAGAGCATAAGTCACAGATACTCACAGATGTGTAGTCACAACATGAACACAGTTCTGCAAAAGGCTTAATGGAAAGGAGCAGGCAACATGGAGTCATCATAACCTTAATTCAAGCTCTTGAAGATAAGGCATTAAAATGTCTTAAACCAGATAATGTTGGCTCCCATTTCAGTTGATCATTAAACTTATTCCATCTGTTTGGGGTTGCAACCCTGCCTGACTCCCTCTGAATAGAAATTGATGCATGAAAGCATCACAGAAACAGTTCTGTCTGTACCATGATTAAAACACACACGGAAATATCTGTTTGTACTGTTATGCAAAATAAAAACACATCTTCTTCTTTTTGCATTCCTTCAAAACACAGCCCTCTTTTAACCCAGACCTTTAAAAGGGTGTCCTTGTCACTGCAAAAGTGAAGAAAACACTGGAAGTTGGAGCACATCTTTTAATGGTTTCCAGGCAGTCTGTATCAGCCCAGAGCAAAGAAGGGTTGGGTAAGCTGCCTTCCATCTTCTCAACTATTCTTATCTCCAGTTCTGTTTCTAAGGTCAGTAAAAAACATACAGAAGTGATTATGCAGGAACTAGCTCTGAGGGATTACACTATTTGTCAAAGTAGTAACAGTGAATTCAATATGTGTAAATCTCTTCTCCCTGTGCAGTAGAGCTGTGCTCTGGAATACCAGTGGGATACTGATAGGAGTCATTTCCTAGGCAGTTTACCTTTGGGGGAAGTTTGTGGTTGATATAATAAGAAATCCATTTTTTTAAGAACCCATAAGTTGCAAGGGACAGTCCCATGGGCCCTTTCTGCCAACAAAAAAAGCTGATTTACTTCGCATTTTTATCAGTGACCCGGAAAAAAATATAAAATCCTTGCTAAGAAATTCAGCAGATGGCACAAAGACTGGGGGTGAAGAAAGAAGAGAGGTCACTGATGCAGGCTGAGCTATTAGTAAGCAAACAGCACATTTTCTAACCCACCCCAATATAAAGATGTAAAGCAGCTGTAGTAGGTCATTACAGGATCTGACTCTGTCCTGGAAAGCAATGGCAGCCTGATCATGGAGAGTAACTAATCCCTGAGGAGTTGTAGTGGCCAAAAGACCAAGTCTTTAACACAAGGGTGAGAAACTTTGGGATACAGAGGTTGTCTCCTGGGATGTCCAAGGGCACCTAAGGGCTGCCAAAATATGGGCTCCCAGTAAGGAACACCAGCTTTCCATGCTGTGATGTCCCAGAGGCTGCTATGTGATGTGGGAATCTGGTCAACAAGCCAAACAGGTTTAGCCCATCACATGACCTTGTTAAGTATTTCAGGCACAATCTAGATGAAGCCAGTTCATCCCATCCTGGTGCTCTGTGGGCCAGAAGTGTGTTAATAATCTGTAAAGGAGAGTAGGTACAGTATTTGCCTTGTGTAGTAAAAAGCTGACGCTTTATCACCGGGAAAATGAAGGGTTCGATTGGATCAGCCTGTAAGAGCAGAACTTCATACTGGGCTGTGAGGTACACAAGATGGAGGTGTAACACCACCCAGAAGCTGCAAGTTGAAACTGTGCAAGTTCAGACTAGACTTTAGAAGTGCTGATGTTTGACTACTAGAAGAACCTCCTAAAGGTTTTGCTGGGTTCCCTGGCCCTAGCAATTTTTTAATTTGAGATTTGATTCCTTTTAGCATCAGATAAGCTAAGCACAGCAATACCTCTGGCTTCTTAGTCCACAATTCGATGAAGCCTTCTCTGATCTTTCCTTTCTCTTCCCCCATTTCAGAAAATTTGATTTAGAAGAGGCATCCACATAGTAGCATCAGAGCAGTTTTTGTTGACTTTCTTTCCCAATGGATGTTTCAGAGGACAGTCACAGGCTATGGTAGGTGAGGTGCCAAAGGAATTCAACTCCCATGTGATACAGTATTACTGGGCATGATAAGGATTTCAGGCAGGCCCGAATGGAAAAATCAAGCCAGCTTTCTTCTTTCATACAGACCAGGATTAAATCCGGCACTTCCCATTTGAACAAAGATCTGTCTTTTGCAAATATTTTTTGGATGAGAGCAAGAGTGCAAACATGCAACTATCTGAGGGCCCCTCTAGAATGGGAAGTGTCATTCGGGGCTGGGGATCCAGCAGAGGCTCACCTAATAGAATCAGCTGGGGATGTCAGAGTACATAGGAATTTAGTTGTCGATATGAGTATATGAGGCTATAAATAGGCTTTTGGAAAGCTGGGAAGCTTACACAGTTATGGCTTGTTATTTTAAAATGTTAATGTGGGTTTCAAGCTCATGAAAGAAATGTGATTGCTGGTGAAGACCTGTCTAGCCACACAAAGTATCAGCAAGAAATTCAAGTTCTTCCATCCCACACAGCCTTGCCATGGAGGAAAGACAAGCTCCTGGTAAGTTTTGGGTTTTATGAAAATTTAGCCCTCAGGGCCCTCCAATGGTCTGAGCCAACTTGGATGCCTCCTCTGTGATACAGATATATGTTACCAGACACTCATTTATTTTTCCTTATTTTCCTTCTTATTCTTAAAATAAAAAAAGCACTGTAGCGCAGGGTTTGTCTGAGACTGTCTAATGTTCCCATGGACATTTACAGGACCTTCCACCACACCTGTAGTTAGTGTATCTCACTGGAAGGACTCAAGGGAGATACTTTGGCAAATATGTCTCTTCAAAAGTGCATCTATGCATTGGATGGTGAGCTCATCACTTTAGGGCTGGTGGTTTCTAAAGAATTTGACTTGTGACTCCTAGCAGGTTCACTCACCATTTGGTGCCCCCTCCCAGCAGCACACAACTAGAGCCCAAATGGTTTCACCGTGGGTCTTTGCAGATTCTGTGTCTTACTGTGAAATTTGATCACATTAATTCCAGCTAGGAGGAAAAAATTGAGCTGTTTGGGGAAATACCCTTTATTTTATGTGTTACTTTAGCTTTTATCATTAGAAAAGAGCGTAAGTTGGTTTCTGGGCTGGATGAGTCAGAAGGAGCTGATAATCATTAGCACTACATTAAAACACTGAAGTAAAAAAAAAAACCCAACTTCTTGTCAACATCTGATTTTTAAAAAACACACACCAATGGTTAGAAGCTGACAGGAATTATTAGCAATAAGCTATTTCACATAGAAATAGATTTATTACCATCTTTTCCAGCCTAAACAATTCTATGATTCTATACACTTGTAGCAGCTGGCATGAGCCTGGCATGGTGCCAGCAAAGACCACCTCTCCTCCTGATCCTAGAAAAATACCAGCAAGCCAGGGTGTATCCTCTTCTCAATCCCTGCATAATATACTCCCATTGACCCCTGCAGGAGTTTAGTGCATGTGCATGTGTGAAAAGTGTGGTCCAAAAAATGAAAAACAGTCAGTTTTGCCTTTTCAGCTGGTGGACCTGTGAGCAAGGACAGGGCTGCTTTTAAAAGACTGGGGTAGAAGGGATGTATTTTACTACATCACTGAAAGCTAATAGAGGCTACCCATCAAGGAAAGAATAAATTAATCACAAGTCACAGCCATCTGAAGTTCTTAGGAAAAATCAGATTTGTTAGAGGGTGTAGTGGTTTGTTTTGGGTTTTTTTCGTTTGTTTTTTAAAATCAACAAAAACTTGCCCTCTGCATGATGCACTGCCTGCTCCTGGGTCTGCCCACACTCAGATTTCAAAGCACATTTGTGGCTTGTTGAGCTCTAGTGTTGTTTGGTTGCTTTTTTTAGTCGAGGATTTTTCTGTATGATTACACTCCAAAAGTGTGTCATAGATTACATGGCCCATAACCAGGTTACAAGGAGAGAACACAAGTCTACATTTAGGAAAACATTTTTAATCCCAATAGGAGCAGCTCCAAACATTCAGCCTACAAACTTCTGCATTATTGACTTGGTTAAATGTAGGAATAATTCCTGCAAATGTCATGGATATTCACATAGGGACAAAATTGCTCATATTTAAAATTAAAAGTGAAGCAAAAGAGCCTGAAATAGTTGCAGGATTTGGCTCCTGCAAAGGCATGGAAAGCACGTTAAAAACTTGGTGTAATGCAAATCCAGTGATTTTTGCATTTATTCTAAAAGACCAAATCATGTCAGATTTTGTCAACTCTTTAGTTAAAAGGGGGTGAAAAATACTGACTATAAAGGAGGTGAATGAAATGACCTGTGAGGCTTTATGAGTAACACAAAAATCACTACTGAAACAATGATCCCCTCACAGTTGAAAACATTGACATTTACTGAAGAAATTCAAAAGTCTTGAACACAGTGCTTGCTGCTTAGTCCAATTTCAAGTCAATTGAAGGATGCAAAATACAAAGAGAAAGGTCATATTGACTTAGTATAACAATCTTAATGAATCTTGGCCCTCTGTTTTGCACTTCCAGTGGAAATATGAACTCAGTGGCTCATTCCCTTCCTCTCTGTGCTGATTCCAAAAACACAGGTAGAAGGAATAATCTTTTGCTCAGCTTGATCCCCCAACAGCACCATGTCTCTGTTTAAGCAGAGCTTAAAACCCAGCCTCCTTATTTTTAGAAAAAACATTTACTAAAAGGAGCTGTTGTTCACAAGAAAAGTCACTCATATTTGAATATGAAACATTTCCAGCACTCTAAGTATGAGGGGAAAGATAAGTAATTTGGGACTCACAATCAATGAGGAAGAGACTGTGAAGGATCTCTGTACAGGGAATATTTCTCTGCCTCCCAATAGCATTGGTTCTGTGCTAAACCAGAGAATTTTTTGGGACTTCTGGTGCTTATAGGTGTACCAGTCATGGAGCAGCACTCAGCTGAGTAAGATACTGTACAAATGCAGAACAGAAAGACAAATCTAAGACAAGAGCTCAGAGATGGATGCAGACAGACAGCTGGGGGAATAGAAGGAAACAGTGACATTATAATATTTGAGTCCTTGTTTCAGATAAACAGTGACAGGCACAATGACAAAATTTTTTTGCATTTTTTTAAAGCTGCTGCTTTCTCTGTCAGCCCCAACCCTGCCATCCCCCAAACCTAAATGAAATAAATCAGTCTGTTAATAAAGACTGAGCTGGACTGGCAGCCAAGGTTGGAAGTCTAGTGAAAGACAAATGGTTAAAGTTTACTAAGCAGTTACAAACCACCAAAAACAGGTCTTAAAATGGGAAGTGTCAGGCAAGCCCTTAATAACAGGTAATACTACCAGCCCCACCTATAATTATGGTACTCGTCTTCCCACCCTCTGAATGTCACTCATTTCCATCAATTGCAGGCTTTTCAGAGCACAGACAGTGCCTTGGCAATGTCTGCACACTGCCTTGCAAAAATGGGGTGATGTTTTTTATCTGAGTTTCTGAGCAGCTGCTGCAATGCATGTATTAAATAATAACAGCACAAATAATAGCAATAATAACAAAACAGGACTCTCAGCTCTGCGCACATCCAGCTATGCTGATGTTATCATATCCCCTGTACCGTTTCAGGCAACCTTGAAAGACTCTGTGTAGATGTATTGAAAGGAATACATTTACAGAACATCACATAGCCCCCCATTAGGAGATTTTTATGATCACATTACTATGTGCTTTGTCTTCAAATGGAGACTTCCCTGGCTTTTCCACCCATAAGCAAGAAAAAATACTTGCCACATTCATTATCAGTCTCTTGGTTCAGATTTTCTCTCTGATGTACAGCTGCTTCATTTTGTTTCTCAGTTCCAACAAGACATATTATTGTCACCTTCTCCATAACAATTTCCTTATACTTCTGAAATTAGGTGACAGTCAAGGATATTACTATGAGCCTGAAACAGGTACATACTAAGAAATGTTTCAGATGTGAAAAAATGGTTAAATATTTTTGTTTAGCCGTTATTTTACACATTTAGTACCATTTGGGTTAGAGGATTTTTTAAAATTATGTCAGTGCTTACTCACGAACCTTGTAATCGGTTTGCTCTGTTTAGGGGGACTTAATGAGTGTGCAAATCACATGGAAACTTCTATACTTGCTGGTTCGATATGGGGTGCTTTTTAAACCTCTGACTCAATGTTCAAGAAAGAATAAAAAATAATAAATATAGGGGATGAATTTTCAAATAAATAGGAGTTTGTGAAGCAAAATTAGGGAAGATTCTGAAAGACTTAGTGCCTCAGTGAACAAGCTTCTATGTATTTCTAATAATATAACTCACAAATCACAGTAAATCAAGTGTGGTGCTTTGATTTGTGAAAATATGCAAGAATATCCTTTTAACTATCTGATCAGCTCCATACTGAGCCCTCACACTACCAAAAGGTCAGAATCCAAAAGGGTTAAGTATTGACTGACAAGAGGATGAAAGGGAAAGCAACAGAATGGAGGTGTATAAAGGTCTTGAGGGACATTCCTAAAAGTCAGTATCAGTTTTTACACTTCTTGCACAGGACCAGATATGAATTTCAAATAATGAATAGCTTCAGATCATCTGTACTTTTCAAAAACTTGAAACTCATATTTATCTGTGCCCATGCCAAAAACTTCTCTTCTTTTTTCTTGCTCAAACCTCCATTATTTTGAAAATTCATGCCAAAAAAAAAAAAACATTATTTTTACTCTTTTTCACCCATTTTCACCTGTTTAGAACATCATACCCTCTCCTGTCTTTTACCATATAATTTGTACAGTCATTTACTGAATTATGCAGCCTGAGAGTTTACAAAACAACACATGGGTGAAATTTGCTAGTCATCTGGTGTGAAAATGTCTTAGAAACAAATGGGTTTGAAAGCAAATAAAAACTCGGGTGCTGGCTATTTCCAGCACCACCAAAAGATGCTTTGGATCCTAAATGCAACAAGCAGGTTAGTGAGTTACATAAATGGGGAATGTGCCCCTGCCCCTCAGTCCAGCTACAGCAGAGCCCTAAGACAGACTATTGCCCCATTAAAGGACCTTCCATGGTGGCAGTGGCTGGGTGGGAGACTCGCAGGGTGAGGGGTTGACTACCAAAGGCCCTTGGCAATCTGTGCTCCACTTTCCTTTTCTTAGGGGCAGGATGTTGTGGTAAGAGAGAGTTGGCTGGCAACCTGATTCTCCCTGGAGTTGTGGAGATCTTCAAAGGACATGTGCCGGCAGCTGATGTCCCACCTCGTCCTGTTGGGTTTTTCCTGTTCATGCTGCAGATCTCTCCTGCAACAGACCTCCTGATCAGCTCCTTCTTTCCACAGCACAAGCTCAGCTGTGTTCACACATGCACCACATCAGGAAGCCTCACCATGTTGTTTGTGGCAGAATGGCCCCACTGTGCAGTGGTATTAACCAGCTTCAAAAAAATTATAATTTGAGAAGTTGTGTGGCTTCTAAATGGGAGCAAGAACCTGATGGTTGAGAAAGGCAGTGGCAAACAGACCAAAACTGGGTAGCCAAAGGAAGAAGCTTATGAGAAGGAAATAGCTACCGACCTAGCCTTTTGACTTAGGGCTTCCCAGAAACCATAATAGCTTTGTCTCTGTCCCACAGGATTTCACATGCACCAGGGATAAATAAATCTGTTGGCAAAGTTGGCAGAGCCCTTTCCCTACTCCTGCTCTATAGGTTTTGGTGCCCAGATCTAAAAGCTTCACCAAAAGACACTTTGCAAGCCCTCTGTGCTAGAGGAAATCTGATGCGAAGAACAAGAGCCTGATTTGTCCAGCCCTGCAGAAGGGCAAAAGAAGAGCTCAGAAATTGTGAAGCCATGTCCCAGCCCAAAACCCTCCAGCCATACAGCACCTGTGCCCTGAGATGTAGCACAGCCCTCTCTGGATGGCAAGTGAGCTGGCTCAGGGTGGGCTGCAGGGACCCCTGGGCACACATAGCAGTACCTCCACATGCTGTCTCCCCTCCAGCCCCGTGGATGTTGCCTGACAAATTATAGCCAGTGATGCTGCTGTTAATGGCAATATCTCTTGGAATGGCTTCATTCAAATCACACGTATCTGGCAGTGCACAGGGAGAAAGGTGGGTGGAAGAAAAAAGGCAGAGCCAGCCCAGTAGCAAATATTGACACAAAACAACAACAAAACATTATTGTACAAACCCAAACAGGTGAATCTATGGATGAGCACAGCCCAGGAAAGGGCTTCAGACTCATGCATTCATGTTCACATTTCTAGTGCTAAAGAATATGCTTGCCGAAATGGAAACTGTGTAAGAACAAGTTGCAGAAACTGAGAGGAGGTAAATAAAAAACACTAGTTATTTATAATTATGCAGGAGGGCAGATATTACCAGATATAATAAAGCACTAATGCAATTGCTCAGTTTGGGACTTGTTTGTTTGTTAGTTTTTAATGAGGATACTCTCACAGGCCTCCTTTAACTCTCAACAAATGCTTTCTTGATTGGGTGCTCAGCACCAGCAAGGATTAGGCTCACACTCAACATTCACAGTAAAGCTTAATCTTGAGTCACATTAGCCCATGAACAAAAAATAATCTCTACTTTGTTACAGTCATACATACAGCAATACAAAGTTGACAGTCACACTACCTGCATTGTACAGGTTGTCCTACACTTAACTACCTGTTTTTCTCCTCTTCTTCATTTTGAAAATTGCTGAGGGAGGAGTGGTTTATGATGGAAAATAAACAGCTTGTTGTACCTTCTCTTCCCCCCTATTTAATTCATCAGATTGCATGTGCTTTCTTAATGAAGCCACCCATGATTTCCACCATGTAGTGTTTTGTTGTGCAAAGTCACTGTTCTCTAACACATGCACTATTGCTGGGTAGGCCTAGGTCAACCACAGTTTCCCTGAGTTTTCCTGATGAATGCCAAGCAAGGCCTTTTTACTTGGCAGACAGCAAATTTGCAAAAGCACCTACTAGTGGGAGCAAAGGAGGGTATGGAGTACTCCACTAGCTGTCTAAATAACCTGAAAACCTGTCCCTCAGTCCTGCTTCAGAACTCCGGTTTTGATTTGTATTTTCCTACCCTGTGTGATGTGGTCCTGACAACCTCAGCCAGGCAGTGCTTGGGTACTTCCAGCAGCATGAAGCAGTTAGATGGATGTACAAGTTATGAAATGTTGATCCAATTCCCTCACTGAAATCACCTTCCAGCAAAATATGGACATTCTTTGAAAGCATGAATAGCACCCTGACTCTTAAAAGCAAGACACCAGGAATCTGAGGGAAACAGCCTAAAGCACCACTCATTTGTAGCACCAGTTTTACCTAGGAAAAAGGAGACACTGACTGGGCTGTGGAAATACCTGCAAGGAAGTTTGCGAAAGCACATTTTCACCCAGTGCTTCATATGCAGAAATGCTATACTATTTACTCACTTGGATGATGACTGGGAGACATATTAGCATGAACTATTATGGAGATGAATGCCTCTATTTTAGGAATTCATATCCCAGTTGTTACTCTGAGAAAATTGCTGTGGACATAGATGGAAGCTGAGCCCAACTAATAACTAAAAATTCAGATCTCTGGAGCAGACATGAAGAAGCTGCAGGAAACAAAACAGGAGTTTGATACAATAGCAGCCTTAAAATCAAAACCATTTTCACTAGCACGGTATATACATCTTTACTTAACTGATTATACGTTTTCTTCATTGGGCAAAAGGGATTTGAGACATGCAAATTGTAGCTTAGGGATGAGTTGTGTAACGTCACACTTGCCCATGAGTAATCCAATTGACCTCCCCAGGCCGCCTCATGTGAGCAGGCGCTCCTCACCGCCGCTGAGGGTTGCACAGGCATGGGGTTTCAGTGCACTTCTGCATCTGCACCACCGCGGCTGCCCTGCTTCGGCACGGGGGCTTCGTCAGGCTCCTCTGAGCACCACAATGCTGCGCTGAAACACAGGGGAGAAGTGTCCTGTGCGAGACATTAGTTTGATTACTTCTCTTCGGATACGCACGATACTTTTTTTTCACGATTGTAGAAAGAACGTTTCAAGGTTACTCTGTGAGAATAATCAATCTTTTAAAACGCACACGTTCTCTAATTACATGTGCAAAGAAAACAGGAAAAAAGCGGCGTGTGTGCTGTGGCAATAAAAAAAAAACTAGTAAAGTCAGCACAGCTGAGCCCCTAATTTTGTCTTTTCACCCAGTTTCAGACAATTAGGTCCGTGAACAGTAAAAAAAAGGGAGGGGGGAAGATAAAGAAACAAGCATGTGGTTAATTTTTACAACACAGTGCCCAAATGAAAAGAGACCACTTGGCTTCATCTAACTTCCCATCTTCGTAGTCTGAACAATGCTGCAACACGCTACTGGTACATGCCTGTAAGGTAACTAGTAACTGGCTTCCACAAACACTACATTTATCAGAAGAAAAAACCAGTAAAAATCCCTTCGTAGTTCACTGCTCATTATACAAACCAAATTGCAAAGAGATTTTTTTTTTCTCTGCAATGAAGTAAATGGAAGAGCCAACATACACAAATATGCATCTGTTACTAATGAGATGTTTACAGCCCCTGCCTTGCCAATTGCACGTATGTAATACCTCGCTGCGTCCTTACCTATAGAGCTCTGGTTAAGAGACAATAGGTGCAAATTAATGTCTAAACAGACATTATCTCTTCAAGCCTGGACATGACTTGAAGCCTCCTTAAATATTTTTAAATGCCACAGCTTTCTACTAAGGTTTTAACCCCCTTTCTTCCACTCTTTACTGATGGTAAAAATGTTCGGGGGACAGGAAAAGATATTTATAATAACAGGACATTTTGCTCTGCACTTTGTTTTAGCATGTGGGGGGAATAATAATTGTATTCAGACTTGAAAAGGCTTGGGTTACGCAGTTCAGAGCACAAGCACCTGCAGCAAATTAATTTGTTGTAGCAAATTCATTATCTCATAGCTTCTATTTAGGCTGCAGCTGTTGCTATTATGTTAATAATGTTTTTTATCACCACTGTATACAACAGGTTATGGTAATACAGAAATTTTGGGGTGTGGGGTGTTGGTTTGGGTTTTTTTTTTAATTTTATTTCTCAGAAAGAAAAAAGATGGGGAGAATATAACACATAAGCATTGATCAGGCATTTAGCCTTCTGTTTATTAGCTGATTTGAAAGAGAATGGGCAAGAGAAATTAGAAAAGAGTAACAATAGACAAAGATGGCGCGTGCAGAATTTGTGAAAGCAAAAAAGAAGAAGAGATGGAAAAAAAGAAAGAAAGAAAGACCGAACACCGCAGTGCTGGAGTGGTGAGTGTTCGGGTGGGGGCGGGGAAAATGCTGCAGTTTTCGTGAAATAATAAGGTGGAAAAAAAGGCATACAAAGAGTAGGTTTTTCATTGTCTGTAAAATATAAACACAGATGAATTCTGTCTTTGGTTTGTTCATGCTTTTCACTCTGCACAGCAGGGATGTTCTTAAGAAGTTGCCCTCTGCGAAATTTCACTAAATGGAAACCGTGGACCCTGCATGATGCGATTATAATCACACCAGCCATTCCTTTTACATAATTTTTTGTTTAAAATCCAGTAATGCTTCTTGTTTTTTAAACATATATCTATATCTATACACGCATCTAAAACGGTGCTGGTTTATGTCCCCCCAGCAAAGTGCAAGCTGAAACTATAACTGGCTGTATCCCATCCGCAAATCTCCATGGACTCAAAAACAATATGAAAATTTTTAGCTGACAAGAACATGTCTGCTGCCTGCAGTCACTGCAATAGCTCACCATGTTGCCTACTAACCAAAAGATCAAAAATTATCGATTTCATGGCGCTGCGTGCTTGGGATAGAAAAGCTACTTTAAAATTTGCATTATTTAAGAAATGAATTAAGAGAAAAGGCTCATGTTTTAGAGCACTTTGGAATGTAAAAATGGCTTTATGTTTTAATCTTATCAATGATTTACTATAATTCTATTATTTTTAGCAGCTGGGGTCTGGAAATGATTTTTTTTTGCCGATGAATTTAGGATTTTGCCGCAGTATACATCTGCAGTCCCAGAATCCTCTGGTAAGATAATCCCTCCTGCGATGGGGAAACGCCTTTAACCTTTTCATGAATGAAAAATATGCAACCATTTTGAAATAAAAAGGGGGAAAGAATGATGATTTCTAAGAGCTGGAATGACATTTACTGTGAATTAAAAGAACAAGGAAAGGAAAACATACTGTAATCGCATTGTGGCGTTGGAGTTTCTAGCTGTTGTCTCCATCGCTCCTACCCTTTCTCCAACGGTGTCCGTAAATAAGCCTGGAGTATGGTGTTACCCATATCTCAAGCGGGCGAGAAATCGAGAACCAAGACGTTAAGAAATGCAGCGCTTCCTTGCCATAAGTGCAGAAATGCTACAACCACCACAACCTCCATGCTGCAGGCTTTAAGGAAAATTTTGATTACCAGTCACTGATATTCATTTGACCAGTGGATTCGTAAGATGACCAAGCTGCGTTAGGGGAGCCAAGCCTCTAGAAAGCGTGAGGTGTTTACAGCTGCTCGGGGCTTTCAGCTAGAAAGGGAGAGGGAATTTTTCTGCGGCATAAGGAAATTCTGAAGCCCTAATCCATGCGCAGCCTTGTTCAAATGAAACTACTACTCTGATAGTCTCATATTTTCAGACTGCACAGTAATTAAGAAAGAGTGGTCTGAACAGAAAAATCAGGTCTTAATGATTTACTATCGTATGTTTTAAGATTATATATTAGAGCAAATTACTTGGAATAAGGAAATCTGGCCTAAAGCTATTGAAAGAAAAAGGCAAAATTATAGATGAGCTACCTTCTTAAAGACAGCTTCCTATATAAGTACAGCTATATATTTAGAGTATTGAAAATTAAAGGGTTACAACTCTCGGAAACCAGGGGGTTCATGTGGACAGAGTTTGATTAGGGATGAAGGAGGTCAGTGTCACACCTCTGCAACTCTTTTTGTTTTTTCCTGTGTTTTTGGACATCTTTTCTGCCAGGGTGTCTGAAAAGAACCATTGCAATTGTTTTAAATGAGGAGTGTGAGACCCATAACCATTAAGAGACAGGCACACAGAAATTTTAAAGGAAAACTTAAGTGCTGCCATAGATGCAATGATGACAATGTTTTGATCAGTATTGTGGATTTTTGTTTATATAATCATGCATTAAATTTTGAATATAAAGACATCTTGATATTTGCATGGCTAGTAGTAATTAAAACATACGTATTGGGAGATGCAATGCTTCATGTTTAGTCTGTTCCATTGCTTAATATGCCAGTAATTAGATATTCTGATGAGTAATGCCTCAGCTGTTAAATCAGATGGAGGCTTTTTCCTAGCTTCTCAAACACACCTGATAAATAAACTGTTGTAGGAATTCATGTGTACTGAATTAAAGAAGGAAGTATTAAGGTACATTGCATTTATCCAAAATAGGAACACGGAGGGAAAGAACAACTTTTTTTTAATAATCGAGTTGGTGGCCAATGACAATTCTATTTCTGATGCTTGCAGCAACATTTATAGACTACTCCAAGTTATGTCATTTGAATCAGTTAATAAGATTTTTTGATCATTATCTTCTGTACTAATTTATTACTAATTTTAGGGTCTTTCTTTCCTTCAAAATGACCCAGATACATACACAACTCTTTTTTTTTTTGCCTAATTTTCAAGAGAAGTAAAATCTCACCATTATTTTCATTTTGACTAATTCTGTTTTTCTTTGTCCACAAAAACAAATTTTTTCCACTGAAACTGAGCCTGAATGGCATAGCTATTTACTTCAACAGACTAAAGACCTTGATGTGTATTAGTAAAATGTAGTCTCAAGTATGAGACAGAAGTTACATTGATTAGTCCTGTGTCTCAAAGAGTGCTTAAATATTGCAAGCATCCCCCTCTCTTTTCCCCTTCGCTCCTGTATGAAAGTGAGACTATGTGACTTTTTTAATATACTACAATCTGACTTCGCTGGAAGAAGGCTCCTTTTCTTTTTTTCTTTCTGGTTAAGAGGATCAGAATGATGCATTTTTTTGCTGACAAGTGAATATGTATTTAGTCAGTGTCTGGAAAAAAAAAAATCTGTAGTTGATTCTTGAATATATTCCTAGAGCATGCACAGTTAGAAGCCAATTATGCATACATTTTTAAGATCCATATGGGAAATCAAAGATTCAGGCCCAGAGCCCTAGATATTTCCGTAATTGGTAATTTTGCTTTGTCTTCAAAAGTACCATGGCTACTCATTTGTTACTATGTTCCTTACAAACATAGTTAAAAGCCAGGATTTCAGAAGGAAAGGTGACCATCTAAGTTTACCTTTAGCTGTTTCTTATTTTTAATTAATGGGCTTCCCACTTTTTACCGTACTAAAAGTTGATTCTCCAAAAGCAGTGCTAAGGATGTAAAAAAAAGAAAAAACAAAAGGGTTAACAAAAAGATTTAAATCATTATCTTTTAAAATTCTACCATGAAGCTCTCCTTTGCACTGAGGATTTCTTACTGCAAGGATACACAATGGACATGTTAGGAGACTGCTTGACCTTTCAAAAAAAAATATGTCTGCAGCATATTCTAGTGAACTGCCACCAAAACAAACCTATTAAAGTATAAAAGAGCTCAGAGGAAACTTCTGAAGCTGCATAGACACACTCAGTGCTTCTTGGGGAAGAAAGGAAAAAAAAGTAGAAGAGGAAGAATACCCAGACTGTTCATGAATTTACTGATGAAGCCCCGCACTGTAATATCCCATATAACATTTACTCTTCTTGTTTCGATAGTGGAACTTGACACACTGTATTTGAGAAAAATTAGAAATATAAAATGTATTTTAGAAACATTTTTACAATTGAAAGAACACTGACAAGTTAATCATAATTGTAATTTGCCTATTAAGATACTTGTTTTTCTGGAGTAGGGGTTTGGGGTTTTTTTAAGGTGCAATTTTAGAAAATGTTTAGCTACCTAATAGCTAAAAATTGCAAAGCTGATATGAACCAAATTTCTATATGCAATGTGTCTAGATGCAAAAGTATCCTAACCACTTTGCAGTGAAACAAATAGAGATTAAAATTACAACAACCCATGCAGAAGTAAAGCATCCAAAAATCAACAAGAGTTTAAACATTAGGTACTAAAGGCCTTATGAAATTTATATATATATATATATATATATATATAAAAGTTGTATGTTTTAAACCTGTTTTTAAAAGGGCTAGTTCCAGTTGTCCTCATCGGGTCAAAAAGAAAAGCTGTCCACAGTTCAGGGGCCAGAAGCAAAGACACAGACTGCACCCCTCCTGCTCCTGCAAAATCCAGGCTCCAAAAGCCCCATCCCTGCAGACCTCAGGGGGTGGGATGGCACACAAAGAGGCTCTGAAATGTATCTGGGACCATGCAAAGCATCAAGGGCGTTTGACCGATTCTACTGTTGTTATCAAGTACCCAATGGAATTGCTTATAGTGAATTTGGCAATAATGCCCAATAGAAACAGCACTTTGAACTTATATAGTACCTTTGATCCAGGGATCTAAAAGGAGGGGTCTGTCAGTATTACTATTCCCATTTTACAGAGAGTGAAACCGAGGCAGAGCAGATTTTCTCAAGGTTGTAGAAGAAGGCAGCTGAGAAAGGAAGGTGGACAAAGAAATTAACTCTTCCCCCCCCACACCTTTCTCTTTTCTTATTGCTCAAGCCAATCTTCAGGAATACTTTCTCTGGCTCATAAATTGGAATCAAATTCCTGGTGTCAAGAACAAGGTCCTTCTGCTCATAGCTGCATCAAATAACTCCCCAGGAAGGTGATGAACTCCCACAGTCCCCTGGCCTGATCTGGCAGAATTTCCTTTGCCAACTCTTGGCGACAGCTGCCCTAATTCTTGCCCTTCTTTTGACCAGTATTGTCAAAATGGGCAACTGTCCCAAGAAAAAGCACCATGACAAGGAAATCTTCATTTCTTGATTCTCCAACTTCAGGGTTGTCCAGGTGGCATTTCTTTTTCTTACTAGTGGGCACCAGAGGTTGCCCACTGCAGTGGGAGGCTGGTGGGTAGATGATGGCTATGCCCTGCAGTGGCAGGCAGAGCATGGAGGAAAATACAATTTTTTTATTACCATTGTCTTTCCAATGTCATATGAGTAGTGACAGCTAACCCACACTTGGGACCCATCCCCTGCACCTGCCCCACTGGATTGTGGCCCCCCATCACCCATTCCAGTTCCACCTTGTCTCTTGAATGCAGTAAGCCTTACATTATTCTCCCAACAAACCCCCACCAGCCCAGGAGAAATCCCCTGTTTTAAAAAGCTCCAAATTCAAAAGAAAGCAGTTTACATGAAAATCAAGCAGCACTGTGAAAGAAGCTCCTTTAGTCTAACACTACATGTGACTGAACAAATCATAGGGGGAAAAAACAAATATTTAAGTGCAACTTCCTAAGCAGAAACTCAGAGCCTGTTTAAAACAGGATTACCAGAGGAAAAAAAACAGGCATAAATGTAGCCCCTCTGTGAACCATGCATCTCCCGCTGCAAGAACTGCAGAAACCGGAGGCTGGTGGGGGACAAGAGGCTGCACGAAGCAAAACAAGAATTCAACCCCCCACATCAGCTCGTACCAAAGCAAATTTATACTGCGGAGGGAACAAAATAATAGTCATCTTTCCCTAGCAAGGGATGTCTTCCATAGCCACGTTGGTATATACGGTCCTTGTTTCATGTGGAGGGAGGTGTGAATGTATTTTTCCCTCCTGGTATGTTAAACACAGACTTTGCCAGTGCAAGACGGTGCACGCAAAAGGTCTCTAAAACATTTAGCTGTGCAAGCCCCAGCACGTCGAGAAGAGGCCGCCACGGACGTGCCTTCACACGCCGGCAAAAAGCCTTGTGCAATTCGTATTTTCCTGTTTTTTAGGACTCGCTTAAGAAGCGAGGGACGGGTGGGGAGGAGGAGGTGTTGGGGAGAGGGGGGAGAAGTTCGCTTCTTCCATTAAAAAAAAAAAAATGCATAACGAGATACTTTCTTTGGCAACTGGTTCCTGACAAATATTTACAAGGGCAGAGCGGGAGCGCGTTTCCGCCGACGTGAGCGGGGCCCGCCGCCACCTTCCCGGGCTCTCCCGAGCTGCGGAATGAGCGGTGGGCCGGGATGAGCCGCGGGCCGGGCTCGGCGACTGCCCCATCCCAGCGCCAGGGCAGATTTTCCACAGCAGCCCGAGCGCCTCCCGGACTTGGCGACGCGCGCGTTTGGGAGGACGGAGTTTCGCTACAGTTGGTGTCGTGCGTTAAAAAAAAAAAAATCAAAAAAATTAAATCCCCAGGCAACGAAACTCCAAATTAAACGGGGAGGGGAAAGGGAGTAGG